>JXCR01025285.1:153766-252223 GCA_002079205.1 Phalaenopsis hybrid cultivar
TACTAGTCCATCTTCTTTGCTTTGTTACTGTTTGATATTGCTATTTTTTTAACTGTTTGAACCTCAAATGGCTCTTTTTGAAATCAAAGATAATACGGTTTAACCAAATAATTATGTTATTATTGTCTGTTTAACCTTTCTCCTACATCACCTAAAAATATAGTGAGAATATTAAGTTAAGGAAATGCACTTTATACATTAATTTGGGTACCGAGAACAAATATCCTTTGCATGTTTAGTTTGGGAATCTTTTCAAATTGTTCTTCCTGGCATTGCACAAATGAGGTCTATTTTTCAGAATATTGGAAAATTCATTGATGTAGCAGCATTAGCAAAAAGTTTCATTGGTAGGCATTGGCCGAAGTCTGATAATTTTGTTGTTTTGTTTTTTTTTTTAAAGGCCATCTTCTAGGACCAAAATAACTTTTTTTGCGAATAAAGCATGTATCTTAACAGTTGGGCTNTTGATACATTCAATGTCATACTTCATTATATACACCCGGAAATGTGGAAAATCATAACCTCAAAACATGAAAACTATACATAACTACTAAATCTAACATAAATAAAATACTTACCTAAAATATCTGTTCAAACTCCCAAAATTACACAGTGCAAAAGCTGCACAAATCACACCTAGCTGTAGGCTGATTTAAAACTTGGAGAATTACCAAAATTTAATGTAAAGTATATGTAAGATCAATTGCTTGATCTAGATCAGGCATCTAGTGAAATTAATTTGTCTTAATTTCAACAAGTATGGCTTTATTAACTTAAATAGGTCCTTAATCTGTTTAGCCAAATTAATTTTATTTACCTTTGACAGCTATTGTATCAGCTAACCCATTTAGCTAACTCTGGGAAGTTTGATGAACCCAACTTTAAGGAAATCAGGTGGTTAGGCTGATTTAAAACTTGGAGAATTACCAAAATTTAATGTAAAGTATATGTAAGATCAATTGCTTGATCTANGTGATACATTCAATGTCATACTTCATTATATACACCCGGAAATGTGGAAAATAATAACCTCAAAACATGAAAACTATACATAACTTCTAAATCTAACATAAATAAAATACTTACCTAAATTATCTGTTCAAACTCCCAAAATTACACAGTGCAAAAGCTGCACAAATCACACCTAGCTGTAGGCTGATTTAAAACTTGGAGAATTACCAAAATTTAATGTAAAGTATATGTAAGATCAATTGCTTGATCTAGATCAGGCATCTAGTGAAATTAATTTGTCTTAATTTCAACAAGTATGGCTTTATTAACTTAAATAGGTCCTTAATCTGTTTAGCCAAATTAATTTTATTTACCTTTGACAGCTATTGTATCAGCTAACCCATTTAGCTAACTCTGGGAAGTTTGATGAACCCAACTTTAAGGAAATCAGGTGGTTAGGCTGATTTAAAACTTGGAGAATTACCAAAATTTAATGTAAAGTATATGTAAGATCAATTGCTTGATCTAGATCAGGCATCTAGTGAAATTAATTTGTCTTAATTTCAACAAGTATGGCTTTNGTTTTAGAAGATGGAAGGGAATACTTAGGTTTCAGTGGAGTTGGTGTTGGAGAAGACTCAACACGGGACTTTCCTAGTTGAAGCATGCATAGGACAAAGAAGCCATCATGCCATGGATTTGAAGCGCACATTGAGATAGCGAGTTGGAGAGAGAAAAGATAACATTGAGATAACAAGTGTCTGAGGTTTACAATACACGACATGGGTTTTTTTTGTGAGACATAGGTATCGCACAAGAATAACCCGTTTTCATGCGCAGGATTGAGGGAAATGCTGTCACACCCTAATTGATCTTACTTTCATACATAATCAGAACCTATTAGGTAGTGAACTAGTATGACTAGATACGTGATACATTCAATGTCATACTTCATTATATACACCCGGAAATGTGGAAAATAATAACCTCAAAACATGAAAACTATACATAACTTCTAAATCTAACATAAATAAAATACTTACCTAAATTATCTGTTCAAACTCCCAAAATTACACAGTGCAAAAGCTGCACAAATCACACCTAGCTGTAGGCTGATTTAAAACTTGGAGAATTACCAAAATTTAATGTAAAGTATATGTAAGATCAATTGCTTGATCTAGATCAGGCATCTAGTGAAATTAATTTGTCTTAATTTCAACAAGTATGGCTTTATTAACTTAAATAGGTCCTTAATCTGTTTAGCCAAATTAATTTTATTTACCTTTGACAGCTATTGTATCAGCTAACCCATTTAGCTAACTCTGGGAAGTTTGATGAACCCAACTTTAAGGAAATCAGGTGGTTAGGCTGATTTAAAACTTGGAGAATTACCAAAATTTAATGTAAAGTATATGTAAGATCAATTGCTTGATCTAGATCAGGCANTGTAGTTTCTTAAAAGGAATGTATAGAAATGTGCCAGAGTATTGAATGTTGCTCTCTTCAACTTTACTAGTCCATCTTCTTTGCTTTGTGACCGTTTGATATTGTTATTTTTTTGACTGTTTGAACCTCAAATGGCTCTTTTTGAAATAAAAAATAATACCGTTTAACCAAGTAATTTATGTTTTTATTGTCTGTTTAACTTTTCTCTTACATCACCTAAAAATATAATGATAATATTAAGTTAATTAAATGCACTTTATACATTCATTTGTGTGCCGCGAAATAATTGGGTACCACTTCTGGCATTTATTTCAATAATCTTAAGGGGCTTTTACATACATACCACACAATTTTCATGCGTTTACATATCTAATACCTAAACTTTCATATTCACTTGCATATCACTTAAACCTTTAATGTTACATGAAAATAACCACTATTTTAAGCTCTTTAAAAGTGAAATACACATTTTCATATATTGGTTTATGACACTAAAGTGTTTTAAATGTCAATATCAAAATTTAGTTGTTTGACTTGTAAATACATAAGAATTGTATGGAAATTTCGCTAAAATTAAACATTTTGATTTCCTTCGGACAACTCTCAAGAAAATCCAGTAGTTTTTTAAAAGAAATGTATAGAAATGTGCCAGAGGATTGAATTTTGCTCTCTTCAACTTTACTTGTCCATCTTCTTTGCTTTGTTACTGTTTGATATTGCTATTTTTTTAACTGTTTGAACCTCAAATGGCTCTTTTTGAAATCAAAGATAATACGGTTTAACCAAATAATTATGTTATTATTGTCTGTTTAACCTTTCTCCTACATCACCTAAAAATATAGTGAGAATATTAAGTTAAGGAAATGCACTTTATACATTAATTTGGGTACCGAGAACAAATATCCTTTGCATGTTTAGTTTGGGAATCTTTTCAAATTGTTTTTCCTGGCATTGCACAAATGAGGTCTATTTTTCAGAATATTGGAAAATTCATTGATGTAGCAGCATTAGCAAAAAGTTTCATTGGTAGGCATTGGCCGAAGTCTGATAATTTTGTTGTTTTGTTTTTTTTTTTAAAGGCCATCTTCTAGGACCAAAATAACTTTTTTTGCGAATAAAGCATGTATCTTAACAGTTGGGCTATGATTGTTCTATTTATTTTGTGATAAGAATCATAATAAACAGTCTTGATTTGTTTTTTCTGGTGATGTTATTTTGGACAATCAACTAGTTTTAGTAATGCTGTAAAACATGATTTTTATCGTTATCACCTTTATTTGTTGTTGTTGTTTCTCTCTAATCTAAATTGCTGGGGGTTTGTTCTATCAGTGTTACATATTCTTTAGTATTTACAGTTGAACTTTTTGTGCAGATTGAAGCAACAGTGATGCCATCAGATTATCGGTACAAGGTTTGTTTTCTTCCTTTTGTCGTTTGAGTGTCACCTTATAAATTCCCTCCAATATTGAAAATACAAGGGAAAAAAAAACTATTGATTGGATGCTTGAAGAGCAGAAAGCTCCGAGGCAGTGTTTCTGCTCTGATGTTTTTGAAATTAATAATAGGCAGTCATTCTTATTTTGCCTGGCAAATAAAGGATTCATCGCCTTGTACTTCAGGCATATCTCATTATTAAGTAAACGAAATGTTGTTGACGTGGGTGTGGGTCTCGTGATCTCTTGCATCATGGGATTGGATGCAGGAGACGAAAATCCTGTCTTGAGAGTCCTATGGTGGGAATTTTCGCACCTGCCTGTTATTGCCGGGTCTTGTGGGGCCTCTATTTATTATATTTTGATATCTAACTACGTTTAAATTTATGTTTTAGTATAAGTTTATTGCTTTAAAGTCTGATGGGGACTTTATCTGTTGGTTTATGCTATTTGGAAATTTTCTCTTTTCTCCGATTTAGAGAGTTGCACCATATTTTTCTTGAAGTGGTAAATATGTATTTTGAAGAGAACAGGTGGTGGAAATTTTTTGTTGTCCGCACACCGTCATTTAAGCCGCCGATCATCCACTTTTTGCTGTCTTTTCTCCTAGATAATAGCTGACCTATCATTTTGCCCTTTCAACCTCCATAAATTTCATTTATTCTCCGATATTTTCCCTTCTCTAACATATTCACGCTAGACCAAATTAAACACGTTCTAGGAATCCTAGGATAGTGTCAAATCTTAATTTCAAGTTCTAACCCTAGCCATAAACCTTCAAACTCTTACATTCTTACCTCCACCAAAAATCTCTCTCTACACCTACCACCTAATTCTAAACCCTCGACCAATCTTAGATCGACTATCTTTATCCTAGTCGAAACCCTAAAGTAAGGAGCAAGTCACTATGTCGCCAAGAAGAAAATCTAAACGATGCATTCATGAACTTACCATGGAGGATATGCAACAAAAATCAATTAATTGCAATGGAGACTCACTGATTTTAACAGGAGGTAAGATGAGGAAGTCACCTATTGCAACAACGGTGACCACTCTAGTAGAGTTATAGAGAAGATGATGAAAATCACGTTCTCCAAGAAACCTCATGCATCAATAAGACGATGTGGCATTAGTTAAACATTGAGTATAGGAGAAAGAGTGATTTTGAAGTGAAGCTTAATTTGTTGGATTTCGACGGTTCTATGGATCGAGATAAATTTATTGAGTGGCTCTAGATAGTGAAATGAGTTTTTGAGTATAGAGATATTCCACTTGATGGAAAAGTAAAGCTACTTGTCATTAAGTTAAAGAGGTGTGCTTCCTTGTTCCATACCCAAATACAAGCATGTACTCTAATAAGACTTTTTAAGGAACACATCATAAAGATCAATAGATCTTCTAAGCTTTGGAGGCCTGTATCCAAAGATCAAGTTATTTTGAGTTGAGCCATCTGCCAAAATGATCGAGCTAAGCCTACCTGTCGAAGTGGTCGAACTAAGCCTACCTATCGAAGTGATCGACTTACGCGAGATACACCACCAGGAAAAATCTTAAAGTTATTTTGATCTAAGCCCCTTTCTTTGTGGTAATTTTTGGCCGCCCAGGAATCTTGAGAAAATATAGAGTGAGAAACATGAGCTCTAGCAATGCATTTATCATCTTCTCCCATATATTTTTCATAAAAACGGGGTCTATACCGGCTTTTTTGAACAACACGGAACCATAAGTCCTTGAAGGATTCAACATTTGTGGGGGGAGATTCTGAAGTGCTTGTGCCAATATGAAGGAAAAAATAAAATCACAATTTGATACAAAATGAAGAAGGATATGCAGTGCAAGTATCTACCAAAATACTACTGTCGGTCAACTTTTTATTTATTTTTGAAAATATGAATATGAAAATAATTTTAAATTTTAATTTAATATAAGAGATATATAGTTTGAGTTTTGAAAGTCAATATGTTTTAATTTTCTCATTTGTCCAATAGTTTGTATAATCGTGTCTGATTCCGCGAATACTACACTTTCCCGAAAGATAAGTGTAGACCTCGGCGATAGACCAAATCCTGCAAAGTAAAAGANCGGGGGGAGATTCTGAAGTGCTTGTGCCAATATGAAGGAAAAATAGAATCACAATTTGATACAAAATGAAGAAGGATATGCAGTGCAAGTATTTACCAAAATACTACTGTCGGTCAACTTTTTATTTATTTTTGAAAATATGAATATGAAAATAATTTTAAAATCTAATTTAATATAAGAGATATATAGTTTGAGTTTTGAAAGTCAATATGTTTTAATTTTCGAAAAAGAAAAAAGTAGACCAAATGGATCTCATTTGTCCAATAGTTTGCATAATCATGTCCGATACCGCGAATACTACACTTTCCCGAAAGATAAGTGTAGACCTCGGCGATAGACCAAATCCTGCAAAGTAAAAGATTTGTGACATCTATTTGGTTTGCGAACCTTTTATGTGTGACCGACAAGTTCTCCTATCTAATATAAAGATTAAACAAAGTTTATTTTACCTGGGTTCCAAGTTCCCTATAGAGGCAAGCCCCTATAGTTAATTAATTCTCAAATGACTGGGGTCACTTGAGAAAACTTTCAATAATGATAAGTGGTTTTATTCTTCAAGATTTCAAGGTTTAGGTTTTCACGGTAGGACGTGAAAAGACAAGTGGAGTGACTCAAATAGGAACAATTATTTTCGAGAGTCCAAAGAAGGGAAAATGTAGGGGATATCACAGATTCTAAGGACAAAACCTTAGTAACTTCCCAAACTATCCTGCTGTGCGGCTATGTTTTAGAGAAGATGTTATTTAAGTNCAGGACGTGGAAAGACAAGTGAAGTGACTCAAATAAGAACAATTATTTTCGAGAGTCCAAAGAAGGGAAAATGTAGGGGATATCACAGATTCTGAGGACAAAACCTTAGTAACTTCCCAAACTATCCTGCTGTGCGGCTATGTTTTAGAGAAGATGTTATTTAAGTTTTCAATCATGCCAATTTTATTATTTGGGGCTTACACTTCCATAATGAGTGATTATGCAAATAACTCACAGAGAAATGAGAGTTTACGTCATATCACAAAACAACCTCGGAGCTTAAGGCGAGTTAGGACTTACGCTGCACAACGTGGTTGTGTAGGGGCCTAAAAGATGATGAAGAATTACGTCGCGCTAGACGAGCTACCTCAAAGTCTTAATGGGTTGTTTAAATTAGGGAAGTTTAGTTGGTGAATACTTGTTTTGCTGTTGTTGAATGACGACCCCCTCTACTTGTAGTCTGCTCCAAACTTCTTGTCGTGCTGCCCACGAAGTTGCTCCGGGCTCCTCGTCGAAGTAGCAATCTTAAAGTTTAAGGTTCAAACAGTTTTACCAGGTGTGTTTCAATGTCTCAGTTTTGTTGTTATTGGGGGGGTTAAAGTTGATTAGAGCGACACCGGTTATGATCCCACGGTTCCCTTGTTCCGATATCACTATTTTCTTTTGAATTTACTTATCTTAAACGAATTGTGAAATCCATTTAAACCGGGGAGATCTCGTTAGCAACCGTGGGTTACCTCCTCCGAAGGACTCCCGTAAATTCGAAAGAGCATGTTATGTTTTGTTTTGTTTTGATTTGCTTTGAAAATGTTGTTTAATTTTGAAAAATCATTTTATTTCGAAAGTGAAATTGTATTCAGTACCTGCATAATGTGTTAAAGCAAGAGCAACTTGAAATGATAAAACAACAATAAATAAAATGTACATGTCTACGTGGCAGATCTGTTGTTGTTATCCCTGTTGCGTGTTTAATTCACAAAACATAATATAATTTGTAGTGAATTTAAATAAATTGCAGAGAAAGAAATAAAACAGTAAGCAGTAGAACAAGTTGTATCAACAACAAGGAACTCAAAAGAGGTGATCCTAAGGCTTCCTACAACTCCTAACTGCCACTGGAGAGCTAATATTGTGATCGTACGACCTCCTACGGCTGCGGAAAGCTAATAACAAGTGTGTACGGTGATCCTACGACTCCGGAAAACAGCTAGGAATTTTGAATAACGTCTGTATGAGTTCTTATGAACCCAAACAACAATTAGAAAGCCTAAACAACGATCATAAGGCCTCCTACAGCTCGGGACAACAGCTAGGGAATCTCAACAACAACTATTAATCACCAAACAACAATTCTAAACTTCCGAACAACAGTCCCTAGCACCAAACATCAGTTTTAAGCTTCTAAACAACAATTCCTAGCACCAAACAACAGTTTTAATCAACAAACAACAACTCTAAGCTTCCAAACATCACTTCTTAGCACCAGACAACAGTTCTACGACACCGGGCGGCAACTTGGAGCTTTAGGTAGTGGTCCTACAACTTCCTACAACATCGGGCAGTGACTAGGAGCATTGGACAACACCCTACAACTCTTCCTACATTCCAAAAGGTGGCTTTGAAATGCGAACAATGCTTACGACGCCTCCTATTATTCCAAACAACAACTATTAAACACCAAACAACACTTTACAGTGATTGACAACCTTAAACAACATATAAATGGGGCGCAAAACCCTCCAAAACAATGACTAAGATGTTCAAGGTTGACCAACAAAAGCACCTTGAAGCAGGGATCAGGCTGCCCAATGAATAAAATTGTGCATCCGACCACTGCTTGCGTCTTTCTAACTAAGGCATAAATTCGGTAATACGGTTCAATGCAAAAGACTATTTGGAAATCTCCAAAAATCAGTCCCTATGATTTAGAGAGCTACTATCATAACAAATCATAACAAATGTAAGCAGATAAATAAATTATGAAGTGCTACAACATATGTTAAGCTCAACCATCATGGGATCAAGTCTTATGGATGAAAGAATGCATGAAAAAGCTTTAAAACGAATGATATAAACAAGACTAGTTCAATTCCTCTGACAGTTTCCTTTCAGCTTTCAACAGATTCAGCACTTTCGATTAAAGATCTTAAAAAAAAAAGAAGGTTTAAGCAAGGAGATCGAACCTGTACCTACCAATCTCACAAATTTCGGGTAAGAAGAAACCAAAGGGGAGGAATCCTGTCGAGCGAGGAGAACCAAATCGAGCAGACCGAGCGAGGAAGAAGGCGAGCGTCTCTTTTAGATTAGAAGCGGATGCCAAATTAATCCAAAGTTGGATCGGGCCGAATCGAGCGGAGTTTTGTTCCAAGAGACGACTCCTGAGAGAGGTTGAGCGGAGAAAAAAAAAATGTCGCAGGCTTTGGTTGAGCAGGTGTGCGGGAGTAAGCGTCTTGAGAGCGGGACTGTAGCAAAGAAGCAGGCGCGAGAGAAGGGAGCCGAATCGAGTAGGCGTCGATCTCTGTTCGCAGAGGAGGTGCGGGTGAGGCGCAGGAGGAGCGAACGCTTCGTCTTTCCCTGTCGAGCGGGCTCGAGCAGAGAAGCCTCGGGAGAAGGAGAAGGCGAGCGGGGGAAGGTTGGCAAGTGAAGGAAGATCAGTAGGAGCTCGGGAGAGGCAAAGGAGGAAGACTGCGAAGGAAGAAGCGATCCCTTCCTTTTAGAATTGGAGTGGGGTCAATAGCCGTTATACGAAGAAATTGGCAGGAGATTGAATGATTTTCTTTCAGGTAGCCAGCTTAATTGGAAAAGTTTAATGGGGGGATTAAATGATAAATTTGAAATTTAAATTTTGAAATTCAAAATCATATAAGCTGAGTCAATTAGCCCGTGTTCAGCCCATATCCAACCCAAATTGAACCTGGGTTGAGTTCGGGCCCGCGGCTCGCTAATTAAAAAAACATGCATTGATATTTGTGTAATTTGTGCGCTCATGTAACCCTAGAAATACGGGTGTCCTTCCTAGCTACAGTTGACGTCCTGAATGCGTCGGTGCGGTCCGTTTTGTCATCCAGGGTCGTCCGAACAAATTCGCCGGCGGTCGAGCTAAAAATTTATCAACCTCGTGCGTGGTGTGGCGAGTGCGTTGCTGGGTCGCGGAGGGTTCACCTAAGGACGTCTGATCTTGTAAGAACTCATTTTTGGGCCCTCTACATGCTAGTCCTTGACCCTCACAACTAGAAGTTTAGTGCTTGGAACCACTCTTGCGAGTTCTTCACAAAAATGAGTCAAGAAGTAGTTTGAAGTTCTACGGGAGGTGAGCTCCATTACTAGTCCTTTAAGATGGTAAAAAAGAAACTCCTATGGCTAGATTTTGGGTTTTGGGAGTAGGAAACTAAGACCTCACTAAAATGAGGTCAACAACTACATATAATTTGTTTTTTTGAGACTTGATCATTTGCAGTAGAAGCATGTCAATGGAGGAGTACATCGTTGAATTTGAGCAGCTAATGCTGAAGTGTGAGTTGGTGGAGCCTGAGGTGAATACCATAGCTTGGTATCATGGAGGATTGTTTGTTGGTAACTTGGTGCTACAACAATTTTATTGGATGTTATGGGATGTTCGAACTTTAGCCTTGAAAGTAGAGAGACAACTCAGTAATATCATGTCTACACCATCCTTCAAATAGGCTTCAAAAAATAAAATTGTGTAACAAGAGCACATCTACCAAATGGCTAATAATTGTCCCTTGTGTGAAGTCAACATAGTAGGAAAATATGATTCATTGGGCCAACACTTCCAAGATATTTCAAGTTTAATGGATATGGGTACATTGCATTATTTGCTCAAATAAAAGAGTGATTTATTTACTGAGTAGGGTGCAATGGGAGAGAGAGAGTGAAGACTTTTGAGAGGAGGTTGGAGAGGAGTATTAGTTAACCACAAATGATGGTGAGATGCTTGTGGTTTGATGATTTCTTCAGACCGAGCCCAAGAGAGATCAGTAGTGACTTAGGCTCCGTTTGGGAGCTCGTCGGCACCTCGTCGGAAGAATATCTCGGGGAGCGGTCACTAACTGTGGCTTTTTGGGAGCGCGTCGGGAGAGTGTCACGAGGCGTTTTTGGTTAGACGCTACCNGCCCAAGAGAAATCAGTAGTGACTTAGGCTCCGTTTGGGAGCTCGTCGGCACCTCGTCGGAAGAATATCCCGAGGAGCGGTCGCTGACTGTGGCTTTTTGGGAGCGCGTCGGGAGAGTGTCACGAGGCGTTTTTGGTTAGACGCTACCTCCCCATCTCTAGCCGAAGTTCAATCTCCTCTCCCCTTTCACAATCTCAGTTTTCCCATCTTCCTCTGTTAACCCCACCAACCTAAATAATGCTCAAATTTCTCAAGGGAGTGGTTGCTGGATCTGGGGCGGGGCTCAAGGATTTGCCNTCTCTCCCCTTTCACATTCTCAGTTTTCCCATCTTCCTCTGGTAACCCTACCAACCTAAATAATGCTCAAATTTCTCAAGGGAGTGGTTGCTGGATCTGGGGCGGGGCTCAAGGATTTGCCATACAATATCGGCGAACGTAATTCCTCGTCCTGGGGCTCGTGGACTAAATTCCGCATAACTTCTAAGGTTCTGATCATTTGAGTCCCAAATTTGTAATTCGTTCATGAAAGTTCCAATATTTTAGATGCTTTCTTATGAGTTTTTTCGTGCTACGCTTCTTGCAAGTAATCTGATATCAAAATTTGACTTCCATTCAGTAGAGCTTTGCCCTTTGATTACGACAGTGTACTTTTAGGATTTCTGAGGGTGTGTAGTGAACCGGATGGACGAGAGAGGTATTTTGGGCTGCTTGAATGAATAAGCTGATAGAATTTGTAGGAGGGCTATCTTACTGGAAATCATTCCTTGAGAATTATGTAGGTATTGAAGCAAATTTGGAATAGGTTTAAGATTAACAGATTCGTATTTTTCAGAAATTTGATCATTTTTTTGAAGAAGGCAAGTAGAAGAAGTTTAATAGTGCTGAATCAACTCTGTGGTGCTGCTGGAGGCTTACCGTCTTTTTTGTTACTTAGTTGTTTATGAATAAGTATTGCAAATTTAGTTAGTGTATTTTGGTGCATGAAGGAAGAATTAAATCATGCAAAATATTGCGATAGAATTTACCGTCATCAACTTTTTATGCTTTTTATTTGTTTATTTTGCTTCCTGTTTATATTGTTTTTGTTATGTATTCCTTGGACATCACAGGCAAGTCAGTCAAGCATTTTGATTAGCCTGTATGAGATGGAACTGAGTGGTTTTTATTATGAACAAGGTAAAGTTGGTGCCCAAGTAGAACTTTCTATGTATATAAGGTCATCAATGATATATTGTTTTGAGAGTGGGCTAACAAGGGATGGACAAACTTATTGAATTTGTACTGATGGTTTCTCTTGAACATCTAAAGTCATTTGAAAATTTGATTGATTTTTTTAGAATTCATGATAGTATTTAACATCTACTTTGTTATGGCGGTATATGCAATTATTAAACGCTTCCTTCTTTTCAATGATGCTTCAGTAGTTCTTTAGGCTGCTCCTTGAAGTCTAGGATCACCTTTGGATGTTGTACTGGGCTAATATGAATATTCTTGTAGAATTGGGGTTCTCTGAATCCTGCATGGTATGGCATAGTTGGCAGAGTGCTAAGCAATATGATAGATGAGCTGTATATTTTTCTTAGTTGTGAATTATAACATTTAAAACTTGCAACAGGTTTCAACTTTGCCCACCACGTTTTATTTTCCCGATGTTTTGTGCATTTTTTTGAGAGCATGTTAGTCTCTTCCGAATTTTTGCTTATGAAATATTAAATATATGACTATCACAATTATGTTACAAACAACATTACTAAACAGGGGCAGAACGATCATTTGTCCAGAAACAGCTGCCACACAGCTGTTTCCACATAACTGTAACAAGTTTCCCCACAACAACTTTCTGGGGTAGCTAAGCTGCAGCAGAAAAGCTGAGAAGCTGCAGCTGCCCTAAACAGCCTCTTAAACATAACATCTTTCATACATGATACACTGTGAAAGGGATTGATTGTGGCTTCATTATAGACGTTGGCAACTGTGAGAATGTAATTTTTGCACAGATGGTGGACAAATTGAGCCTAACTACTCAGAAATATTTCCAATCATACCAACATATTCTTTAACTTGGTTGAAGAAGGGAAATGAGATTAGTATCGACAAGTGGTGTTTGGTAAAATTTTAAATTAGAGATAAGNAATTTTTGCACAGATGGTGGACAAATTGAGCCTAACTACTCAGAAATATTTCCAATCATACCAAGATATTCTTTAACTTGGTTGAAGAAGGGAAATGAGATTAGTATCGACAAGTGGTGTTTGGTAAAATTTTAAATTAGAGATAAGTTATAGGATTTGGTGTGATGTGCTGTCGTGCTTAAAGATGTATCATATATTTTTGAGTCGATTGTGATAATATAACAAGGGTGCACTTCATGATGGCCATAAAAGAATATACTCGTTTATCAATGATGGGAAGCGTATTTTACTTATGCCATTGAAAGAGTCAATATTGATGAGTACTCAAGCAAAGACAGGAGCTATATGCTACATTTCTACAGGCCATTAGAGAGGCATTGATGGTACTAGCTGAATAATGTTTGAGGACAGTGAGACGAAAGAGCCGATACCTCAGTCAGTGCCACCNTCATTTCTACAGGCCATGAGACAGACATTGATGGTACTAGCTGAATAATGTTTGAGGACAGTGAGACGAAAGAGCCGATACCTCAGTCAGTGCCACCTCTATCGGACGTGTTTCGGGTTGTTCTGACTGACAACCTGCCGTGTGGATTGTCAACCCTACAAGAAATTCAACATGTTATAGATGTCATCCTAGGCACAATGCTCTATACCCGACCAACCTATTGGATGAGGCCAATATTGTATGATGAACTGTAGAAGAAGTAGATCGGTAATCTAATGGCCTGGGCACTAGTTCATGAAAGCATCAGTCCATGTCTCATATCAGCTTTGATTGTGCCAAAAAATGATTGGTCGTGGTGCATGCTTATTGGTAGCAGTGTCACAAATGAAATCACAGTNTTTTGATTGTGCCAAAAAATGATTGGTCGTGGTGCATGCTTATTGGTAGCAGTGTCACAAATGAAATCACAGTCAAATATCGGTTTTTCATAATGAGATTGGATGATTTACTTGAATAGCTACATTCAGTCAATGGCTTCCTCATTATTGACTTGCACGGTGGTTATCATTTGATTGAGATTCAGAGGTACATGTTGAACTTGTTATCATACTTTGGATTTAGTAATACAGAGAATTTTTATTTCTGAAAATAAATTTTACCTGTAAAAGGCCTCAAAGGTCATATATAAATGAACAACAATATCACTTTTGTGAAATTCGTTAGATCATGTTTATCTCTCAACTATTGGGGGCAAACTGGTTGTTTACTAGACCGAGTATTTGTGTTTTTTTTTATCATTCTCCATTTATAATGTTGTTTAACATCACCACTTTCCGAAAGTATTATACATATTAACTATAAGCCTTATGATTGCAAAAATCAAACTTCATTAGGTTGGACTTATACTATCCTACCATTTAGGAAAAAGGCAGCATGCCAAACACAATCGTGCAACATGACATGTTGAAAAGTTTCTAAATAAAAATTGTTATATTTTCATTGGCAGGCTTTTATCTTTTGCATGATTGTTTTTACTAAAGGTCTTTAAAGATCCCTTAAAATCAAAAGTTCAAACTTTTTTGCTCCCGTGACCTTCTAAATGTTACAAAAGTTCTAACCAAAGGAATATCTGTTTAAATTACCAATTCTGGATATTTCTATCAAAGGATTAGAACCTGTGCAGCAAACCGCAAAGGGATACAATAACCCTGTACATAATGAAAGCTTTTAAATAATTATTGCATTGACACAAATTTCTTATATTTACACTTTGCAAGATTCAGTAATGCTGTAATTTGTTTGTTTCAGGTTTGGATCCTTTGCAATGACTGCAATGAAATGAGTGAAGTATTCTTCCATGTCATAGGCCATAAGTGCAGCAGCTGTCAATCATACAACACCAGAACCATTGCACCACCTCATTCAGATCCTTAATAACATTAATCATCCCATTATCAAGATATTTCATAATTCTATTTGAAAACCTTACATTCTTGCCAAGGCGCTGAATACTTCTATCACATTGGCCGCTATTATTTTGCCCTCTACCTGCTCCAATTGTTTGGTGGAACACTCNATGTCGCAGGCTTCGGTTGAGCAGGTGTGCGGGAGTAAGCGTCTTGAGAGCGGGACTGTAGCAAAGAAGCAGGCGCTAGAGAAGGGAGTCGAATCGAGTAGGCGTCGGTTTCTGTTCGCAGAGGAGGTGCGGGTGAGGCGCAGGAGGAGCGAACGCTTCGTCTTTCCTTGTCGAGCGGGCTCGAGCAGAGAAGCCTCGGGAGAAGGAGAAGGCGAGCGGGGGAAGATTGGCAAGCGAAGGAAGATGAGCAGGAGCTCGGGAGAGGCAAAGGAGGAAGACTGCGAAGGAAGAAGCGATCCCCTTCCTTTTAGAATTGGAGTGGGGTCAATAGCCGTTATACGAAGAAATTGGCAGGAGATTGAATGATTTTNTGTCGCAGGCTTTGGTTGAGCAGGTGTGCGGGAGTAAGCGTCTTGAGAGCGGGACTGTAGCAAAGAAGCAGGCGCGAGAGAAGGGAGCCGAATCGAGTAGGCGTCGATCTCTGTTCGCAGAGGAGGTGCGGGTGAGGCGCAGGAGGAGCGAACGCTTCGTCTTTCCCTGTCGAGCGGGCTCGAGCAGAGAAGCCTCGGGAGAAGGAGAAGGCGAGCGGGGGAAGGTTGGCAAGTGAAGGAAGATCAGTAGGAGCTCGGGAGAGGCAAAGGAGGAAGACTGCGAAGGAAGAAGCGATCCCTTCCTTTTAGAATTGGAGTGGGGTCAATAGCCGTTATACGAAGAAATTGGCAGGAGATTGAATGATTTTCTTTCAGGCAGCCAGCTTAATTGGAAAAGTTTAATGGGGGGATTAAATGATAAATTTGAAATTTAAATTTTGAAATTAAAAATCATATAAGCTGAGTCAATTAGCCCGTGTTCAGCCCATATCCAACCCAAATTGAACCTGGGTTGAGTTCGGGCCCGCGGCTCGCTAATTAAAAAAACATGCATTGATATTTGTGTAATTTGTGCGCTCATGTAACCCTAGAAATACGGGTGTCCTTCCTAGCTACAGTTGACGTCCTGAATGCGTCGGTGCGGTCCGTTTTGTCATCCAGGGTCGTCCGAACAAATTCGCCGGCGGTCGAGCTAAAAATTTATCAACCTCGTGCGTGNCGTGTAATTTGTGCGCTCATGTAACCCTAGAAATACGGGTGTCCTTTCTAGCTACAGTTGACGTTCCGAATGCGTCGGTGCGGTTCGTTTTGTCATCCAGGGTCGTCCGAACAAATTCGCCGGCGGTCGAGCTAAAAATTTATCAACCTCGTGCGTGGTGTGGCGAGTGCGTTGCTGGGTCGCGGAGGGTTCACCTAAGGACGTCTGATCTTGTAAGAACTCATTTTTGGGCCCTCTACATGCTAGTCCTTGACCCTCACAACTAGAAGTTTAGTGCTTGGAACCACTCTTGCGAGTTCTTCACAAAAATGAGTCAAGAAGTAGTTTGAAGTTCTACGGGAGGTGAGCTCCATTACTAGTCCTTTAAGATGGTAAAAAAGAAACTCCTATGGCTAGATTTTGGGTTTTGGGAGTAGGAAACTAAGACCTCACTAAAATGAGGTCAACAACTACATATAATTTNTTAAGGCCGTCTGATCTTGTAGGAACTCATTTTTGGGCCCTCTACATGCTGGTCCTTAACCCTTACAACTAGAAGTTTAGTGCTTGGAACCACTCTTGCGAGTTCTTCACAAAAATGAGTCAAGAAGTGGTTTGAAGCTCTACGGGAGGTGAGCTCCATTACTAGTCTTTTAAGATGGTAAAAAAGAAACTCCTACGGCTAGATTTTGGGTTTTGGGAGTAGGAAACTAAGACCTCACTAAAATGAGGTCAACAACTACATATAACTTGTCTTTTTGAGACTTAATCATTTGCAGTAGAAGAATGTCAATGGAGGAGTACATCGTTGAATTTGAGCAGCTAATGCTGAAGTGTGAGTTGGTGGAGCCTGAGGTGAATACCATAGCTTGGTATCATGGAGGATTGAGATTGTCTGTTGGTAACTTGGTGCTACAACAATTTTATTGGATGTTATGGGATGTTCGAACTTTAGCCTTGAAAGTAGAGAGACAACTCAGTAATATCATGTCTACACCATCCTTCAAATAGGCTTCAAAAAATAAAATTGTGTAACAAGAGCACATCTACCAAATGGCTAATAATTGTCCCTTGTGAGAAGTCAACATAGTAGGAAAATATGATTCATTGGGCCAACACTTCCAAGATATTTCAAGTTTAATGGATATGGGTACATTGCATTATTTGCTCAAATAAAAGAGTGATTTATTTACTGAGTAGGGTGCAATGGGAGAGAGAGAGTGAAGACTTTTGAGAGGAGGTTGGAGAGGAGTATTAGTTAACCACAAATGATGGTGAGATGCTTGTGGTTTGATGATTTCTTCAGACCGAGCCCAAGAGAGATCAGTAGTGACTTAGGCTCCGTTTGGGAGCTCGTCGGCACCTCGTCGGAAGAATATCTCGGGGAGCGGTCACTAACTGTGGCTTTTTGGGAGCGCGTCGGGAGAGTGTCACGAGGCGTTTTTGGTTAGACGCTACCTCCCCATCTCTAGCCGAAGTTCAATCTCCTCTCCCCTTTCACAATCTCAGTTTTCCCATCTTCCTCTGTTAACCCCACCAACCTAAATAATGCTCAAATTTCTCAAGGGAGTGGTTGCTGGATCTGGGGCGGGGCTCAAGGATTTGCCATACAATATCGGCGAACGTAATTCCTCGTCCTGGGGCTCGTGGACTAAATTCCGCATAACTTCTAAGGTTCTGATCATTTGAGTCCCAAATTTGTAATTCGTTCATGAAAGTTCCAATATTTTAGATGCTTTCTTATGAGTTTTTTCGTGCTACGCTTCTTGCAAGTAATCTGATATCAAAATTTGACTTCCATTCAGTAGAGCTTTGCCCTTTGATTACGACAGTGTACTTTTAGGATTTCTGAGGGTGTGTAGTGAACCGGATGGACGAGAGAGGTATTTTGGGCTGCTTGAATGAATAAGCTGATAGAATTTGTAGGAGGGCTATCTTACTGGAAATCATTCCTCGAGAATTATGTAGGTATTGAAGCAAATTTGGAATAGGTTTAAGATTAACAGATTCGTATTTTTCAGAAATTTGATCATTTTTTCGAAGAATGCAAGTAGAAGAAGTTTAAAAGTGCTGAATCAACTCTGTGCTGCTGCTGGAGGCTTACCGTCTTTTTAGTTACTTAGTTGTTTATGAATAAGTATTGCAAATTTAGTTGGTGTATTTTGGTGCATGAAGGAAGGATTAAATCATGCAAAATATTGCGATAGAATTTAACTTCATCAACCTTTTATGCTTATTATTTGTTTATTTTGCTTCCTGTTTATATTGTTTTTGTTATGTATTCCTTGGACATCACAAGCAAGTCAGTCAAGCATTTTGATTAGCCTGTATGAGATGGAACTGAGTGGTTTTTATTATGAACAAGGTAAAGTTGGTGCCCAAGTAGAACTTTCTATGTATATAAGGTCATCAATGATATATTGTTTTGAGAGTGGGCTAACAAGGGATGGACAAACTTATTGAATTTGTACTGATGGTTTCTCTTGAACATCTAAAGTCGTTTGAAAATTTGATTGATTTTTTTAGAATTCATGATAGTATTTAACCTCTACTTTGTTATGGTGGTATATGCAATTATTAAACGCTTCCTTCTTTTCAATGATGCTTCAGTAGTTCTTTAGGCTGCTCCTTGAAGTCTAGGATCACCTTTGGATGTTGTACTGGGCTAATATGAACCTTCTTATAGAATTGGGGTTCTCTGAATCCTGCATAGTATGGCATAGTTGGCAGAGTGCTAAGCAATATGATAGATGAGCTGTATATTTTTCTTAGTTGTGAATTATAACATTTAAAACTTGCAACAGGTTTCAACTTTGCCCACCACGTTTTATTTTCCCGATGTTTTGTGCATTTTTCTGAGAGCATGTTAGTCTCTTCCGAATTTTTGCTTATGAAATATTAAATATATGACTATCACAATTCTGTTACAAACAACATTACTAAACAGGGGCAGAACGATCATTTGTCCAGAAACAGCTGCCACACAGCTGTTTCCACATAACTGTAACAAGTTTCCCCACAACAACTTTCTGGGGTAGCTAAGCTGCAGCAGAAAAGCTGAGAAGCTGCAGCTGCCCTAAACAGCCTCTTAAACATAACATCTTTCATACATGATACACTGTGAAAGGGATTGATTGTGGCTTCATTATAGACGTTGGCAACTGTGAGAATGTAATTTTTGCACAGATGGTGGACAAATTGAGCCTAACTACTCAGAAATATTTCCAATCATACCAACATATTCTTTAACTTGGTTGAAGAAGGGAAATGAGATTAGTATCGACAAGTGGTGTTTGGTAAAATTTTAAATTAGAGATAAGTTATAGGATTTGGTGTGATGTGCTGTCGTGCTTAAAGATGTATCATATATTTTTGAGTCGATTGTGATAATATAACAAGGGTGCACTTCATGATGGCCATAAAAGAATATACTCGTTTATCAATGATGGGAAGCGTATTTTACTTATGCCATTGAAAGAGTCAATATTGATGAGTACTCAAGCAAAGACAGGAGCTATATGCTTCATTTCTACAGGCCATGAGACAGACATTGATGGTACTAGCTGAATAATGTTTGAGGACAGTGAGACGAAAGAGCCGATACCTCAGTCAGTGCCACCTCTATCGGACGTGTTTCGGGTTGTTCTGACTGACAACCTGCCGTGTGGATTGTCAACCCTACAAGAAATTCAACATGTTATAGATGTCATCCTAGGCACAATGCTCTATACCCGACCAACCTATTGGATGAGGCCAATATTGTATGATGAACTGTAGAAGAAGTAGATCGGTAATCTAATGGCCTGGGCACTAGTTCATGAAAGCATCAGTCCATGTCTCATATCAGTTTTGATTGTGCCAAAAAATGATTGGTCGTGGTGCATGCTTATTGGTAGCAGTGTCACAAATGAAATCACAGTCAAATATCGGTTTTTCATAATGAGATTGGATGATTTACTTGAATAGCTACATTCAGTCAATGGCTTCATCATTATTGACTTGCACGGTGGTTATCATTTGATTGAGATTCAGAGGTACATGTTGAACTTGTTATCATACTTTGGATTTAGTAATACAGAGAATTTTTATTTCTGAAAATAAATTTTACCTGTAAAAGGCCTCAAAGGTCATATATAAATGAACAACAATATCACTTTTGTGAAATTCGTTAGATCATGTTTATCTCTCAACTATTGGGGGCAAACTGGTTGTTTACTAGACCGAGTATTTGTGTTTTTTTTTATCATTCTCCATTTATAATGTTGTTTAACATCACCACTTTCCGAAAGTATTATACATATTAACTATAAGCCTTATGATTGCAAAAATCAAACTTCATTAGGTTGGACTTATACTATCCTACCATTTAGGAAAAAGGCAGCATGCCAAACACAATCGTGCAACATGACATGTTGAAAAGTTTCTAAATAAAAATTGTTATATTTTCATTGGCAGGCTTTTATCTTTTGCATGATTGTTTTTACTAAAGGTCTTTAAAGATCCCTTAAAATCAAAAGTTCAAACTTTTTTGCTCCCGTGACCTTCTAAATGTTACAAAAGTTCTAACCAAAGGAATATCTGTTTAAATTACCAATTCTGGATATTTCTATCAAAGGATTAGAACCTGTGCAGCAAACCGCAAAGGGATACAATAACCCTGTACATAATGAAAGCTTTTAAATAATTATTGCATTGACACAAATTTCTTATATTTACACTTTGCAAGATTCAGTAATGCTGTAATTTGTTTGTTTCAGGTTTGGATCCTTTGCAATGACTGCAATGAAATGAGTGAAGTATTCTTCCATATCATAGGCCATAAGTGCAGCAGCTGTCAATCATACAACACCAGAACCATTGCACCACCTCATTCAGATCCTTAATAACATTAATCATCCCATTATCAAGATATTTCATAATTCTATTTGAAAACCTTACATTCTTGCCAAGGCGCTGAATACTTCTATCACATTGGCCGCTATTATTTTGCCCTCTACCTGCTCCAATTGTTTGGTGGAACACTCTTTTATTTTGTTCAGCTCTGCATTTATATACAAGGGCATTATTTCTGTACAGTGGATATTCAACTTGATGACATTATGTGAAACTAAATATTTTTGGACCTTTGGTTGGAAACATTAATGTGCCTCTTGGGTGTAGGTGGTTGTAACATTTAACTGTTATGTCTTGTTGGTTTTATTTTGAGATTAGTGCATTCTAAGGGTTAATAGATTAGTCATGAATAGTAGTAATCTTAAAATATACATTTAATAGATAGACCAAATTTGAATCACAATACATGGTCTCAGATGTGTATCAAAGTGCAATGTGCAATACAATACATAAGATTTTGAGTGAAACAGTGCTTTATTAATCCGACTATAAAACTATTTATGTACAATTATATTTATTAATAATTATAAAATATAAAGTGATTTAAAAATTGATGTAAAATAGAAAAAAATATTATGTAGTTTCTAACTTGAAGCATTACATTCAAATGTATAAATTAACTTTTTGAACAATTCTTAATAATTTGTTGTGATAATTTAAAATTTAAAATATTATAAAAAGGCCCTGAAATTAATTTTAGCACATCATATCATTCCTTAGTGAAGTGAAGCGGGCATCATGAGATTGGTGCGCTTTTAAAAACATTGAATTAAATTTTGTTATTTGAATATGAGCTTGAAAGTAATATTATAAAAAAACAAAATGTCATTCATTATATATCGATAAGGTTGAGATTTAGGGTCTGTTTGAGACATCTTGTGCGTTTCAGGATAAGCAGCTTATCCCGAAACGCGGCCCGCGGGTGCTTTTAGTGTAAAAAATCCAAACGCGTTAGACAACGCTTTAAAAAACGTGCAAACCAATCGATTAGATGGAGTTTTTGAAAACGCCGCCGCACTTACATGCTGCCCCAAACGGGCCCTTAGTGCATGCTGTCAGATTCTATTAATTTTGAATGCTCTATTATTATNACAATACATAAGATTTTGAGTGAAACAGTGCTTTATTAATCCGACTATAAAACTATTTATGTACAATTATATTTATTAATAATTATAAAATATAAAGTGATTTAAAAATTGATGTAAAATAGAAAAAAATATTATGTAGTTTCTAACTTGAAGCATTACATTCAAATGTATAAATTAACTTTTTGAACAATTCTTAATAATTTGTTGTGATAATTTAAAATTTAAAATATTATAAANATTTGAATCACAATACATGGTCTCAGATGTGTATCAAAGTGCAATGTGCAATGCAATACATAAGATTTTGAGTGAAACAGTGCTTTCTTAATCCGACTGTACAACTATTTATGTACAATTATGTTTATTAATAATTATAAAATATAAAGTGATTTAAAAATTGATGTAAAATAGAAAAAATATTATTTAGTTTCTAACTTGAAGCATTGCATTCGAATGTATAAATTAACTTTTTGAACAATTCTTAATAATTTGTTGTGATAATTTAAAATTTAAAATATTATAAAAAGGCCCTGAAATTAATTTTAGCACATCATATCATTCCTTAGTGAAGTGAAGCGGGCATCATGAGATTGGTGCGCTTTTAAAAACATTGAATTAAATTTTGTTATTTGAATATGAGCTTGAAAGTAATATTATAAAAAAACAAAATGTCATTCGTTATATATAAATGAGGTTAAGATTTAGGGTCTGTTTGAGACAGCTTGTGCGTTTTATGATAAGCGGCTTATCCCGAAACGCGGCCCGCGGGTGCGTTTAGTGTAAAAAATCTAAACGCGTTAGACAACGTTTTAAAAAACGTGCAAACCAATCGATTAGATGGAGTTTTTGAAAACGCCGCCACATTTACATGCTGCCCCAAACGGGCCCTTAGTGCATGCTGTCAGATTCTATTAATTTTGAATGCTCTATTATTATAATATTATAAGATTGCATCCCTCCAATTATTATAATAAACTCATGTTGGAGAGCAGAAGCGTAGTTGCATAATTTTTAAAGCTGGACTTGGAACCTTACAAATATCAAGGTAATGTTATGGTAACCTGGGTTAGTTGCTTTTTTATTTTATTTTATTTTTATTTTTATNCTGTAAGACTATGCATCCCTTCAGTTATTATAATAAACTCATGTTGGAGAGCAGAAGCGTAGTTGCATAATTTTTAAAGCTGGATTTGGAACCTCTACAAATATCAAGGTAATGTTATGGTAACCTGGGTTAGTTGCTTTTTTATTTTATTTTATTTTTATTTTTATTTAGTGTGTTTTAATAAACCATAGGAAATTAATGCATTGAGACTTTTTTTTTTTTTTCCATCCATGATAATGTGGCCAAGTACAAACCACTTTTTATAGGGAAAAATATGATTTTTTAGATTCAAGTAGCATGAGCTTAAAATATAGCAATTTCAAAGTTAAAACCAATTAGTGGGAAAAAGAGAAAAACGAAAGTCTAGAAATTTGAAGATTTTTCTCCTTATTTTAAAAAGTTGTACTATCGTTGATTCTTTTTAGGATGTAGGGTCTCGAATCGTTTGTGAGTGCATACATCTCGTTAAAGGTCTTGTTTTAAGAAAAATGTGGAAGAAAGAGATGCATGTGATGTTCGAGAGAGCATCTATGATTTGTTCTATCAAGCTCCGAACTCTAGTANATTTTTATTTTTTCCATCCATGATAATGTGGCCAAGTACAAACCACATTTTATAGGGAAAAATATGATATTTTAGATTCGAGTAGCATGAGCTTAAAATGTAGCAATTTCAAAGTTAAAACCAATTAGTGGGAAAAAGAGAAAAACGAAAGTCCAAAAACTTGAAGATTTTTCTCCTTATTTTAAAAAGTTCTACTATCGTTGATTCTTTTTAGGATGTAGGGTCTCGAATTATTTGTGAGTGCATACATCTCGTTATAGGTCTTGTTTTAAGAAGAAATATGGAAGAAAGAGATGCATGTGATGTTCGAGAGAGCATCTATGATTTGTTCTATCAAGCTCCGAACTCTAGTAAGCTCGAATAAATAACTGAGATAAAACTTCTTGGGCTACAATGTTTGAGAGAGAGGGAGGGAGAGAGAGAATGTGTGTGTTAAGATCTTAGATAAAATTCTAGTCCTCATAGTCCTTGCCTTACTCTCACGACTTCCCTTTCATATATAAGTAAGCAAAAAAAAAGAAAAGAAAAAAAAAACATTTTGTATTGTACTGTGTTCACCTGTGATATATTGATGAAAAGCCTAAGTATGGACTTGTGTCTTTACTAGTAATAATAATCATGTATGATAGTTAGCTCTCCTTAGGTGGGCTAGATCGCCTCCAACAAAAAAGATAGCTATGCCTTTTCAGTAGATGAGTTTAGTTNACCTGTGATATATTGATGAAACGCCTAAGCATGGACTTGTGTCTTTACTAGTAATAATAATCATGTATGATAGTTGGCTCTCCTTAGGTGGGCTAGATCGCCTCCAACAAAAAAGATAGCTATGCCTTTTCAGTAGATGAGTTTAGTTTAGCCACTTTGACAAGTGGGCTTGATTCAATCGTTTTGGCTGGCTGGTGAGCTCGATTTAGCCATTTCGACAGGTGAGCTCGATTCAACCACTTCAAAAAGTTGATTTAGTTCAACAAAACAACCTTATTTCTTGACAAGGGCTAATGAGGCTTGCGAGACTTGTTTGCCTTCGTATCAAACTTTGTTTAAAGGTCTCATTTAGGGTATATAACAATATTTGTTTAGGTATATAACTATATTTGTGTATACAATTATTGAGTTGGCCGACTTTCTTATCCTCATAATAATAATAATAATAATAATAATAATAATAATAATAATAATTTAGATGCATCTATATACCTAGGTCATAGATTAATTTGTTAAATTTAGGATGCTATTATTTTTTTGTTATAATACATTCTTATCGTTTTTATGTTATTAAATCTTATATAGAAACTCAGTAAAATTCTAGTTCTAATAAAGCATCATGCAATTGGTTAGTTTTTTACTTATAATGTATGATGATGTGAAGTCTCACAAAAACCTTTTATGGGGAATTTTCATGCATACTACACAACTTTTATGTATTTACATATCTATCACCTAAGCTTTCATATTTACATATGTGGCTCTGAAATTATTAATATCACATCTAAAATTTCCCTCTCACTTTTTTAAGAAAATGAAATGCACATTTTTTTTTATCAAAGTGGTATAAATGTAAATTTGAAAATTTATGTGTTAGAAATTTAAATTCATAAGAATTGTTTGATATGCCTGTAAAAAATTGGTAAATAAGGGCTAAAAAACTTAAATTAATGATTACATATTCAAAATCAAACATACCACTAAATTTTCATACATTTATATATATGCATATTTCAATTTTTTATGGGTTAAAATAGTGATATTTTTGACGTGATATGAATGATTTGAATGGTATAAATGTAAACAAGCAACATGATTTAAGAGTCAGATATGAATATTTTAAATATATAAGAATTGAGTGGTATATATGTAATGGGCGAAGAAAAAATTATATGCGCACCACATGATTCTTATGTATTAACATATCTAACACTTAATGTTTGAAATTTACACTTATAACACCTTGGTTGGATAAATTTTTGCATGAAAATATGCATTTAATATAGCAAAAATTATATGCGCACCCTTCACTTCAGTGCTTCTCTTTCTACCGCCGACGTAAGGCGGGAAAACTGGATTCAGCGCAGGGGGAAATCCTCTCCCCGTGTTCATTTGAAGCTATAACGAGGGGATCGCGGTCGGCCTTCCGACGGGATTTAAGGCAGAACGGAGGAGAAACGGGATTGGATTTAGTATCCTGTAGGATTTGAAGTTAATTTTTTGCTGTTTGGCAGTATTTAGGTTAACTCCGGCTACCTAAGTGTCCCATAGATCCAGTCATCTAACCTGCCTCCTTAGGGCTAAGAACTTTCTCACTATGGGAATAAAGGTTAGGGTTTTGATCTTCTGGTAGAAGTCCGGGTCTAGTTTCACCATTTCTTCTAAACTGATGGTGTTTTTTTTCTCTTTGTGTGTTTGTGTGTTTGTGTGTGTAAGGGTTTAACGAAGCTTTTATCGGACAATGCTCCCAAGGCCATGAAGGAGCAGAAGTTCGAGAGCTATTTTGGTCGGAAGCTTGCCATTGACGCTAGTATGAGTATCTACCAATTCCTTGTTCGTACATTAGCCCTATTTCGATTTCCTTTTATACTGTGCTTGTATTTTATTAGTGCTTAGAATTTATCACCCGCTGAAGAAAATATTTTGCCTTTTTTTGGCTTTTTATCTTATAAGCTTGGAAGATTAGGGTTTTGGATTGCCTCTGACATTTATATAAACATGTTGGGATATTTACATGCATATCTCACAATTCTAATGTATTTACATATCTAGTACCTGAACATTTATATTTACATTTATAACACTATGATGTGATAAACCTGAGTATGGAAAGTTGTATTTCAATTTTTAAGTAGTTGATATTTGTATTTTTTTATGCTAAATTTTGGGTCCTAGATATGTAAATACATAATAACTGTGTGCTTTGTTTGTAAATCTAACATTTTTAACTTCAAACTTATTGTTTTATGATTTGGAGACATTATAGTTTGATTTCTTTTCTTTTTTCTATATGCAGATTGTGGTGGGAAGGGCAGGGACTGAGATGCTGACTAATGAAGCGGGCGAAGTCACCAGGTGAGGGCCATGTAAATTATTTTAATCATTTTCGTAAAATGACACTCTTCTGCTTTAGCTAACATTGTTCTTACAGTTTTGAAATTTAATTTGTTAGCCATTTGCAAGGAATGTTCAATCGTACAATAAGATTGCTTGAAGCAGGAATCAAGCCAGTGTAAATCATGTCACTCTTTCCCAATTTATATTACAGCAATTGATTTCTTCCATTATTCAATTTTTATGCCTTTTAACCTCTCCAATATCAAAATCTAATTTTTTACTTTTTATGTGTGTTACTTATCAGGTACGTGTTTGATGGTCAGCCACCTGATTTAAAGAAGCAGGAGCTTGCCAAAAGGTATGACCTGGGTTTTTCTATTTTAGGTTTATTGTAATCTTTATGTGATGGAATGAAAAATTCTCTCTTTTTTTGGTGGCATTTACATACATATCATACAATTCATATGTATTTACATATCTCTCACCTAAACTTTCATATTTACACACATATTATTTAAATCTTCGATATCACATAAAAAGGAACACAATTATCATTTTTTAAAAATGAAGTACACCTTTTCATACATAGATTTAAAGCAACAAAGTACTGCTTATGTAAATATGAAAGTTTGGGTGTGAGATATGTTGTGTACTAAACCCTTTTTTTTGGTTGATTCTTCCGTAGATACTTAAGGAGGGATGATGCCACTAAGGATTTAGCTACTGCCGTAGAGGTGAATATTTACATTTGAACAAGAATTGACTGCTTACTGAATGTGTTATTTTTCATTCATTCGCCTCTCTCATGTTATTCTTTGGGTAATTTTTTTCTATCACTTTAGCCTCATTTAGGATGTCTTTTCTGGTCATGCAGGAGGGCAATAAAGAAGAAATTGAAAAGTTTAGCAAGAGAACTGTCAAGGTAGTCTTCTGCTCCATGCCATATGATTTGCCTAATAATTAAAGTCGTTGGAAGAGATTTTATATTATGATTAAACTTTTCTGTCATTTTGGAATGCCAAAATCTTACCTTTCCTTTTTAACATTATGCTTGATAGTATTCAATTTTTAGATTTGAAAAAGTTGAAGCCTTGTCATTTTATGAACATTTTTTGAAACAATGTTCTTTTTTTGCTATTCTGGTCTTGCATAAACATGTTTGCCTCAGTATGGACCTGCATATGAATAGGTTTCAAGAAATATTTTCTTTGAACTTTATAATGTTCTGTAAATGAATGGCAGGAGAAGGTTGTATATGCCAACTCCTGTTTATGACATTTGGTACTCCCAATGGCATAATCTTGTATGGATGACATCCAACAATGTTGTTGGTATAGTTTCTAATAATGATTGGGATCAATTGTTATCTTCAAAATGAATGTTAGCTTCTTTGAGCAGGAAATAATTTTTTTGAACTGGATTTATTTTATTATTTTATTTTTCTTTTTACTAATTATTTTCTTTAATATCTGTAATTAAATACCTTTGTATTTATGGCTCTTATTCAATATGCTTGGTTTTCTATCATGAATTGTTTGAATATTTTCTTACTTTTTTTTTCCTTTTGTCGTAGGTAACAAAGCAACATAACGAGGATTGCAAACAACTCCTAAGACTGATGGGTGTTCCTATAATTGAGGTGATCTCTCTCTCTCTCTCTCTCTCTCTCTCCAGACACACATTTGTTATTATTTTGCATCTATGTGATGTAAAATTGTAACTAAAATGGACGGAACTTTCAGTGCTGTGAGAAAAAAAGTAATTTTCTGGTCTTTTATTTTTTAAGGATAATGTAAACCATCAATAGTTCAGTCTAAATATTCCTTCACGGTTGTCAGTTACCTGATAATGAACTTCCATTACATATAGCTTGCAGTGTTTAGGAATGAACATGAATGCAGGACTATCAGTTATGACCTCATAAAATACCTAATTTTATCATAGATTTGACTTTGTTTTGTTTCTTATAGGCACCATGCGAAGCAGAGGCTCAATGCGCTGCTCTTTGCAAAAGTGATAAGGTGCCAGTTGACTTTCCTTCATTTTCCTGTAATGCATTTTTATAGGCATTTCTGATTTTTTTATTATTTTGATTTTATTTATTATTTTTTTGGGGTTTAGGTTTATGCTGTGGCTTCTGAAGACATGGATTCACTGACTTTTGGAGCCCCAAGGTTTCTTCGTCATTTGATGGATCCAAGCTCTAAAAAGATCCCGGTTATGGAATTTGAAGTTGAAAAGGTTTGTTGACACATAATAGATGGCTTAGTGCTTATACCTAATTCCATTATTCTGAATAAGCTTGCCGTCCAGGTTCTACTAGAGCTAGGTTTCACCATGGATCAATTTATTGACTTATGCATTCTCTGTGGATGTGACTATTGTGACAGTATTAAAGGTATCTTGACTTCCAACTCACTTTCGAGAAGGTAGTGAGTTGAAAATGTATGAGAAGCTTCCTGCTAATTGTTTTTTTTTGGAAGGTTTACATACATTCCACTCAATTCCTATGTATTTACATATCTAACACCTATTCTTTAATTTTACGTACATACCACCTTATCTATGCATGAAAGTGTGTATTTCGCTTTTTAAAAGGTAAAGTAGTGATACTTTTGATGTGATATGAAAGATTTAGGTGGTATAGATGTAAAAAAGTAAAGTTTAGGTGTTAGATATGTAAATACATAAAAGTTGGGTGGTATACATGTAAATACACCTTATTTTTTTGGAAATGCAAAATAGAGACTCTGAGAACAAGAAAGCATGAAAAAAAGAGTTCTTTTTTGTTTGTATTAGTTTTTTTTGGTTGTACCTCTACACTTCTTTAACACTTTTAACATTTTTAGGTGAAAAAATATTATTATAAAGATGTTCTATTGTTATGTTACCATCCAGTTTCTTAAGANGTTCAGTAATGCTATAATTTGTTTGTTTCAGGTTTGGATCCTTTGCAATGACTGCAATGAAATGAGTGAAGTATTCTTCCATGTCATAGGCCATAAGTGCAGCAGCTGTCAATCATACAACACCAGAACCATTGCACCACCTCATTCAGATCCTTAATAACATTAATCATCCCATTATAAAGACATTTCATAATTCTATTTGAAAACCTAACATTCTTGCCAAGGTGCTGAATACTTCTATCACATTGGCCGCTATTATTTTGCCCTCTACCTGCTCCAANATTTTATTTTTCCGATGTTTTGTGCATTTTTCTGAGAGCATGTTAGTCTCTTCCGAATTTTTGCTTATGAAATATTAAATATATGGCTATCACAATTCTGTTACAAACAACATTACTAAACAGGGGCAGAACGATCAATTGTCCAGAAACAGCTGTCACACAGCTGTTTCCACGTAGCTGCAGCAAGCTTCCTCACAACAACTTTCTGGGGAATCTAAGTTGCAGCAGAAAAGCTGAGAAGCTGCAGCTGCCCTAAACAACCTCTTAAACATAACATCTTTCATACATGATACACTGTGAAAGGGATTGATTGTGGCTTCATTATAGACGTTGGCAACTGTGAGAATGTAATTTTTGCACAGATGGTGGACAAATTGAGCCTAACTACTCAGAAATATTTCCAATCATACCAATCATATTCTTTAACTTCGTTGAAGAAGGGAAATGAGATTAGTATCGGCAAGTGGTGTTTGGTAAAATTTTAAATTAGAGTTAAGTTGTAGGATTTGGTGTGATGTGATGTCGTGCTTAAAGATGAATGTCATATTTTCTTAAGTCGATTGTGATAGTATAACAAGGGTGCACTTCATGATGGCCATAAAAGAATATACTCGTTTACCATTGATGGGAAGCGTATTTTACTTATGCCATTGAAAGAGTCAATATTGACGAGTACTTAAGCAAAGACAGGAGCTATATGCTACATTTCTACAGGCCATGAGAGAGGCATTGATGGTACTACCTGAATAATGTTAGAGGACAGTGAAACGAAAGAGCTGATACCTCAATCAGTGCCACCTCTATCGGACGTGTTTCGGGTTCTTCTGACTGACAACCTGCCATATGGATTGTCAACCCTACAAGAAATTCAACATGTTATAGATGTCATCCTAGGCACAATGCTCTATACCCGACCAACCTATTGGATGAGGCCAATATTGTATAATGAACTGTAGAAGAAGTAGATCGATGATCTAATGGCCTGAGCACTAGTTCATGAAAGCATCAGTCCATGTCTCATATCAGCTTTGATTGTGCCCAAAAATGATTGGTCGTGGTGCATGCTTATTGGTAGCAGTGTCACAAATAAAATCACAGTAAAATATCTGTTTTTCATAATGAGATTGGATGATTTACTTGAATAACTACATTCAGTCAATGGCTTCATCATTATTGACTTGCACGGTGGTTATCATTTGATTGAGATTCAGAGGTACATGTTGAACTTGTTATCATACTTTGGATTTAGTAATACAGAGAATTTTTATTTCTGAAAATAATTTTTTCCTGTAAAAGGCCTCAAAGGTCATATATAAATGAACAACAATATCACTTTTGTGAAATTCGTTAGATCATGTTTATCTCTCAACTCTTGGAGGCAAACTGGTTGTTTACTAGACCGAGGATTTGTGTTTTTTTTTTTATCATTCTCCATTTATAATGTTGTTTAACATCACCACTTTCCGAAAGTATTATACATATTATAACTATAAGGCTTATGATTGCAAAAATCAAACTTCGTAGGTTGGACTTGTACTACCCTACCATTTAGGAAAAAGGCAGCATGCCAAACACAATCGTGCAACATGACATGTTGAAAAGTTTCTAAATAAAAATTGTTATATTTTCATTGGCAGGCTTTTATCTTTTGCATGATTGTTTTTACTAAAGGTCTTTAAAGATCCCTTAAAATCAGAAGTTCAAACTTTTTTGCTCCCGTGACCTTCTAAATGTTACAAAAGATCTAACCAGAGGAATATCTGTTTAAATTACCAATTCTGGATATTTCTATCAAAGGATTAGAACCTGTGCAGCAAACCGCAAAGGGATACAATAACCCTGTACATAATGAAAGCTTTTAAATAATTATTGCATTGACACAATTTTCTTATATTTACACTTTGCAAGGTTCAGTGGTGCTATAATTTGTTTGTTTCAGGTTTGGATCCTTTGCAATGACTGCAATGAAATGAGTGAAGTATTCTTCCATGTCATAGGCCATAAGTGCAGCAGCTGTCAATCATACAACACCAGAACCATTGCACCACCTCATTCAGATCCTCAATAACATTAATCATCCCATTATCAAGATATTTCATAATTCTATTTGAAAACCTTAACATTCTTGCCAAGGTGCTGAATACTTCTATCACATTGGCCGCTATTATTTTGCCCTCTACCTGCTCCACTTGTTTAGTGGAACACTCTTTTATTTTGTTCAGCTCTGCATTTATATACAAGGGCATTATTTCTGTACAGTGGATATTTAACTTGATGACATTATGTGAAACTATATATTTTTGGACCTTTGGTTGGAAATATTAATGTGCCTCTTGGGTTTAGGTGGTTGTAACATTTAACTGTTATGTCTTTTTTGTTTTTATTTTTATTTTATGTTTTTTCCCATATTGGTTTGCTTTGAGATTAGTGCATTCTAAGGGTTAATAGATTAGTCATGAATAGTAGTAATCTTAAAATATACATTTAATAGATAGACCAAATTTGAATCACAATACATGGTCTCAGATGTGTATCAAAGTGCAATGTGCAATGCAATACATAAGATTTTGAGTGAAACAAAAACCCTAGCTAAACCCTAAACCCTAACTATTTATGTACAATTATATTTATTAATAATTATAAAAATATAAAGTGATTTAAAATTGATGTAAAATAGAAAAAATATTATGTAGTTTCTAACTTGAAGCCTTACATTCGAATATATAAATTAACATTTTGAACAATTCTTAATAATTTGTTAAGATAATTTAAAATTTAAAATATCATAAAAAAGCCCAGAAATTAATTTTAGCACATCAGATCATGCCTTAGAGAGAATGAGATATGTTTGGGACAACTTTTGCGTTTCAGGATAAGCAGCTTATCTCGAAATGCAGCCCGCGGGTTAACCGTGGGGGTTGACTCGCAACCTACGTTTAGTGTAAAAAACTCAAACGCGGTTGGCAGCATTTTAAAAAATGTGTAAACCAAACGATTAGCCGAAGTTTTTGAAAACGCCGCTGCGCTTATATGCTGCCCCAAACGGTTAGTGCCTGCAGATGGATTCTATGAATTTCGAATGCTCCATTATTATAATATTTTAAGACTACATCCATTCAGTTATTATAATAAACTCATGTTGGAGAACAGAAGCGTGGTTGCATTATTTTTAAAGCTGGATTTGGAACCTCGACAAATATCAACGTAATGTTATGGTAACCTGGGTTAGTTGCTCTTTTATTTTATTTTATTTTATTTTTATTTAGTGTGTTTTAATAAACCATAGGAAATTATTGCATTGAGACTTTAAATTTTTTTTTCCATCCATGATAATGTGGCCAAGTACAAACCACATTTTATAGGGAAAAATATGATTTTTTAGATTCAAGTAGCATGAGCTTAAAATCTAGCAATTTCAAAGTTAAAACCAATTAGTGGGAAAAAGAGAAAAGCGAAAGCCTAGAAACTTGAAGACTATTCTCCTTATTTTAGAAAGTTCTACTATTGTTGATTCTTTTTAGGATGTAGGGTTTCGAATCGTTTGTGAGTGCATACATCTCGTTACAGGTCTTGTTTTAAGAAGAAATGTGGAAGAAAGAGATGCAAGTGATGTTCGAGAGAGCATCTATGATTTGTTCTATCAAGCTCCGAACTCTAGTAAGCTCGAATAAATAGGTGAGATAAAACTTCTTGGGTACAATGTTTGAGAGAGAGGGAGGGAGAGCGATAATGTGTGTGTTAAGAAGATCTTAGATAAAATTCTAGTCCTCATAGTCCTTGCCTTACTCTCTCGACTTCCCATTTTGTATTGTATTGTGTTCGCCTGTGATATATTGATGAAAAGCCTAAGCATGGACTTGTCTCTTTGCTAGTAATAATAATCATGTATGATAGTTGGCTCTCCTAAGGTGGGCTAGATCGCCTCCAACAAAAAAGATAGCTATGCCTTTTCAGTAGATGAGTTAAGTTTAGCCACTTTGGCAAGTAGGCTTGATTCAATCGTTTTGTCTAGCTGGTGAGCTCGATTCAGCCATTTCAACAGGTGAGCTCGATTCAATCACTTCAAAAGATTGGTTTAGTTCAACAAAACAACCTTATTTCTCGACAAGGGTTAATGAGACTTGCAAGACTTGTTTGCCTTCGTATCAAACTTTGTTTAAAGGGTCTCATTTAGGGTATATAACTGTATTTGTTTAGCTATATAACTATATTTGTGTATACAATTATTGAGTTGGCTGACTTTCTTATCCTCATAATAATAATAATAATAATAATTATTTAGATGCATCTATATACCTAGGTCATAGATTAATTTGTTAAAATTAGGATGCTATTATTCTTTTGTTATAATACATTCTTATCGTTTTTATGTTATTAAATCTTATATAGAAACTCAATTGGTTAATTTTTTACTTATAATGTATGATGATGTGAAGCCTTACAAAAACCTTTTATGGGGAATTTTCATGCATACTACACAACTTTTATGTATTTACATATCTATCACCTAAGCTTTCATATTTACATATGTGGCTCTGAAATTATTAATATCACATCTAAAATTTCTCTATCACTTTTTTTAAAAAATTAAATGCACATTTTTTGGTATCAAAATGGTATAAATGTAAATTTGAAAATTTAAGTGTTAGAAATTTAAATTCATAAGAATTGTTTGATATGCCTGTAAATTTCATTCAATATAGTTCCGTTATAATATTTTCATTTATGCCATCCCTCGGACGCTAGGAATATCAGCTGAAAAAAAATGGTAAATAAGGGCTAAAAAGCTTAAATTAATGATTACATATTCAAAATCAAACATACCACTCAATTTCCATACATTTATATATATATATATATGCGTATTTCAATTTTTTATAGGCTAAAATAGTAATATTTTTGACGTGATATGAATAATTTGGATGGTATAAATGTAAACAAGTATGATTTAAGAGTTAGATATGGATATTTTAAATATATAAGAGTTGAGTGGTATATATGTAAATGCCCCGAAGAAAGAATTACATGTGGACCACATGATTTTTATGTATTTACATATCTAACACTCAATGTTTGATATTTACACTTATGACAACTTGGTTGGATAAATTTTTGCATGAAAATATGCATTTACTTTTAAAAATATAGCAAAAATTATATGCGCACCCTTCATTTCAGTGCTTCTCTTTCTACCGCCGACGTAAGGCGGGAAAACTGGTTTCAGCGCAGGGCGAAATCCTCTCCTTGTGTTCATTTGAAGCTATAACGAGGGGATCGCGGTCAGTCTTCCAACGGGATTTAAGGCAGAACGGAGGAGAAACGGGATTGAATTTAATATCCTGTAGGATTTGAGGTTAATTTTTTGCTGTTTGGCAGTATTTAGGTTAACTCCGGCTACCAAAGTGTCCCATAGATCCAGTCATCTAACCTGCCTCCTTAGGGCTTAGAACTTTCTCACTATGGGAATAAAGGTTAGGGTTTTGATCTTCTGGTAGAAGTCCGGGTCTAGTTTCACCATTTCTTCTAAACTGTTGGTTTTTTTTTCTCTTTCTGTGTTTGTGTGGGTAAGGGTTTAACGAAGCTTTTATCGGACAATGCTCCCAAGGCCATGAAGGAGCAGAAGTTCGAGAGCTATTTTGGTCGGAAGCTTGCCATTGACGCTAGTATGAGTATCTACCAATTCCTTGTTCGTACATTAGCCCTATTTCGATTTCCTTTTATACTGTGCTTGTATTTTATTAGTGCTTAGAATTTATCACCCGCTGAAGAAAATATTTTGCCTTTTTTTGGCTTTTTATTGTATAAGCTTGGAAGATTAGGGTTTTGGATTGCCTCTGACATTTATATAAACATGTTGGGATATTTACATGCATATCACACAATTCTAATGTATTTACATATCTAGCACCTGAACATTTATATATACATTTATAACACTATGATGTGATAAACCTGAGCATGAAAAGTTGTATTTCAATTTTTATGTAGTTGATATTCGTATTTTTCTTATGTTAAATTTTGGGTCCTAGATATGTAAATACATAAGAATTGTGTGCTTTGTATGTAAATCTAGCATTTTTAACTTCAAACTTATTGTTTTATGATTTGGAGACATTATAGTTTGATATCTTTTCTTTTTTCTATATGCAGATTGTGGTGGGAAGGGCTGGGACTGAGATGCTGACTAATGAAGCGGGCGAAGTCACCAGGTGAGCGCCATATTCAGTTTAATCGTTTTCGTAAAATGACACTCTTCTGCTTTAGCTGACATAGTTTTTACATTTTTGAAATTTAATTTGTTAGCCATTTGCAAGGAATGTTCAATCGTACAATAAGATTGCTTGAAGCAGGAATNTTTTAAGAAAATGAAATGCACATTTTTTTTTATCAAAGTGGTATAAATGTAAATTTGAAAATTTATGTGTTAGAAATTTAAATTCATAAGAATTGTTTGATATGCCTGTAAAAAATTGGTAAATAAGGGCTAAAAAACTTAAATTAATGATTACATATTCAAAATCAAACATACCACTAAATTTTCATACATTTATATATATGCATATTTCAATTTTTTATGGGTTAAAATAGTGATATTTTTGACGTGATATGAATGATTTGAATGGTATAAATGTAAACAAGCAACATGATTTAAGAGTCAGATATGAATATTTTAAATATATAAGAATTGAGTGGTATATATGTAATGGGCGAAGAAAAAATTATATGCGCACCACATGATTCTTATGTATTAACATATCTAACACTTAATGTTTGAAATTTACACTTATAACACCTTGGTTGGATAAATTTTTGCATGAAAATATGCATTTAATATAGCAAAAATTATATGCGCACCCTTCACTTCAGTGCTTCTCTTTCTACCGCCGACGTAAGGCGGGAAAACTGGATTCAGCGCAGGGGGAAATCCTCTCCCCGTGTTCATTTGAAGCTATAACGAGGGGATCGCGGTCGGCCTTCCGACGGGATTTAAGGCAGAACGGAGGAGAAACGGGATTGGATTTAGTATCCTGTAGGATTTGAAGTTAATTTTTTGCTGTTTGGCAGTATTTAGGTTAACTCCGGCTACCTAAGTGTCCCATAGATCCAGTCATCTAACCTGCCTCCTTAGGGCTAAGAACTTTCTCACTATGGGAATAAAGGTTAGGGTTTATTGATCTTCTGGTAGAAGTCCGGGTCTAGTTTCACCATTTCTTCTAAACTGATGGTGTTTTTTTTCTCTTTGTGTGTTTGTGTGTTTGTGTGTGTAAGGGTTTAACGAAGCTTTTATCGGACAATGCTCCCAAGGCCATGAAGGAGCAGAAGTTCGAGAGCTATTTTGGTCGGAAGCTTGCCATTGACGCTAGTATGAGTATCTACCAATTCCTTGTTCGTACATTAGCCCTATTTCGATTTCCTTTTATACTGTGCTTGTATTTTATTAGTGCTTAGAATTTATCACCCGCTGAAGAAAATATTTTGCCTTTTTTTGGCTTTTTATTGTATAAGCTTGGAAGATTAGGGTTTTGGATTGCCTCTGACATTTATATAAACATGTTGGGATATTTACATGCATATCTCACAATTCTAATGTATTTACATATCTAGTACCTGAACATTTATATTTACATTTATAACACTATGATGTGATAAACCTGAGTATGGAAAGTTGTATTTCAATTTTTAAGTAGTTGATATTTGTATTTTTTTATGCTAAATTTTGGGTCCTAGATATGTAAATACATAATAACTGTGTGCTTTGTTTGTAAATCTAACATTTTTAACTTCAAACTTATTGTTTTATGATTTGGAGACATTATAGTTTGATTTCTTTTCTTTTTTCTATATGCAGATTGTGGTGGGAAGGGCAGGGACTGAGATGCTGACTAATGAAGCGGGCGAAGTCACCAGGTGAGGGCCATGTAAATTATTTTAATCATTTTCGTAAAATGACACTCTTCTGCTTTAGCTAACATTGTTCTTACAGTTTTGAAATTTAATTTGTTAGCCATTTGCAAGGAATGTTCAATCGTACAATAAGATTGCTTGAAGCAGGAATCAAGCCAGTGTAAATCATGTCACTCTTTCCCAATTTATATTACAGCAATTGATTTCTTCCATTATTCAATTTTTATGCCTTTTAACCTCTCCAATATCAAAATCTAATTTTTTACTTTTTATGTGTGTTACTTATCAGGTACGTGTTTGATGGTCAGCCACCTGATTTAAAGAAGCAGGAGCTTGCCAAAAGGTATGACCTGGGTTTTTCTATTTTAGGTTTATTGTAATCTTTATGTGATGGAATGAAAAATTCTCTCTTTTTTTGGTGGCATTTACATACATATCATACAATTCATATGTATTTACATATCTCTCACCTAAACTTTCATATTTACACACATATTATTTAAATCTTCGATATCACATAAAAAGGAACACAATTATCATTTTTTAAAAATGAAGTACACCTTTTCATACATAGATTTAAAGCAACAAAGTACTGCTTATGTAAATATGAAAGTTTGGGTGTGAGATATGTTGTGTACTAAACCCTTTTTTTTGGTTGATTCTTCCGTAGATACTTAAGGAGGGATGATGCCACTAAGGATTTAGCTACTGCCGNTCTCTCCAATATCAAAATCCAACTTTTTACTTTTTATGTGTGTTACTTATCAGGTACGTGTTTGACGGTCAGCCACCTGATTTAAAGAAGCAGGAGCTTGCCAAAAGGTTTGACCTGGGTTTTGCTATTTCAGGTTTATTGTAATCTTTATGTGATGGAATGAAAAATTCTCTCTTTTTTGGGTGGCATTTACATACATATCATACAATTCATATGTATTTACATATCTCTCACCTATCATATTTACACACATATTATTTAAATCTTCGATATCACAAAAAAAGGAACACAATTATCACTTTTTAAAAATGAAATACACCTTTTCATACATAGATTTAAAACAACAAAGTACTGCTTATGTAAATATGAAAGTTTGGGTGTGAGATATGTAAATACATAAAAACTGTATACTAAATATGCAAAATTTCCCTTTTTTTTGGTTGATTCTTCCGTAGATACCTAAGGAGGGATGATGCCACTAAGGATTTAGCTACTGCCGTAGAGGTGAATATTTACATTTGAACAAGAATTGACTGCTTACTGAATGTGTTATTTTTCATTCATTCTCCTCTCTAATGTTATTCTTTGGGTAATTTTTTTCTATCACTTTAGCCTCATTTATTTCTGGTCATGCAGGAGGGCAATAAAGAAGAAATTGAAAAGTTTAGCAAGAGAACTGTCAAGGTAGTCTTCTGCTCCATGCCATATGATTTGCCTAATAATTAAAGTCGTTGGAAGAGATTTTATATTATGATTAAACTTTTCTGTCATTTTGGAATGCCAAAATCTTACCTTTCTTTTTTAACATTATGCTTGATAGTATTCAATTTTTAGATTTGAAAAAGTTGATGCCTTGTCATTTTATGAACATTTTTTGAAACAATGTTCTTTTTTTGCTATTCTGGTCTTGCATAAACATGTTTGCCTCAGTATGGACCTGCATATGAATAGGTTTCAAGAAATATTTTCTTTGAACTTTATAATGTTCTGTAAATGAATGGCAGGAGAAGGTTGTATATGCCAACTCCTGTTTATGACATTTGGTACTCCCAATGGCATAATCTTGTATGGATGACATCCAACAATGTTGTTGGTATAGTTTCTAATAATGATTGGGATCAATTGTTATCTTCAAAATGAATGTTAGCTTCTTTGAGCAGGAAATAATTTTTTTGAACTGGATTTATTTTATTATTTTATTTTTCTTTTTACTAATTATTTTCTTTAATATCTGTAATTAAATACCTTTGTATTTATGGCTCTTATTCAATATGCTTGGTTTTCTATCATGAATTGTTTGAATATTTTCTTACTTTTTTTTTCCTTTTGTCGTAGGTAACAAAGCAACATAACGAGGATTGCAAACAACTCCTAAGACTGATGGGTGTTCCTATAATTGAGGTGATCTCTCTCTCTCTCTCTCTCTCTCCAGACACACACATTTGTTATTATTTTGCATCTATGTGATGTAAAATTGTAACTAAAATGGACGGAACTTTCAGTGCTGTGAGAAAAAAGTAATTTTCTGGTCTTTTATTTTTTAAGGATAATGTAAACCATCAATAGTTCAGTCTAAATATTCCTTCACGGTTGTCAGTTACCTGATAATGAACTTCCATTACATATAGCTTGCAGTGTTTAGGAATGAACATGAATGCAGGACTATCAGTTATGACCTCATAAAATACCTAATTTTATCATAGATTTGACTTTGTTTTGTTTCTTATAGGCACCATGCGAAGCAGAGGCTCAATGCGCTGCTCTTTGCAAAAGTGATAAGGTGCCAGTTGACTTTCCTTCATTTTCCTGTAGTGCATTTTTATAGGCATTTCTTATTTTTTTATTATTTTGATTGTATTTATTATTTTTTTGGGGTTTAGGTTTATGCTGTGGCTTCCGAAGACATGGATTCACTGACTTTTGGAGCCCCAAGGTTTCTTCGTCATTTGATGGATCCAAGCTCTAAAAAGNATATGAGTATTATATGTATGTATAGATATTTATCCGTATATGTATGTACACACACATACACATATATGTGTGTAAATTATATACATATATTTTTTTTATGATGTCATATTATTATTAGGGATATTTACCTGCGTACTACCCAATTCCTATGTATTCACATATCAAATGCCTAAATTTTGATTTTTGCATACCGAGCATTCTACCTATGGACAAAAGCTAGGGATGGGATGGTCTGTACATAAAAATTCGAAGTTTAACAGCTTTATATGTGAATACATAGGAATTATGCAGGTAAAGGCCGCTTATTATTACTCTTTCTGCAAACCTGAACNCTTTAAGAAAATGAAATGCACATTTTTTTTATCAAAATTGGTATAAATGTAAATTTGAAAATTTATGTGTTAGAAATTTAAGTTCATAAGAATTGTTTGATATGCCTGTAAAAAATTGGTAAATAAGGGCTAAAAAGCTTAAATTAATGATTACATATTCAAAATCAAACATACCACTAAATTTTCATACATTTATATATATGCATATTTCAATTTTTTATGGGTTAAAATAGTGATATTTTTGACGTGATATGAATGATTTGAATGGTATAAATGTAAACAAGCAACATGGTTTAAGAGTCAGATATGAATATTTTAAATATATAAGAATTGAGTGGTATATATGTAAATGGCCGAAGAAAAAATTATATGCGCACCACATGATTCTTATGTATTTACATATCTAACACTCAATGTTTGAAATTTACACTTATAACACCTTGGTTGGATAAATTTTTGCATGAAAATATGCATTTACTTTTAAAAACATGGCAAAAATTTTATGCGCACCCTTCACTTCAGTGCTTCTCTTTCTACCGCCGACCTAAGGCGGGAAAACTGGTTTCAGCGCAGGGGGAAATCCTCTCCCTGTGTTCATTTGAAGCTATAACGAGGGGATCGCGGTCGGTCTTCCAACGGGATTTAAGGCAGAACGGAGAAGAAACGGGATTGGATTTAGTATCCTGTAGAATTTGAAGTTAATTTTTTGCTGTTTGGCAGTATTTAGGTTAACTCCGGCTACCAAAGTGTCCCATAGATCTAGTCATCTAACCTGCCTCCTTAGGGCTAAGAACTTTCTCACTATGGGAATAAAGGTTAGGGTTTATTGATCTTCTGGTAGAAGTCCGGGTCTAGTTTCACCATTTCTTCTAAACTGATGGTGTTTTTTTCTCTTTGTGTGTTTTTGTGTGTAAGGGTTTAACGAAGCTTTTATCGGACAATGCTCCCAAGGCCATGAAGGAGCAGAAGTTCGAGAGCTATTTTGGTCGGAAGCTTGCCATTGACGCTAGTATGAGTATCTACCAATTCCTTGTTCGTACATTAGCCCTATTTCGATTTCCTTTTATACTGTGCTTGTATTTTATTAGTGCTTATAATTTATCACCCGCTGAAGAAAATATTTTGTCTTTTTATGGCTTTTTATTGTATAAGCTTGGAAGATTAGGGTTTTGGATTGCCTCTGACATTTATATAAACATGTTGGGATATTTACATGCATATCACACAATTCTAATGTATTTACATATCTAGCACCTGAACATTTATATTTACATTTATAACACTATGATGTGATAAACCTGAGTATGAAAAGTTGCATTTCAATTTTTAAATAGTTGATATTCGTATTTTTTTATGTTAAATTTGGGGTCCTAGATATGTAAATACATAAGAATTGTGTGCTTTGTATGTAAATCTAAAATTTTTAACTTCAAACTTATTGTTTTATGATTTGGAGACAATTTTAGTTTGATTTCTTTTCTTTTTTCTATATGCAGATTGTGGTGGGAAGGGCAGGGACTGAGATGCTGACTAATGAAGCGGGCGAAGTCACCAGGTGAGGGCCATGTAAATCATTTTAATCATTTTCGTAAAATGACACTCTTCTGCTTTAGCTGACATTGTTCTTACAGTTTTGAAATTTAATTTGTTAGCCATTTGCAAGGAATGTTCAATCGTACAATAAGATTGCTTGAAGCAGGAATCAAGCCAGTGTAAATCATTTCACTCTTTCCCAATTTATATTACAGCAATTGATTTCTTCCATTATTCAATGTTTATGCCTTTTAACCTCTCCAATATCAAAATCTAGTTTTTTACTTTTTATGTGTGTTACTTATCAGGTACGTGTTTGATGGTCAGCCACCTGATTTAAAGAAGCAGGAGCTTGCCAAAAGGTATGACCTGGGTTTTGCTATTTCAGGTTTATTGCAATCTTTATGTGATGGAATGAAAAATTCTATCTTTTTTGGGTGGCATTTACATACATATCATACAATTCATATGTATTTACATATCTCTCACCTAAACTCTCATATTTACACGCATATTGTTTAAATCTTCGACATCACATAAAAAGGAACACAATTATCACTTTTTAAAAATGAAATACACCTTTTCATACATAGATTTAAAGCAACAAAGTACTGCTTATGTAAATATGAAAGTTTGGGTGTGAGATATGTAAATCCATAAAAACTGTGTACTAAATATGCAAATTTTCCCTTTTTTTTGGTTGATTCTTCCGTAGATACTTAAGGAGGGATGATGCCACTAAGGATTTAGCTACTGCCGNAGATATTTATCCGTATATGTATGTACACACACATACACATACATATGTGTGTAAATTATATACATATATTTTTTTTATGATGTCATATTATTATTAGGGATATTTACCTGCGTACTACCCAATTCCTATGGATTCACATATCAAATGCCTAAATTTTGATTTTTGCATACCGAGCACTCTACCTATGGACAAAAGCTAGGGATGGGATGGTCTGTACATAAAAATTCGAAGTTTAACTGCTTTATATGTGAATACATAGGAATTATGCAGGTAAAGGCCGCTTATTATTACTCTTTCTGCAAACCTGAACNGATTTTTTTATTATTTTGATTTTATTTATTATTTTTTTGGGGTTTAGGTTTATGCTGTGGCTTCTGAAGACATGGATTCACTGACTTTTGGAGCCCCAAGGTTTCTTCGTCATTTGATGGATCCAAGCTCTAAAAAGATCCCGGTTATGGAATTTGAAGTTGAAAAGGTTTGTTGACACATAANGTATATTCTATGATTCATAAATCAAAAGAAGAAATTGTCATTGGGGAACATACTAGCTATAGTCGTGACTGTTTTATTATGAAGTGTAGCAGTCAAACCACTTCATGGAGCTTATTGGCCAAGCCACCCGGTCAGAAAGCTTAATGGCCAAACCATACGGACAGAGGATTCGAGCCACATCTTTACTGACACATGATTGTTTTTAATTTGAACTTTGTCATATTCTTAATATGACATTAGCTCTTTGTGAGATTAAGTCAATATTGAATTTGTTAATCCTTACAAATGATTGNTTCTTTACTGACACATGATTGTTTTTAATTTGAACTTTGTCGTATTCTTAATATGACATTAGCTCTTTGTGAGATTAAGTCAATATTGAATTTGTTAATCCTTACAAATGATTGCCAAAGGTTGGATGAATTTTACTTTAAGCATTGAGTGATTAATTTTATTTGAATATTTTATAATTTTTTTGATTTAAAGTTTTGTTTTTTAAAAATAGATGCCTTTCAATTAAGAGGTGCAATGAATTATAAGTCAATATTGAATTTGTTAATCCTTACAAATGATTGCCAAAGGTTGGATGAATTTTACTGTAAGCATTGAGTGATTAATTTTATTTGAATTTTTTATAAATTTTATGATTTAAAGTTTTTTTTTATAAATAGATGCCTTTCAATAGGATGTGCAATGAATATGCCTATCATTAAGGAATTATTGTGATTTAAATATCATTAAAAACAATATTACCGTCNTTTAATTTTATTTGAATTTTTTATAAATTTTATGATTTAAAGTTTTTTTTTTATTTATAAATAGATTCCTTTCAATTAAGATGTGCAATGAATATGTCTATCATTAAGGAATTATTGTGATTTAAATATCATTAAAAACAATATTACCGTCGACTCCATTCCTCATGAGNTTTGAAATTTATCATTTAACTATTTCTATAAAATATCTGTCTATAGTGCTGCCACAAATTTGCCAGGATTCATTTGTACGGTTGGACAATCTCGTCATTCTAACTTTCTGCTTGGTGCTTAATACTTTTTATTGAAACATGCAAGCCATGTATTTTTTAATATGATTGGTTCAAATGCTAATCTGTTTTTATATTACATGCATCATGATTATTTATTTTTATGCATTGCACTTGCTGTTATGCAGGTATCGGTGGGCAGACTGCATTGAAACTTATTCGTCAGCATGGATCTATTGAAAATGTGTTGGAGAACTTGAGCAAAGACAGGTGCATACAAGGAAATGATTTGAATTTATTTTTGAATCATTTGCCTTTACATTATAATTAAACTTTCCAATTTAGATTTTCTTTTATGGTAATCATGGCAGGTTTGAGTTTTGAAATCATGGATTGCAATGTAATGATTGTTTTATGCATATATTTTATGTCATATTCGTAGATTTGTCTTTTGAAATTATTTTCATACCCTGCCCTTTAATTAGTTATTGTTCTCTTCTTCATTCAGCAACAGCTTCATTTTGTTAAAGCATAAAATGTATTTTGTTAAATCATACTGTGTGCCTTCTTTCGTCCATGTTTTTTGCTCTATATATCATTTGATTCTGCAGTGCTTCAATTTCTGTGTGATATTTTTGTTGTACTTGTCCTTTTAGATATATTATAATTTGTCTACAATAACCTGTTGCATCAGGTTTTTGCAACATCAGTTTAAGTTTTGTTGATGATGGGCTAACTCTTTATTTTTCCTGACATCTGTTGAATTTGAACGCTTGCAGCTGGATTTCGATTTAGCATCTTTTGCATTGTACCAGGCTATGAACTTTAATTTTGAACTCGTGGTTTAAAATTGTGCAATTTGAACCCTATCTTGAGGACTTTCTCAACTTTTTTTTTTTAAAAAATTGCAATGAGATCTACGTCTTATTGGCTATTACATGGGGCTTGTGCCTCACATAATGCGAGGCCTGCCTCAAGGAATGCCTTGCCTCTTTTCTAGTGAGGTATAAACAATTAGATCTAGGGTATGTTTAAAAAAATGTGCATAAAACAACCGTAGTAAATATTTGTTGGCTATATAATTCATATTTGAGGATGTAATTGAAGTTGTTGCTATCAATAGAGTCACTATTTTAAAATCTAAGAATTATTTTCATTAATTAATATTTGTGGGCTCCGAAAGTTCAAACATCCCGACCTCCTTCAAAATGAAAAAAAAAATGGACGAGGGAGTTTACTATGAGATTTCGAGTCAAAATTTCAGAAAACAAGTGAGATAGTAAATAAGACTTTACCCAAAGATTTCACCATCATTTTGTGATGAATTTAAAATTTAAGGTTCGAGGTTTCTCATTGGTGCAAACCCTATGGTTAGTTATCTCTCGTGATAACAGGGGAGCACTTTCGATTAAGGCTAGTCATTAGACACTAAATATTTGTACTTAATGTAAATTTAGGATTTTAAAATTATGAAATTATCTCCATGAGCTTAAATCTGATGGTGGGGGAAATATTAACGAACTCGATCAGGATCTCATAGTTTTATCATATTCGGTTGTTATGGTTCTTAGTCTATTTTGTCGGAGGAGATAGTTGAAATAACCTAATAGAGCTGTCTTTTTCAGCAACAATGAATTGCTTCGTCCAAAGAAACCTTGTGGACAGACATGGGGTGATTATTTGTCCAAGGGGATTAATCTAAGTTGACCTTAACTTACAGAGGACTTCGTGCTTTATCAATTATATTCTATGATTTATAAATCAAAAGAAGAAATTGTCATTGGGGAACATACTAGCTATAGTCGTGACCGTTTTATAATGAAGTCTGGTAGTCAAACCACTTCATGGAGCTTATTGGCCAAGCCACCCGGTCAGAAAGCTTAATGGCCAAACCATACGGACAGAGGATTTGAGCCACATCTTTACTGGCACATGATTGTTTTTAATTTGAACTTTGTAGTATTTTTAATATGACATTAGCACTTTGTGAGATTAAGTCAATATTGAATTTGTTAATCCTTACAAATGATTGCCAAAGGTTGGATGAATTTTACTTTAAGCAGTGAGTGATTAATTTTATTTGAATATTTTATAAATTTTATGATTTAAAGTTTTGTTTTTTATAAATAGATGCCTTTCAATTAAGATGTGCAATGAATAATAAGTCAATATTGAATTTGTTAATCCTTACAAATGATTGCCAAAGGTTGGATGAATTTTACTTTAAGCATTGAGTGATTAATTTTATTTGAATATTTTATAAATTTTATGATTTAAAGTTTTTTTTTTTAATAAATAGATGCCTTTCAATTTAGATGTGCAATGAATATGCCTATCATTAAGGAATTATTGTGATTTAAATATCATTAAAAACAATATTACCGCCGACTCCATTCCTCATGAGGAGGACCGGACTGATATCTTTTAAGCTCAATCTTGTCAACTCCGGTTGTAATTTGGAAGATCAAAATGACTCATTGAAGGCTCAATCTTGTCAACTCTAATTCCTATTTGGAGGAGGATCAGACTGACCAAAGTGGGATTCATGAAGCCCCAGGTTGGAACAACTTGAACATATATTTATAGCAGAATTTCTCTATTGGATTGGAACAACCCGAACGGGTACTTAAAATAGGATTTCCCTGCCCTGTCGAAACAATGGGACAAGTATTTATAATAGACCCATTAAAAGAAAAGTACTTATATCAAGCAAGNAAGGAGCCGAAGGGAGCTAGGTGAGAGGATCCACATGGCCACTATGAGGAGCTTCGGCCAGGAGTTGGGTGTGAGACACTGGAGTTTGCTGCTGCGAGGGGTGTGCCACGCTGAGAATGGAGAAGAGAGGAGCACCTGAGAGCTGCTGTGTGTGAGAGGAAAAGTCGAAGTGGCTGCTGTTTGGGTTTGCTGCCAGCAGGAGGAGCAGGAGTTGTGGCTTTCGTATGGCTCATTTGAAGGAAGTGAGGAAGAGGGAGGAGCAGCGTGAGGGCTTGCTGTGCTGTGGCAAAGTGATAGAATGGTTGAGGCGAGCTTGAGATGGGAAGGTGCAGCAAGCTGAGAGTGGGTTTTCCGGCAGAGAAATCAGACGAGAGAGGTAGAGCTGCTACGCCTGATGTTGAGGCAAGAGGTTGCGGAGAAGAGATGGGGAAACTGTATGGGGCTTGATTTCTCGCTATGTTATGGAGAGGGGAGAAGCATGGTAGTATAGGTTAGTTATATAATATATATATTATTCTGTTTTTATCTTTTTTTTTTTTTTGGTTGCATCTTCTTGATGAGCATCATACCTTTGAGAGGGGCTTCGCTGTGAAGTGCGAAGAAATGGGTGGGTTTTGTATATTCTTTATTTTTTATATTTTGTGTGCATCGATTTTCATCTCAGCTTGTGCATGTACATCTAGCAATATGAGTGTCTTACTTAGGAAAATTTGATGTTCTAGACACATTGGCGTAGTCCATTTTTAATCGAAGGTTGTTTGAGCAAACTTTAACGACAGGCGAGTTGATTTGAGTTCAAACATAGTTTATCGTGCTGACAACCTGTCTATTTCACCATGTTTGTTTCTTTTGATTGTAGAAGAATCCTTCTTAGCCAATTTTGACTTGTTGAATTCGCTCACACAGTTTATTTTATGATCAAGCATTGTTTGGGTGGCTTTGATGTTGATTGCGATCAGTAAGCTCTTAACAGTTTGTTGTTGCACTTGATATTCACTGTTTTCGTCAAACGGAGCAGATGTGGAGCTCAGCAATATTGATTAAATAACAGAAAGATGATTGAGATTTAAGATGAGAAGTAATGAGAGAACACAAATACTATCAAGGATGGGGTGAAGGAGAAAGTTAATTGTTATGTTGATGATTTTAAGAAAAACCCATTAAGTGATAAGAGTGATGATGATTTTTGAATTTAGAAATTCTAATTTTAGTTACTTGTTATGTTCTTATTGTGATGAATTATATTAACAAAGTAACTAATTGTATTAAATTTACTTTGAATTATGTTATTATGTCTTATTTTGATGGTTGTATAATTCTTTTTATTTTATGGTTTGATGTTTGAATGCTAATATATTGCTTCGTACTTTGAACTTCCTATTTTTGTGCAATTGATTAATTTTATCATTTTAAGATGTTAAAATGTTAGATTTTAATTTATTAAGATTTTAATATGTTTTTCTTACTATATTTTTTAATACAATACTTTTTGTATGGTACAATTTGTTAATTTTGGGGCTTATGTCTCAAAATGCTTCGAGACTTACAACTTGCAACACAGACCAAAAGTGCCCCCAATACCCAAATGCATAATTTTAAACCTTGATTGGAGTTTGATATCTATATTTATTTATTTTTCTTCCTGTATCAGCCTTAACGCTCATAAGTTCAGGCTTAATGCCCCTAAGTTCATATGTGGAGTGGATGCCTCACTAATGAACATAATAAATTAACTATTTGTCATGTACTTGACTGCCAGTGTTAAGATGATGCAGTTGTAACATCTCATGGGGCCTTTTTTTTCATTTTTAAACTGAAAATTCACTTAACCATCTATTGCTAACTTGAAATAGGTATCATATACCTGAGGATTGGCCGTATCAAGAAGCTCGTCAGCTCTTTAAAGAACCTGTAGTGATCTCGGAAATACCAGAACTGAAATGGAGTGCTCCAGATGAAGATGTAATTGATCCCCAAACTACTGTTATTGTAATCTTAATAATTATTTTAATTCTGTACATTTCTTCAAGCTGTTTTATTTTTCTTTTAGGGACTCGTAGCTTTCTTGGTGAAGGAAAATGGTTTCAATCATGACCGTGTTAGCAAGGTTTGTAATTTCTTTCATCCAAGCACTTGACCAAATTCTTTTTCAGCATATTTCTACCATTTACATGGTTACCTTTCATACATTTCTCTCAGGCTATAGAAAAGATTAAAGCAGCGAAGGATAAAGGCAGCCAAGGGAGGTAAGTATAATTTTGTATTGTTTTTGAGAGGATTTGTTATTTCTACTGAAATGCTATGCATGATCTCAGGTTGGAGTCATTTTTTAGGCCCGTGATAAAGCCATCTGAACCTCTTAAACGGAAGGTGAGCTATCTATAAACATATTTTACTTGAACATTTCACATTTTCTTCTATAAAATCTGCTAGTTGTTTGTGTTATTCTCTTCTAAAATGCTGATAATGAGCATGCTTGTTTACATCGGTAGAGTGACACTAACGGAGATCAATATTCTGGGTGTTGGTTGCATCAAAAAAAAAAAAAGGATAGACAAACAATTTGGTTTTGTAATTTAATTTTGTTGCATAGCAGTTCTTCAAATTTTTTTAGATGTTTAGGCTTATGGTTTCTGTAAAAAAAGTTGCGATAGAATCTCTAGACAATTATTATAACTTTCTCATGCAATGTTTTCCTGAGTTTGAAAACTATTTAGGGTGATCTATGCAAATATATACTTGGGAGGGGAATGAACAGTGTGTGTGAAAAATCTTTCATCCTGCACAAATTAGATTTTGATTTTTATGACTTTTAAATGCGTTGTCAAAATCATATATTCTCTTTCATATTATTAAAACTAATAGCATGCACAATCTAATTTTTATTTTAAAGTTTCTTGTTCAATGGCTCATGTTTAATGAGAAGCTAAATTTTATTTCCATATGTAGAGACTTTCAATTGAGTTTGATTTAAATACATAGTTTTATGGTGATATTATCCTATGTTGAATGGTTTTGGTGGTTAATTATAAAAGAAAATTTGGCTTCTAAGAGGGCTTCTATATGCTGTTTAATCATCCTTGTATTTCAATAAGAATGATTAATTTGTCATAAAAATCAATGACATTCAATTCACAAATGATTCTCTTATTGTAAATCACAATCAATTGTGCGATCTTGGATTGGCAATTGTATGAAGTGCATATGCATAGGTAAAGTTAAGGAAAATATTCATTCTTCTCCTTTGATGAGAAGCTCATCTCTCACTCTCTATATCACTTTTTTTATTGCGATTTATAATATGACAGTTATTTATGGACTGACTTTCATCAAATTTCATGATAATTTAATCATTCTTAAGCATGCCAATAATACATGTATGATTGGATTATTGATGTAGAAGCTCTTTTAAAAACAAAGGCTTATCATTTTATTTGATCATTACAGTCCTCTAATACATGCATCATAATTCATACTTGTACTAATTTAATTCATTCGAAATTCTATTAACTTTGAAATCACAATTATCCACTCATGAAATCTAAGTTATTCATTGAAAAAATTTGAATCGTTCAATTGATGATTAAAAATTTTAGAAGTTGAAATAATACCACAAATTCTAATGATCTCAAAGAGAACGGGATTGGAAATCATAATTGAAATTTAAATGGGAAATAATAATGATACCTTGAAATTTAAATGGGAAAAAAATAATGATACCTACTAATTTCATTCCCATCTCTTTTTTAACCATCAACATTATTGAGAAGTTTTCTATTCAAGTAAATATAGGTCCAATTAATGTCCATCTTGCTCCTATTGAAAATCCAGTGAAACTTTTCGATTGATGTGATATATTATTGTCACATTTATTACTATTGCCTGCATCAATTGGATAATTCATTTGTTGGAATCTATTAGAAAACATTATTGCTCAAGTATGGAATTGTTATATAGAATTTATAATACATCATGAGTATCTATTGAGTATTGTAACTTAGAATAAAAAGGGATGATTGTATTTCAATTCAAGTACTACACTCATCCATGATATTCTTAGATACAATATATCGATCGTTATTATCTTCAGTCATCACATCAGATGTTATGATCACATGATAGCCCCAAAAGAAATCACTTGCTCACCACACTATCACATTAGAAGCAAGCATGGATAGACGAAGTACACATGTTATATACTTTAATGAAAACAGGGAAATTCACACAAGTCCATGAAAGATACTATTTTTAACTTTTAAAAAGCGATGCATTTGTTTTTTGCATGGGTAAGATGACATTTATGTTTAGTTATGAAAATACATAGATCTTAACTGATATTTTGTTGCTCGATCTACAACTCGTTTCTGCAACATAGTTTATGCATATGCTTATTATTGATATTTCATTCTGAAACAAGGATACGCCAGCCAAGGCAACCAAAGCGCCACCAGGCAAGANTCTTGCTCACCACACTATCACATTAGAAGCAAGCATGGATAGACCAAGTACACTTGTTATATACTTTAATGAAATAAGGGAAATTCACACAAGTCCATGAAAGATACTATTTTAACTTTTAAAAAGCGATGCATTTGTTTTTTGCATGGGTAAGATGACATTTATGTTTAGTTATGGAAATACATAGATCTTAACTGATATTTTGTTGCTCGATCTACAACTCATTTCTGCAACACAGTTTATGCATCTGCTTATTATTGATATTTCATTCTGAAACAAGGATACGCCAGCCAAGGCAACCAAAGCGCCACCAGGCAAGAAATCCAAAACTGGAGGCAAGAAGAAATAGGAGCACAAACCGCAATGCCTATTTTTGGCCCAACAACCGCCACTGCGGATCTTTTCAAGCCATCTTTGTTTGAGTTCTTCACTACTTTCCCCCATTATGTATAACTTGAGAATCTGTCGTTTTAATATGAAACTAAAATTTTGTTATCTTTATGCAGTTAATTGCNACTGCGGATCTTTTCAAGCCATCTTAGTTTGAGTTCTTCACTACTTTCCCCTATTATGTATAACTTGAGAATCTGTCGTTTTAATATGAAACTAAAATTTTGTTATCTTTATGCAGTTAATTGCTCTTACAATTAGAAATATATATATATATATATATAGGTATAGTTGTATCAGCGTATTTACATGCATACCACCCAAATTTTATGTATTTACATATCTAACTTCTGAACTCTACGTTTTACATTTATACCACCCAACCCTTTCATATCACGTCAAAGATATAAATCACCATTTGAAAATTTAAAAAGTGATGTATGTGAATATTCAAAAAAATTATTTGCCAGTAGAGAACTGTGTAGCTTGTGATTGGTTTAATTTGAAAATAAAGAGATTGGTTGGGCTGTAATGTAAAACAGTTCAAGTCGGCCTATTTTGTAATATCGTATCATCGATATATAATATATTTGATTTACTAATTGTTCTAAACCATAGTTGTCTGAATAAATGCATTTTGATGTGTTCGTATTTAGCTTAAAATTTAAAATTATGCTACTTTTAATGTGATTTAAAGAATTTGGGTGGTATGATTGTAAAAAAAAATAAAGTTTAGGTGTAAATATGTAAGGACATATGAATTAGGTGGTATTTCCGTAAATACCCTAAAAATAAAAATAAAAATTTAGATGTTAGGTATATAAATGCTTATAAATTGTATGATGTGGATGTGAATATTTTTAATTTTCAAGACGATTGAGAAAATTTATAAATTTAGATGTCATGATGAAGTTATAACTCATACTTTTTATTTGGAAGATTTACATGCAGACCACATAAATCTTATGAATTTACATATCTAATAACTAAGCTCAATTTTTTGCATATATTTCGCTTTAATTTGGTGAATTTTATATCTTAAAAATTAACATCGTAATATTCTTATGTGATATAAAAAAATTTTGGCTAAAAAAAATTGGTGTTTGATATATAAAGAACTTAGAGAAAATATTAGGTCAGGATATCGGATGCATCTGAAGTTCAATAGAAGAGCGACACGTATAAAGTGGACCAATCATATTGTATTATGATGAGTTCATTTTACACTTGAAGTATTTTTATTGGACTCTGAACGATCCAAAATGCTGACCTAAAATTTTCTCATGAACTTCGGGTTATATATGTAAAAGTGTTTTGTCTTTTTTTTTTTTTTGTTAAATTTGATATGGTGGTGCGTAAAAGCAATCGGTTTGATCGTACAAAAATAAACAGCTGAATGCTAATTATTTTTTTCTTAAAAAAATTTATTTAATGCATAAATGCGCGGGGGGTAAATCTGTAAACCTGTCTCGGCTCGCTTCGTCTTCGGAGGCTTCCTCTACTTCGAATGAACTTGTGCATGAAATTCTTCGTTGTTGAAGAGGTTTTCCACCGCCCTTCTTCAGCCAACTATGCTGGTTTAGCTCCTTAACGCCTCCCGGATCCCAGTGAGTCCTATTTTACCTCTCTGAAACTTCGCCCTCCCGAGCAATTTTTAGGCATCGGAGCCATCTTTTATCTCATGTTGCTGATCGTTGAAGCTGTTTCTTATGCAATCAATGCCTTATATCTTGCAATCTTTCCACTCTCTTGATTCAGTTGAAGGTTTTCCCTTTTTTTTTTTTTTGATATGCCAATTTAACTAAAATATTTAAAAAAATGTAATTATTATGAAGGTAGATGTAAAGTGGATGGCCAATGAGATTTTATTCATCACATGCTTGATAAGCCTTTGGAATTGTATTTGTCTGATTCAATTTACTTGTATTGGCCAAGTCGGACTTGTTTTGGGGCCTCAAGTTGCCCGAATCTATTTTGTTCAATATGTTCCACAATATTGTTCAAACTTAATGGAACTCTGAAGTTGGCCAGATATTGATTATAGAGCCCATAGGTCGTGTTGTTTCAACATGTTTGATTGTTAGTTTAGTTTTTCGATCCAAATGGCTATATGAAATTTTTTAAAGAAGAATTTTGTCAATTTAAATGATTAGCATTATTTTGGTTTTATTAATTTTGCGTATGAATATCTAAGATTAATTTGACTAGGTATGACCTAAACATGCTCAGATAAATAATAAAATACATAGCTAGTTAAGACCTTTTTTAGGCTAAAGCTTGGATTAACATCATTTTGCTTCACTGGCCTCCATCATAAGCAATGATTTAAGCCATTTGAGCTTTTCTTGAGTATACCTAGCTAATGTTTAGTGTTAGTCCATTGAGTTCAGGGGCTTATTGTNCTGAACTTTGAGAAGAAATTTTTATGAAGAGGATTTACTCTAGTTATAATATTTTCATTATGAAAGCCATCATTGGTAGGAGCTTGATTTTAGAAATCAATCTCTATTGTGATTCTTTGGTAATCGAAATCAGAATTTGAGGTATTTTGCTTGATTCATCATGGGAAGCTGTTACAATTCAGACCAGAAATGAACATAAATTTTCATAGAAATTAGGGTAAACAAATATTTTTCTTCAATAATATCAATTCAAAGCAATACAATACTAACAACTCCCACGCGCATATAAGATAAGCACCTACAATTTGAGAGGTAGGCGACCTCTCCCAATTCCTATAATTCGAGAGGTAGGAAATTTCTCCCAAACTCTAAACTTAAGACTTACAACAATAATCTCATGCATACCTAACCCTAAAACTATTAGAGTCTATTTGTACTAAACAAGTATAAATAACAAAAGACTCAGTTACCCTTAGGATAATAAAAGACTAAATTGCCTCTTAGGCACCGCCGTAACAATGCTTCCTTGCCAAAAAGATACATTGTCCTCAAGGTTGGAAAAAATGAAAATGTTCCCTTTTTTCCACAGCTTCATCTGCTCCTTTCTTGCTTGCCTCCTCATCACATACTTTGAGAACCCGTAATATTCGATTTTTGCGACTATGTTTTGGGGTAAATCTCTCTTCACATAAAAAAAATAACCCCTTCGCTCGCTTTTCTTGGATCTGTTTCTCTGTAAGACGCTTGAGTGTCACTCTCGGTTTTTGCTAATGATTCTTGTCTGGTGAAGCCTCTTTTTGGGCTTCCACTATTTCAGTTTTTGGTGTCTTCATGGTTGCAACAGTTTGGTATGTCGTTTTGCCTGTGTTGCTCATATTATTAGCCCATTTCATTATATTATGTTCTTCAACCAACTGAGTTATTTCCATAATTTCTCCCAAGTTTTGTGGTATGAACGGACAACATGTTGCACGTATGTTGGGATTTAGACTCTTCATTAAGTTCCCCTTCAATACTGCTTCAGAAATGACCCTCCGCCACCCTGACAGTAGTTTGAATCTCTCTTTATTCTCCATAACAGTTCCTCTCTGTGTCAATGCAAAGAATTTCTCGTGTAGGTCTCCTTCCCGAATGATTTAGAAACATTTCAACAATAAAACCTTAAATTCCTCCCACGAGCGTATATTGTATTTAACCTCCCTCCACTGAAACCATGCTAGGGGTATTCTCTTCAAACATAACCATGCCACCATGAGCTTCTCCTTCTCATTTAGCCCATTCGCCACAAAATATCGCTTCACTTGATACACCCACCCATGTGCGTCTTTCTCCTCGAAGAGGGACATCTTCAACTGCCTTATGTGTGAGTCTCTTCCCCAATTCTCTCGATCGAAGATCATTCCTCCCATAAAGCGGGATTTGGGTTTCATTCTGCTACCCATATTGAATTCCCTCCTTCCATAAGTTTGGATCGCCTCATTGTCTATCCACCTATCCTTATGAGCTTCTGCTCCGCCTTTTGCCCGGAAGGCTGCTACAATAACAGACATTGCTGTTGTTGGATGCAACCCTCTGTTGGTGTCCCATTCATAATGGTTCCCTATTCTAAGCCAAAATCCTTCAAATTGATTTTCTCCAGCCCCAAATCGCATGCTGTCCCATATCGCCTGTTGGCGCTTTCTTCAATTGTCTAAATGCCCCGTTATTTATTCCAAGTGCTATCGCTCGAGTTCACTTCTGACATCACGACTCGATCCTATTGCAGGCTGCTGTGGGTTTGCGTAAAACTTGACCTGTTTCTTGATCGTTTTTTTTCAGGATCGTAAATCTGCTCTTCATGGACAAAAATCACCCATATATGGACGTAAATTGAGCCTCTATCAACAAGAAACACTCATCCATTTCAGATTTGATTTGACTCACATGCTACAAATTATCCTTTTTTGGCCCATATCACTTCTTGTCTTTTCGGAGGCTATATGTCATGCTCCTGTAGTTTGTTGAACCGAGACTGTTTTTCTTGCTTTTGATTGTGGTCAGCTGGCTCGAATTGCTACTTTTCTACAATTAGGACAAGCCACAATCTTCTCACCCGGGTCGTGAAAAAATCGGTTCGAATCTCGATGCTTCCCAGCAACTTAACTTATCAATCTTCACCGTCACCTTCCTAACAAGCATGCTAGTTTCAGGTCTCTGTACACCGCGATCAAAATGGAGCGGGAGGAGGCAAAAGCTGGTGTTTTGGGCCTTTGCAGGTCGCAATCTCATCGACGCCTTCCCAACTCTCTCTAATCGCGACATTTGGAAGCGAGAGAAGGTGAAGGATGGGAGTTATGGGTCTTTGTAAGCTGCGATCCCGTCGTTGCCTTCTTTACAAAGAAAAAAAGGAATTTTCTAGTTTCTGTAAGTTTTGATCCTGTTGTTGGCTTCTCCGCAAGCTCTAATCGTGACTGCATTGCAAGATTTGGTGCCGAAGTTTACAGACTCCTGTATTGAGCAATCTAGTCGTTGATATCTCAACAATAAAGAGCTCAGAAATTGATTACGGTTTGGAGCAAAAATCGACACGATTTTCCACAAAAAATTAGGATAACATCAAATCAAAGCAATAAAACACAAAAAATTTCTACAAACACATAAGATAAGCACTTACAATTTGAGAGATAGGCAATCTCTACCTATTCCTGCAATTCAATTGGTAGGAAATTTCTCTCATATTCTAAACTTAAGACTCACAACAATAATCTCATGCATACCTAACCCTAAACTTATTAGGGTCTGTTTATATTAAACAATTATAAATAATAAAAAACAATTACCCTATAGAATAATGAAAGACTAAATTGCTCCCAGCGTAACAGAAGCATAGATTTGCTGGAAATCCTGCTGATTTTTTTTCAACAATCATGCCTATCACAAGAGAGTGTGGCCTAACTATTTTTTTTTTATACGAGGATTTCGGTGTCTTAAACATTGTTGACTCCTCTAATGACATGATTATATTCAGAGGCCGGACTTGTAGCTTGAGAATTTAGGAATGCCTAAAGTGACTATGCTTGGGAGATGCGACGTCTACTCTGCTAAATTGCTTTTAGAGGATTGTACCCAAATTCAGTTCTATTTAGAGTTTTTGAATTTTATTTCTTCAAAATTAATCTATTTTGTGGATTGCATTGTGGGTGAGATTCTTGGGGATTTGTGGGTCCTTTCAACTTGGACTTTTCTCCTGCATACAAGAGCATGGACGCGCATACAGCAACTATAGAATGAGAGGTAGACCTGACAAGCAAGTTTGAAAAAACATTGACCGATGCAGCTATGATCCACAAAATGTCTGGGCTATCAGAAGGGATAAACTTAGGCAAGAACGTGGCATAAATAGGATGAAGAAGGTTGTGCTGACAAAATAATCGATCCTTCAGTCAAGGAAACTTCCGAAGAGACCTCAGAAAAGCAAGTCACCTATTTAAGATTATCATGATTGCTCAAATTCCTAGATGGAATGAAAGGAAGAGTCCGAAGAACATCAAGCCACTCATCTGAGCTGAAAACTGATGGTGATCCTTAAGGGTGCAGAACAAACTCAGTACCATTGCCAGGCAAAGTGGCAAACCATAAAGAAACCTCATGCTGCTGCTCCCACCAACTTTCATTATCATGTCAACAGTAGAACAATCAATTGAATTGGAATGAAGCCATGTAAACAGAATACTCAATGCAGGGGATGAACATTTGTTATTAAAGCATCTTTGGTAAAGACCAATAGCAACCAGATAACAATAAAGGCTGACTTTCAAAATGCCATCCAACTATTATTAAGAACGCTTGGAGCAAGCCAGAGGCGAGGGATCAATTAAAAGCAGCAATGCACAATTTTGTGCAGAATAAAGAATTGAAGTCCCGGAATATCATCTTGGAGCTAGCATAAAGACAGGACATGCTTATGAGAATCCAATGGCTGCCTTCATGATAGATAATAAACAAATCAGGGTGAAGCAAGAGATTGCTCCAAGAACAACTTAAATGGGGGAAAGCTACTAGTCTGAAGCAAAATTTATCCACTGGGATTTATCAATTAAATTGAAGCCACTAACCACGTAGGTGGGATTAAAGAGCATTACATTACATCAAAATTTTCAAGGAGAAACATGCAGGAACACGTTGCTCATAAAATACATGTATTAGCCAGGACAGAGAATAAGTGCGTATAAAGGCCTCTTGAATGGAGAGCTGCAGTAACATAGAAAAGTCCGTATAAATGACGTAAGGAAAGTTAACATACGAGGCTCCTGGAATGAGTTTAACACCTGGTACAAAAACAACAAGCCACCTACTTTATTGTAAAATTTTTTATAGCCAGTGGACGTTGTCTTAAGAGTAGACTTGCCTTTAAACCCTCAAATGGTTGCATCATAAAAGAAGCATGAAGGTGGCTGAAGCTAGAAATGGTGGATGAGAATTCCATGACCAAAATTATCAGCCACACAGAAGTTTAGGTACACAACTCAAGTGGGTTGGTGAATTTGGTTAATTAAAATAACACTGAAAAATTTTGAACTTCTTACAGAAAGGACAATCAACCTTAAGAGCAATAGGAGCAATTTATTTCAGATTTAAGAAATATCACAAAGAAACATGCAAATTGACAAGACAATAATATTTAAACCAAATTTTATAGTGGTTCGATCCAAATAGGGGACATAGGGCGATCCCAACCTTTTTACGGTATCAAGAAATGTACAAAGCTTGGAAGAAAGTAGTGGATGACGGATACATGATCTTCAAGAAAAAAAAAAAAAAACATAGAAAAGATAAAGAATGTTTGAATCTTCTCAATGTGTTATCAAGAAAAAGAAAAAGAAATGTACAAAGCTTTTTTTCTTCCCTTATTTTTAACTGATAGAATGGTTGCTAGGTGTTATCTATAGAACTTCAATTCAGTGTTGAAATGTGCTAAATTTTTACCCAATCAAAGCCCCAAGTATGGCACATTGGTTTGTAGACATTGGGATTCAAAAAGCAATTTTGTCCAAAATTACTCGTAGTGTACATAGGATTTACTCATATGTACTACTCAACAAAAACTTTGATCTTGCTATGAAAAGCATATTTATGGCTTATTGAAGCGTATGTATGCTCAGGCTGTGCTGAACAAATATAGAACTAAATTATTTTCTTATTTAAATCAACATATGTTGCAAAGCATATGCATGGTTCTAATAAGTGTATTTTGACTCAACCGTGACACTCTTTTAAGGTGTTTTAAGCCAATTTTTAAGATACAAAATAATAATAAATACGATTTAGAAAATATATGATTTTGCTCATGCTTATGTTGAAATTATAAATGATGCGGGAACTTTCCCGGATCATGGCACTATTGCTGCTACAGTGCTGTGGACGCGTTACTGTAGCAACTACAATAAGCACAGTCCAACCCTCCCCCCTAGGGCTGTAAACGAGCCGAGTTTGAGCGAGCTCAGGCTTGACTCATGTTCGGCTCGTTCGAAACTGTTTGTGTTTAAAATCGGCTTGTGAACAGTATGTTTGTGTTCGACTCGATTTAAATATTTGTGTTCCTGCTCGGTTTGTGTTCGACTCGAAATTGACTCGTTAAAATTAAATTGAAAAAAATAGATGCAAAGTGTTGGATTCAAACCTAAAGCAAATGTATGGAAAAATTGCACATAATCACATTACCACACGAGCTATTATGATTTATACTTAGATATAAATATATATAATATATTATTATATAAATAATATATGTAATATATTATTATATAAATAATTATATAATTTTTTTTTATTTCGAGCTAAAATGAGCCGAACACGAGCGAACGAAGGAGGGTTTTGATGATTGTTGATTGCTGATTTCAGTTACTGCCCTTGAGACCTTATTCCCCTTCGAGGCGATGACGATAAAATTCTCTGGTTGTAACTCGTTCGAGGTAGTGATCATCTTCAAGGGTGCAGGTGGTGTTCCGGCTGTAGCTTGACCCCTATGAGACTTTTTATATTTCTTCAACCCTCAGACCCTATTCATGTTGCTAGCCGCCCAATCTTATCACCTGCCAACTTGCTGCGCTCACTGTCGAACTCCCTCCAGCACTTTCAGAAGTTGCCATAAGCCCTCCCAACCCATCCAGACCTGACCGCAACCCTCCCAGGCCTTCCCCCATTCTGCTGAAGCCATCTCCAGCTCTTCCCAACGCCGCGACGGCCTGTCCCAATTAGCCCAGCAGCTGCCACAGCCTCCCATCAGATCTACCTGCTATCGTAACCCTTATTGGAGTCTGTGCTGTGTCTTTATATTTGTGTTGTTATTTTGTTGTCGTTATTTCATGTTTTCAAGTGTCGTGTTTGTAATCTTTTCAATTTTAGCAATAATATTTGTTTTTCATTGTGATTTGGGTTTCCTTCGGTATCAATATCAATAAATCTCTTTGTGCAATGAAATTTTCAAAAATAATTTTATTTCAATGAATGACAAATCTCCTAATGTTGATGAAAATCTTCTACTCTACTCAACCTTTGAAGTGCCCAAATCAATTTCAAACTTTATGGAATTTGTTGCATTGATGCAAAACTAGTACATGCGCATGTATCAGGTGAATTTTATTATTTTCAAATTCTTTTAAAAATATGAGGCTTGCATATGCAATTTAAACCAATCCTTTTCATAATTTTATTAAACTTCAGCAAAATTCCTTGTAAAACTCTAGGTTCCCTTTGCTTAGGACCCCTCAATTCTTGTTAAAGTCCTTGAGATAGTTGAACTCTGTATTTTAGTTTCTTTGCCACTTGAGCTCCTTGAATTCTCGTTCTTAATGAAACCCTTAAAAATTTCTGTCCAAAACAATGGTTGCTCCAACCTGTGTAATCTGTAGTGCTATTTAACAAACTATAAATGCGACCAAAATATTTTTTTAGTGTCAAAATAAATTTTGAACTTTGGCATGAGTGTGAGAGGGGTCGAAGGCATCATTACACACACATAAAGTTGATTAAAATGAGCATGAGATAACTGGTACGATACAAAATTAATCAATTATAAAGACAATATCATAAGATATTTTTCAGCCATAAACACTCATAAAAAACATATGATACGAGAAGGGTTGATGATATAAGTTGCAAATGTTAATAAGTAGAAACATTAAATAGACAGCCATCAAAATGAAAAACACTTATCATGTTCAAGTTTACTTCTGTTAAACTCTAAATTTTTTGGCCTTCTTGTCAACTCAGGTATGATAGCAACTTCTTCTCGTCATCGAACTCCCACAGATTAATCTTCTCGAGAGCTCATCCTCTCAATGCCTACTCTCAAGGTCTAGACAAATGCTCAAGATTGACTCCGTCCATCTAATTGGTTATGAGGAGCTCACCTTTCTTGGCAAATACCCACGACATTTGTTTCTGTTGACAAAGACAGACATATTTGATACTTTTCAGCAAATAGTTTCACTTGGATGTTTTACCAGTTCCACACGTTTTTGAATAAACTACTTGTAGCATTTTTGAAACTATTAAACAATAAAACTAGTTGTTTCTAAGTTATTCTTAGTTAAAGCCAAATATATATATGATGGCAATGCGAATGTAGCTTTATTGTTCTTGCACTTTAAGATCGGAAAGTTCAATTGTGGGTATGCAGGGGAAGAAACTTCCTGTCTTCACTGCTCTTGCTGTGCCTGATGACTGGAGGTTACCAGGATACAATTAAAAGGTTGAAAAAGGATTAGTGTTTGGATTGGATTATTCTGGAACCTGACTGGTTTTGAGAGAAACTCAGATGAGTAGATTAGAGGGCCATTGAAGGAATCCTAAAATGAAAGGAGTTTGGAGAGTATGGGAATGTTACTGGAATTAGATTCTGAAGTGGGGCTGGTGGTTTGGAGGCCAGTGACTGGAAAAGAATGTTTTCAGTAGGTGATTTTTTAAGACCAGGATGTTCGCAAGTTTCCATTCTTGCTGGAGGTTTCACATAGGATCACAGTGCAGGATTCATTCTTCTTACAGGAGAAGGTGAAATTCGTTAATTTTTTCAACGAATAATACTTGCCCCCAAAATCTACAGTTTTTCAACATTCCATGTACATAAAATCGCTCATGAAGAGGCCATCTCGCCCTGCTTATAAATATGGTCCCCAATTTCCTGACAATGCAATGTTTATATAGACGTGTTTTTTAATCTTTGTTGACCTGGTTGGTGTGAGTATTGATCATTCTGGAATCATGATGCATAGGGGGATGTATTTTGTTGACAGCCAATTACAAATAAAATCACCATTAAAAGAACTTTAAAGAAAAAATTTCAATATCCATAAACTGCAAAGCGAATTCCTGCACTGTGCATCAGATTTCGGCCACATTCACTTCGCAACATATCTGTAAAGGCTATACAATACACAATTTTTTATTACATAATTTTATTTCAAATGAATCACTAAAATTTGTTTTACATCCAAATATTATACATCAAATTTCATCAAGCCATTTTCATGCTTATATTCTCACTTTTGTAAGTTCCTTCTTTCCTTCTTTCCTGCATCTTTTCTGCATCTATGTTTCGCAACATATCTTTCCTGCATCTTTGTTTCAGATCTTCTTTCATTCTTGAATATTGATTGTAGGATTGCATAATTTGTTTCTTCCAGAAACTTAACTGTGGTTAACTGATGTTGTATTTTCGTTCCAAAATTGTAATTGATTATTCAGGCAGTTGGAGCATGATGTGGAAACCGTAATCAATGTAATCCAGCCAGGTCCTTTAGGTATCATTGAACACAGATTTAGTGCTGAGGAAGTACGAAAGGCTAAGGCCACAGCAGAGCGAGCAGTTAACAACTGGAAAATGAACGCTTCCTTGGGAAATAAAAGTNTTTATTCTTAGTTAAAACCAAATATATATATGATGGCAATGCGAATGTAGTTTTATTGTTCTTGCACTTTAAGATCGGAAACTTCCTGTCTTCACTGCTCTTGCTGTGCCTGATGACTGGAGGTTACCGGGATACAATTAAAAGGTTGAAAAAGGATTAGTGTTTGGATTGGATTATTCTGGAACCTGACTGGTTTTGAGAGGAACTCAGATGAGTAGATTAGAGGGCCATTGAAGGAATCCTAAAATGAAAGGAGTTTGGAGAGTATGGGAATGTTACTAGAATTAGATTCTGAAGTGGGGCTGGTGGTTTGGAGGCCAGTGANGCACATTGGTTTGTAGACATTGGGATTCAAAAAGCAATTTTGTCCAAAATTACTCGTAGTGTACATAGGATTTACTCATATGTACTACTCAACAAAAACTTTGATCTTGCTATGAAAAGCATATTTATGGCTTATTGAAGCGTATGTATGCTCAGGCTGTGCTGAACAAATATAGAACTAAATTATTTTCTTATTTAAATCAACATATGTTGCAAAGCATATGCATGGTTCTAATAAGTGTATTTTGACTCAACCGTGACACTCTTTTAAGGTGTTTTAAGCCAATTTTTAAGATACAAAATAATAATAAATACGATTTAGAAAATATATGATTTTGCTCATGCTTATGTTGAAATTATAAATGATGCGGGAACTTTCCCGGATCATGGCACTATTGCTGCTACAGTGCTGTGGACGCGTTACTGTAGCAACTACAATAAGCACAGTCCAACCCTCCCCCCTAGGGCTGTAAACGAGCCGAGTTTGAGCGAGCTCAGGCTTGACTCATGTTCGGCTCGTTCGAAACTGTTTGTGTTTAAAATCGGCTTGTGAACAGTATGTTTGTGTTCGACTCGATTTAAATATTTGTGTTCCTGCTCGGTTTGTGTTCGACTCGAAATTGACTCGTTAAAATTAAATTGAAAAAAATAGATGCAAAGTGTTGGATTCAAACCTAAAGCAAATGTATGGAAAAATTGCACATAATCACATTACCACACGAGCTATTATGATTTATACTTAGATATAAATATATATAATATATTATTATATAAATAATATATGTAATATATTATTNAAACATAGAAAAGAAAAGGAATGTTTGAATCTTCTCAATGGAGCTTTTTTTCTTCCCTTATTTTTAACTGATAGAATGGTTGCTAGGTGTTATCTATAGAACTTCAATTCAGTGTTGAAATGTGCTAAATTTTTACCCAATCAAAGCCCCAAGTATGCCACATAGGTTCATAGACATTGGGAATCAACAAGCAATTTTCTCCAAAATTACTCGGAGTGTAAAAACTTTGATCTTGCTATGAAAAGCATATTTATAGCTTATTGAAGCGTATGTATGCTCAGACTATGCTGAACAAATATAGAACTAAATTATTTTCTTATGTAAATCAACATATGTTGCAAAGCATATGCATGGTTCTAATAAGTGTATTTTGACTCAACCGTGACAGTCTTTTAAAGCATTTTAAGCCAATTTTTAAGATACAAAATAATAATAAATACGATTTAGAAAATATAAGATTTTGCTCATGCTTATGTTGAAATTATAAATGATGTGGGAACTTTCCCGGATCATGACACTATAGCTGCTACAGTGCTGTGGACGCGTTAATGTAGCAGCTAGAATAAGCACAGTCCAACCCTCCCCCCTAAGGCTGTAAACGAGCCGAGTTTGAGTGAGCTCAGGCTTGGCTCGTGTTCGGCTCGTTCGAAACTGTTTGTGTTTGAAATCGGCTTGTGAACAGTGTGTTTGTGTTCGACTCGAAATTGACTTGTTAAAATTAAGTTGAAAAAAACAGATGCAAAGTGTTGGATTCAAACCTGAAGCAAATGTATGGAAAAATTGCACATAATCACATTACCACATGAGCTATTACGATTTATACTTAGATATAAATATATATAATATATTATTATATAAATAATATATGTAATATATTATTATATAAATAATTATATAATTTTTTTGTTTCGAGCTAAAATGAGCCGAACACGAGCGAACAAAGAGTTGTTCGTGTTCGGCTCATTTATAAATTGATCTTTAAAAACTTATTCTTTTTTGGCTCGTTTACTTAACGAGCTTTTTTTGACAGCCCTCCCCCGTTTCTTTCCTTTTCCCTTTTAATGATTTTTTTCTTTTCCATGAAATCCCATATTATAAATCCTTGTCTATTAAATTACTTTTTTTTTTATTCGATTTCCTAATTGAAAACATTGCCTAATATAAGTCCTAATCCCTCTTATATATATGGACTGTTTTTGCTTTGGAAAGGAGGGTTTTGATGATTGTTGATTGCTGATTTCAGTTATTGCCCTTGAGACCTTATTCCCCTTCAAGGGCTGTACGCGATGACGAGAAAATGCGACCAAAATATTTTTTTAGTATCAAAATAAATTTTGAACTTTGGCATGAGTGTGAGAGGGGTCGATGGCATCATTACACACACATAAAGTTGATTAAAATGAGCATGAGATAACTGGTACGATACAAAATTAATCAATTATAAAGACTATCATAAGATATTTTTCAGCCATAAACACTCATAAAAAACATATGATACTAGAAGGGTTGATGATATAAGTTGCAAATGTTAATAAGTAGAAACATTAAATAGACAGCCATCAAAATGAAAAACACTTATCATGTTCAAGTTTACTTCTGTTAAACTCTAAATTTTTTGGCCTTCTTGTCAGCTCAGGTATGATAGCAACTTCTTCTTGTCACCGAAATCCCACAGATTAATCTTCTCGAGAGCTCATCCTCTCAATGCCTACTCTCAAGGTCTAGACAAATGCTCAAGATTGACTCCGTCCATCTAATTGGTTATGAGGAGCTCACCTTTCTTGGCAAATACCCATAACGTTTGTTTCTGTTGACAAAGACAGACATATTTGATACTTTTCAGCAAATAGTTTCACTTGGATGTTTTACCAGATCCACACGTTTTTGAATAAACTACTTGTAGCATTTTTGAAACTATTAAACAATAAAACTAGTTGTTTCTAATTTATTCTTAGTTAAAACCAAATATATATATGATGGCAATGCGAATGTAGTTTTATTGTTCTTGCACTTTAAGATCGGAAACTTCCTGTCTTCACTGCTCTTGCTGTGCCTGATGACTGGAGGTTACCGGGATACAATTAAAAGGTTGAAAAAGGATTAGTGTTTGGATTGGATTATTCTGGAACCTGACTGGTTTTGAGAGGAACTCAGATGAGTAGATTAGAGGGCCATTGAAGGAATCCTAAAATGAAAGGAGTTTGGAGAGTATGGGAATGTTACTAGAATTAGATTCTGAAGTGGGGCTGGTGGTTTGGAGGCCAGTGACTGGAAAAGAATGTTTTCAGTAGGTGATTTTTCAACACCAGGACGTTCGCAAGTTTCCATTCTTGCTGGAGGTTTCACATAGGATCACAGTGCAGGATTCACTCTTCTTACAGGAGAAGGTGAAATTCGTTAATTTTTTCAACGAATAATACTTGCCCCCAAAATCAACAGTTTTTCAACATTCCATGTACATAAAATCGCTCATGAAGAGACCATCTCGCCCTGCTTATAAATATGGTCCCCAATTTCCTGACAATGCAATGTTTATATAGACGTGTTTTTTAATCTTTGTTGACCTGGTTGGTGTGAGTATTGATTATTCTGGAATCATGATACATAGGGGGATGTATTTTGTTGACAGCCAATTACAAAAATTTTCAATATCCATAAAATCACCATTAAAAGAACTGTAAAGAAAATTTTTCAATATCCATAAACTGCAAAGCTAATTCCTGCACTGTGTCAGATTTCGGCCACATTCACTTCGCAACATATCTGTGAAGGCTATACAATACACAATTTTTTATTACATAGTTTTATTTCAAATGAATCACTAAAATTTGTTTTACATATAAATATTATACATCAAATTTCATCAAGCCATTTTCATGCTTATATTCTCACTTTTGTAAGTTCCTTCTTTCATTCTTTCCTGCATCATCTTTCCTGCATTTATGTTTCACAACATATCTTTATCTTTCCTGCATCTTTGTTTCAGATTTTCTTTCATTCTTGAATATTGATTGTAGGATTGCATAATTTGTTTCTTGGAGAAACTTAACTGTGGTTAACTGATGTTGTATTTTCGTTCCAAAATTGTAATTGATTATTCAGGCAGTTGGAGCATGATGTGGAAACCGTAATCAATGTAATGCAGCCAGGTCCTTTAGGTATCATTGAACACAGATTTAGTGCTGAGGAAGTGCGAAAGGCTAAGGCCACAGCAGAGCGAGCAGTTAACAACTGGAAAATGAACGCTTCCTTGGGAAATAAAAGTCATCTCAAGAAAAATGAAGATAAATAAGGCATCGGATTTCAACTAATCTGACTTGATTTTTGACATTGTTTTTATTTGCTAGCATCTAAAAGACCTTGCTGAGCTAATGTATGGTATATAGTTATAGCTAATATGCTATACTCTGCCATTCCTTTATCTTTTTTAGAATTTTTTTATAATATCTATGAAAAAAGTTCCTTGGCAATGGTCTGAGTTTGTCATAACGGTTTCCATGAATTTATTTTCCTTTTTTTTTAATTTTTGGGAAATTTGAGCGAGTTTTAGTTCAAATGCACATACCCTACTAAGCCAAGGGAGCTTACATATGGTTTGCATGAATTGCTTCATTGATGGTACATGAATTAATTTATGCCATGTATGGGTAGATGGGCATGATACTGAATTTAATATATCTTTAATCAAGTTTATATTTAGACTGTAAATCCAAATTGGAGAGAATTGTGGGTATTTTCACGGACATGCTTGGTAAATATAAAATTGGAGATCAAACCTTGTTGTTATATTGTTCCCCTACATATCATTTTTTAACGTTAGTGATCACTTAGAAAAAACCCCAAAGCTTGAGACTTCATTGCATTTGAGACAAATTCAAAGGTAATTTTTGTTAAGGTAGATTATGTTTATTTAATCAGAAGTTTATTCATAATCATACTTGATTAAAGATATATAATATATTTTATAATGATAATTACTAATACTTCAAAAACAAGTACTGATAATTGTATATATGTACAATGTAAATATTTATTTTGGATGTCCGATACGCTAAACATGATTCATCAAACCTCATGATATCTAGAATGAGTTAAATCATAGTCATAAGCATATTGCCATCACTAGCTTTATCATATTGATCACACTAAACATGATTAATTTCCTCATCTTCATGCGTATTAGGATTGATATATAATTCTTAACAAGTGAAGCGAATATCTCTTGAATCCATAAAGCTAGAATATTCAGTCTCATATAATACGTTAATCATAAAAAATGATTTGATAATCTCACTATGCATGAAAAACACAGTACATAAATTCCCTCAAAATTTGAAATATAAAAGAGCTTAGATATATACATCAATAAGAAATAGCAACAATGACCACTGGATCAGCAAAGCATGCACTGAATCATGAACCTTTCAAGGCAGGGGGCTCTAAATTAAAATAAAAATTAAATAAAATAATAAAAATTACGAAGCTTTTGAGATACATGCTCAGATGACTATCATTGTAGATCAAATGAACCCATCTAAAACATGAAAATTACATTATAGGTTTCCCTGATTACAAAACCTGTCCTCTTCCTAAATACATATTTTTGATTCCAATACATCTCTCATAATAAGAAATTTTTAAGACATACAGGCCAACACAAAAAGGACTATCCTGCATCTAATTGGAGTTCAAAAATTTTACCTGTTTGAAAAGAATGAATTCAACTTCTGATGTATCTAACAATCAAGAGCAAGAAACAAATTATGTGAACAGGGTGACAACATCTCTCCTATAACCCCTTACTATTAACATCCTCGGCACATTCTCAACAAGCAGATCCATATACTCCATATAAAAATATGATGGGTGGTTTAAAGGAGGCGGCGGGAGACTAACCAGCACAACCGCCGCCATCCTCGAGTGTCTCAGTATTATCGAATTTAATTCCAGTGTCGTGTAAAGAAACTTATCGACTTGCTGCTCGTTCACCACAACTCGCTTTCCATCTGCCATCAATGGAGTCCCTTCTCTATTAGAGTTTTCCTTCATCTCCTCCAAATAAGCACCGATGCGCTGCTGCGCACTACCAAACGCTTCCATGGACTCATCCTGCTGATGCCCGCTCTTCAAATGAGCCTCCCATGATTTCATTGTGATGACGATCACCTCAGCCTGCATTCTAAGATCATACAAGAATTTCTTCACATCAACCTTCAGTTCCTCTGCCTCAGCATCCTCTTCCGCTATGCAGAAGACCTGGATCTTGCAGCTGTCAAAGCTCTCTTTGGTGAGGAGGAGCTGGGATAGTAAGAGCATGAGGCCACCATCCCTTACAATCCAATAAAGATCAATCGTTCCGTACTGTCTCTGGTACTCGCCTGGCCATTCATCAAGACCTTTGACGATCACAACGGCCTTGTTCGCGATGATGCAGTCGTTAATGATGCTGACGAAGGTGGAAGGAATCTGGGTTAGGTTTTCGCGGCGCCAAATCTCTGGGTACCTCATGACAACAATATTTGGCTTGAGATTGCCGAGGCCCATGGTCTGCACTATGCCGCGGAATCCGTCGGCCATGGTTGGGGCTACGACAATTTCGGCCACACCTTCGCAATTCTTGTAGTCGNGATGCCGCGGAATCCGTCGGCCATGGTTGGGGCTACGACAATTTCGGCCACACCTTCGCAATTCTTGTAGTCGATGTATGTGCTGAGCTGACGACAAGCAGCCTTGGCATCCTCAGCCAATTCTTGATAGTCGCCGTCGATGATGGATACAAACATGGACATGCCACGGCCTTTCTTCTTCATGCAGTTGGCGAAGTCAGCCAGCTTGGGATGACAAGGAACATTTTCTGGAAGCTTTCCCCATGGCCGGCAAAAGATGAGGGGGATCGGATACCAATTTTTAGGGTGTACTTGATTTGCTGCAAGAATGAAATGAGTGAGATGAGAGTGTTTGCGATAATAAGTTCAACATTTGTGGTAATGGTTAACAAAAAGTTCAGAGAAAAAGAAAAAGAAACCGAATATGAATCAGCTGATTCTAAAGTAGCCTTCAACAGAATGATATTTTCTTCCAAGGGGAAAGATTTTGTCAGCATGCCACCATANGTTTGCTGCAAGAATGATATGAGTGAGATGAGAGTGTTTGCGATAATAAGTTCAACACTTGTGGTAATGGTTAACAAAAAGTTCAGAGAAAAAGAAAAAGAAACCGAATATGAATCTGGTGTTTCTAAAGTAGCCTTCAACAGAATGATATTTTCTTCCAAGGGGAAAGATTTTGTCAGCATGCCACCATAAACATAGGTGCTTAATGGCATTCCATCCAATTCACAATATTCTTGATATACCATCACATTCCATTAAATCTTACCAGTATATCACTAGTTGATTGGTGTTAACAGAACATTCTATTAACTAAAACATACTCATACATTATGTTAGAATTTTTTCATGAAAACTACATAAAATTAAAAGGAAAATTTACATACGTAGCACACAATTCTTATGTATTTACTTCTCACACCTAAACTTTCATATTTACATACATAGTGCTATGGTTCTTTAAACCTATGCATGAAAAAGGTGTTTTTCACTGTAAAGAAGAGATAATAATGCTAATTTTGATGCCATATTATAGATTTGAGTAATAGAAGTGTAAATATAAAAGTTTAGTAGTGACGTGCAAATACATAAGAATTGTGTGCTATGTATGTAAATGCCCATAATAAAAATATATTATAGCAAAAACTATAAATGCTTATTTTGGAAAATAATGCTCATTTTTTTCCGCTGATATACGCATCTTATGTTAACAAATATAAAAAAATTGAAATAAAAGTGCATTGAGGCCTCTTGTGGTGAGAATATTAAAAAAAGAAGAATAACTTACCGCCTAGAGAACGAAGGCTTCTTAAAGCTAACTGAAAATATGCACTCTTGAATCCATCACCCCAGTCACCAGCCTTCCCTTTAATGCTAACATAGTAATATATAAGGCTAGCAAGGGCTAGCGATACAACCGTAAAAGACCATGAAATTAAGAACATGATCACTGCAACAAAAGAAAAAAGTTATATTAGATATTAAACAAAAATTAAATTGGGTTTTACAAAAGGATACTATTTGAGGCAGCTATAGGAAGTGAAAATTACATATTATTTAATTTTAAATAGCATAAGCTCTGCTAAATAAATTTAAAAAAAAGTTATTGATGCGTAACTTTGTTGTGGAGTCGATGCATAGTTTGAAAGGAAAAATACCACTTCAGTGTTACATTTTCAGGTTACATTAAAGCATTTAAGAATTTGTAGTTTTAGACCCATTAGTTAAAGTTTATATTGGACTTGGAAAATAACAAAAAGGAAAAGAAGAAGANTAAAAAGGAACAAGAAAAAGTAGTTATAATGGTATAGTCACCGAACACGCTGCAGAGTTGAGAAGTATTGACATGGATGCAAGAAAATGATGTCAACGAGAGCTTTTTGAAAATAAAAGGGGAGTTCATACCACACAATTTTTATATATTTANCTTTTCAGCATTTTTTAAAAAGGAACAAGAAAAAGTGGTTATAATGGTATAGTCATTGAACACGCTGCAGAGTTAAGAAGTATTGACATAGATGCAAGAAAATGATGTCAACGAGAGCTATTTGAAAATAAAAGGGGAGTTCATACCACACAATTTTTATATATTTCCTTGTATAAAACCTAAACTTTCATATTTACATACATAACACTCAAAATTTTGACATCACATCAAAAATACCAATATCACTAACCTTTTTAAAATGAAATACACCTTTTCATGCATGGGTAATGCCAAGGTGTTACTATAAGTGTAAAGTGTTAGATAAGTAAATGCATTAGCATTATGTGATATGCATGTAAATTTCCCAAAATAAAAAGAACATACCTATACAGATCAAGGCACCAAGAAGCGAGAGACTCCAATGGTGAAATTTCCATCGGGGCCGCCAACTAGGAGCATCAAGAAGGTCTAAAAGAAAACAAGATAGATTTACGCCGGTATAGCATAGAAGGAAAAACATTGTTACAGTCGGAGTGATTAGATCAAGGTTTCCAATCACAACACACCCAATGCATATGAAGGCTGTAAATAGAGTAGAGAGATGCGGTTCTACCCCTTCTGAAACTTTAAAATATTTAAGAACAGGAAGAATATCATCATTAGCTATGGCAGCCAGCAAACGTGGAGCACCTGTCAAACTCTGCAGTGCAGCGCCTAAAGTTGAGAGAATGATCCCAACATACACAATTGCTGGCACAGGCCAAGCAACCTCAGCAGTAAGAAGCCTGCAAGAAATCATATTTTTTAAATATTACAACAATGGAAACCATGCCAAAACAAACTCTGTAAAAATGAAGCATATTATAATATATTAGGATTTTAAATTATATCAACGTCATTGGTCATTGTATAAAATAAAATTTTCTTCTTATTGCATAATTTACAAAATGATAGCCTACTGTCAAAGCCGACGAAGTCAACTCTATTGGAAATTTGCAATCAACAGGAAATGAAGGTTCGACTTAAAAAGGATAGTTCACAGATATTTGTAATACAATATTGTAAGAGAGTAGCGCATATATGATCCATAAGAATGATAAAGCTTTAAATAATACACATAGTTCATTAAAAAAATAGGGTTGTGTTGTCTTCTTAGGGCCAACTACAACTTTTATTAAAATCATGAACATGAAAGGAAAAGATTGAAAGAAGCAAACCATTAGATTTCATGCTAACCTAGAACCATAACCAATCAAAACTTTGGCTATTGACAAAGACTACAACTCCAATTTGCATTTAGGGCTGGAAAGAAGGCGCTATCATGTTCATTCTCCATACTGGATTTAGCATATTGAGTGGAGTCAGATGTCAAATCATGACTGGTGTCAAATTTTCCTTGAAGACTCTTCTCAATCTCAAATTTCTGTTTCAAATCCATATTTTCACCCTTACTAAATCTTAGATTTAGGTGAATGGGTTCAAGTGATCAGTTCGAGTTCTGATGTAAATCCTAATGCAAGTCCAAATTTAGACTCAAATTCTAGGATGCATACAAAGTTATTCTCTATTTAATAACCACTTTTTTAAATAAGAATAACTATTGGAAGAAGAACATAGCATCTTAAGTAGACTCAACTATTAACTCTGGGATACAATCATATTTTACTTATTAACAGAACTTCAATAAAAAAAATATAAATAGCAAAGTAAATAATTTTTAGCTGCATAATGCACAAACTTAAAAAAAAAAAGAAATAAACATGCTATATCTACCAGGTTTAATGCTTTTAAATTATACATAGAATTGATCTCGCTAAAGCATGAATGCTAATAACTTGTTTTCCAATGCCATGTTTCAATTCCACCAAAATAGGCTTTATTTTATTGCCAACAAATAGCACAAAAAAAGATCGCTCAAATTTCATTAAATTTGTTCAGGCAAATTCAATTTGTTCGCTCGCCATAATATTAAGCCATACATCTAGAATATATAGAGTGATAAAACATCAAGTTCTTCAGCTCAAAACTATGAGTTTCTGGGTTCTATCCTCACAGTATTGCTCCCTTCTCAAAAACAAAATAAAATCAAATGTGTATTTTGGCTCTTGTATCGAGGGCTACTCCTTTTCATTTACCTTTCTCAAAATCTATGATTAGCATTAGGCCTACATTATAAATATTGTGATAGGTTTTTATTCTTATTAAAAAACTGCCATGAATAATTTAGAATGTATCATGATCTATAGTTTGTAATGCACACTTAGCATTTAATACAAGTTATATGCAGCCAAAAAATACAAAAAACATGCATTTTCAGCAAAACAACAAACTATCTTTCTTAAAACATTTAGTACTTTAAGTTATAATTGAAATAATAAAACTGCTTTTAGATGAAAGGTTTAAGCCCTACTAGAAACTAACAAAAAAATTTAGGATCATGAAAGCCCAAAATATGATTGAAATTAAATAAAGGAAGGATATTAAAGTGAGGAAATCTAGTAAAATTCAATCACATTTTCAATCAATAAAACAAAGAAGTAGAATAAATCAACAAAAAACAAACATTGTGGGTTGTGTCGAAGGATGGTATCTTTGGAAATTGCAAATCTCACCCTTAATTGAGAAATTGAATCCCGAAAGAAAAAGAATTGCACACTCAAAAAAGTATTCACCATACTCTTCTTACAAGCCTCAACTTCATATTTAAAATCAAAAAAGAAATCTAAATATTTTTAAAAAAAATAGTTTGGGAAAAAAACATGAGTTACAAGCCACAATTTCATATTTAAAATTAAAATGAGAAATCTAAATATTTAAAAAAAGAATAGCCTGGGAAAAAAGCACTATCAAACCCAACATTATAATTGCCATATTCTCATAAGAAAGTTGCAATAAAATAGAGAAATCACAGGAACCACTTGAAATATACCAAAATAGACACAGAAAATGAAACTTGTCACAAAAATAGAACATTGAGGAAGCCACAAAGTAAGTTCAATGGTACGAACTACCGGAATAGAAGGGAAGGAATAAGATGTAGAGTAAGCACCATCACTTTCAAATCTTAAATCTTTAAAAATGCNCATCTAAATATTTTTAAAAAAATAGTTTGTGAAAAAAGCATGAGTTACAAGCCACAATTTCATATTTAAAATTAAAATGAGAAATCTAAATATTTAAAAAAAAATAGCCTGGGAAAAAAGCACTATCAAACCCAACATAATAATTGCCATATTCTCATAAGAAAGTTACAATAAAATAGAGAAATCACAGGAACCACTTGAAATATACCAAAATTGGGAAAATATTTGCGTACATAAGACGTACGCAACGCTGCGTACGTCAGGGGTTATTCAGGGGGCACAGGGGGGTTATATCTGGGTTATACCCCCCTGTAACCTCCGTGTAACTCCCTTGTAACCTCCTTGTAACTTATTTGTACCCATGAAATTACAGAAGCGCGGAACTCATTTGTAGGTTACAGGTAGTTTACAAAGAGGTTACAGGGGGGTTACAGTGGGGTATAACCCCGATATAAACCGATTGTACCCCCTGAATAACCCCTTGACGTATGCAGCGCTGCGTACGTCTTATGTACGCAAATATTTTCCCCAAAATAGACACAAAAAATGAAACTTTTCACAAAAATAGAACATGGAGAAAGCCACAAAGTAAGTTCAATGGTATGAACTGCCGGAATAGAAGGGAAGGAATAAGATGTAGAGTAAGCACCATCACTTTCAAATCTTAAATCTTTAAAAATGCAAAGTTACAATGCTTTTGATCAAGAAAAAAATTTCATGAAAATGTTAATATACTAAAATTATCACATATGCTAGTTATTTATAATTAAAATTCGCATTATGTATTAATTTTATATTTCATTATAATAATAAGATTCCCCTTCATTATATTTTTCTTCATTGCTCTTTCCTNACTGTACCCCCTGAATAACCCCTGGACGTACGAAGCGCTGCGTGCGTCTTATGTACGCAAATATTTTCCCCAAAATAGACACAGAAAATGAAACTTGTCACAAAAATAGAACATGGAGAAAGCCACAAAGTAAGTTCAATGGTATGAACTGCCGGAATAGAAGGGAAGGAATAAGATGTAGAGTAAGCACCATCACTTTCAAATCTTAAATCTTTAAAAATGCAAAGTTACAATGCTTTTGATCAAGAAAAAAAATTCATGCAAATGTTAATATACTGAAATTATCACATATGCTAGTTATTTATAATTAAAATTCGCATCATGTATTAATTTTATATTTCATTATAATAATAAGATTCCCCTTCATTATATTTTTCTTCATTGCTCTTTCCTATCGCCAATATATAAGCACATATATGCTTGTACTAAAAAAGAAGACGTATCAATGCTAAACACAAGATCCTGTCTAAACAACTCTAATTTTGAAATCTGAAAATCTGCCCATCCAACTTTCTCCTCTCAGAGCCTGTAATTTTTATCATGGCCACTGAGGTGTTTGGGGCAGCTGCAGCTTATTTAAAAGCTGTTGCGGATCAACTGGTTGTCTTTGTTTTTTGCATTTTTGAAACAACTGTGTTGCAGTTGTTTCTGGACAAATTATCATTTTACCCTTATATTACAATGTTATTTACAACAAAACTAATCATGCTAGCACAAACTATATTTTAAAGCGAATATTCAGTTCGAACAATACAAAATAAAAATGGACACCTCAAAAAACAGTAACACGACAACCAAAATTTAAAAAAAATATTAAAATAATAATTAATAATATGATAGTATTATTTTTAAAATGCAAATGGTATATGTCACGAGATAAGCCATCTTTCACAGGAACTTTCCACACCTGTCACTATTGGCGGTGGAATCCTCCAACTCATCGGCCCATCTAAATAAGTCACATTTTTCTGTTCATCTATTTGGACACCTGTAAAACTCTACCGTAACTATGCGGCTATCGCAGAGTAAGCAGAAAAAATTATAGTCCTTGCTTTGGAGGTATAAGCATTGCTCGAGCTCATCATTTTTTAAGGCTTAAAGCCACAAAAAATAGAATTTTAGCTGCAACATTAGTGAAAATGAACAACATAAGTAATCAATTAAAGTTTTATGCAGTTGTGAGGTCTCTGAAAACACAGTATATAAACGAACGAATTTATCACTTCAAGAAAACAACATACCTTACAAAAAAAAGGTTCTTGGTTGTTTTAAACCACATAATACTGAGCTCGTGTGTGTCACGTATGCATATCACAAAAAAAAATTCATCTAGAAGAACCTCGAAAGCCATAACACTAAAAGAAGGAGAAGAACTTGGTTGCCTCATTGGGATTTCACATGTGACGAGAACCAATAGCAACATATAGGTCATTCAATAGAAACTTAGGATCGAACTTTTATTCTAGCTCATACTAGATGCCACAGAATTTAAATTTTTTCGCATTTAGCACCACCAACAAAGTCATGGGAGATGGATATGTTGAGGCATCTGAAGAAATAAAAAATTGACAAAAGAAGTGGATGTTTCATAAATGCGCATCTCCAACTCTTTGTCCACCATTCCTCCGAAACATCAATTTTTCACTTTATTGGATCTCAATCCAAGCCCGTGGATCCTCGCTATTTCCAAAATTTTCAATCTTTTTTGAATTGATTCGATTTGTTTTTCAATTGCATCTTATCGTACTCTCTGTCTGTGTTTTCCTTAAATTTTTTTAAAAATAAGTTATTGGTATATTTCTCAATTCGACCTCTTTAAGGCAAAGGTCGCAAAATCTTATTTTGGCATCTTTACCCCACATAGAAAATGAACGAACTAATTTTGTCTTAATTGTTGTATTACTAACATGAAATGAACTAATCAACATAAATATTTGCCATAACAAAATAATTACCACGACTCAAAGAAAAATAACATTGTCATTATATTATCACCACTACCTACACACCAACACATTACCACCTCCACACACTATCACCACCAACACGGCAAACACCAACACTCAACAACACACAACACCACCTTCACACCACACAACCACCCTACATCACATCATCACCTCCACATTCACACACTACACTACCACCTCTACTCCACACGCCAACACATCCACAAACCACACCACTATCTCCACACCACACACAAACACATCCACACACAAAACCACACAGCACCACCTCCACACCATACACCACCACCTCCACACCACACATCATTACCTTTGCATCATAACATCAACCGTATAGAGCAAAGAGAAACCAAATACATCAACTGGATATATCACAAAAAACCCAGATCATCAACCGAGTATAGCATAAATAATACATAAAAATCTCAAAATCCAGCATCAACCGAAAACCATCGAACAATAAGACCATAGAGAACCCAGAAAAACCATCAAACATAAATATTTGTAAAATCAAGATGCCCACATAGATAAAGTAGAGAGGAACCGCCACACAGAGGGAGATGGAGAGCCAACGATCCAAACCGAACCGAAGAAGATAGGGGAGGGAAAGGAGAAGAAAGACAAGCTCATCTCAACAACCACCGGAACCAAACGGAACCAAACCCTAGCCAAGGATAAAAGAGGATCGAAAGGGGAATTTTAGCTTTAGGGCAAAAATTGCAAGAGAGGAGAGAGCGGCTCGAGAGAGTGAAAAGCGGGGTGACACAGCCGCGGGGTATCCCTGTAAAAGAATAGCGAAGAAATGCGGCGCCCGCGTTTCATATGGATTATTTAAAAAAAGCCGTCTCGCCACAAATAACAAACACACCAATAGTCGTTTTCACGCCACACCGCATCAAATAAGTAGCACCAAACGAGGCCTGAGTCACTTGATCACCTTCTCAATTTCTCATAGATATTTACGCATTAACAATTTAAAAAAAATATCTTCTATTCATTAATTGTGAGTACGTTAGTGACTTCTATCCATAATATGTCGATGCATTCCATTAACGCTTAACGTCGATATTCTCTGTTGAATCTCGCTTACAAAAATTAGTCAACATTTGTTAATATTTCCTCCATTCAAAGTTCTTCGCCAGTCTTCTAAAGATATGACACTGGAACTAGTTGGGATATGGCGTAATACAAAAAAACCTAAACGTCTATTAATATAAAAATAGTAATACAACACGACTCAAACAAAAAAAAAATACAATAATAGACGAATCCCTAACTATAGCTATAAGAAGAGATTCAAAGGCAGTAGCAGCGTTGGCGGATTGAGCGGCCACTAGTTGGGTAGGGGATTATGTGTGATTGGTTGTAGTGGATTAGACAACGAGATAGTGGAGGAAATAGGGGTGGTGGTAGAGTAGTGGAGGAATGTGGAGGTGGTCGGTAAGCTAGGAGAGTGGTAGGGAAAAGGGGGTCGGTGAGTAGAGAGAAATGAGTTTGAAATTTACAATACCACCTCGAAGTAGGTAACAACCGAAACACCACGTATCGATTACAACCCTAACAAGAGGAAATAAACTCCACACAGGAGATTAGAAGATAACTTTAGATGAACTGCCTCACACACACATAGGGTACATCTATTTATAGCCTCTTACTTCTACACAAGAGAAAAATGTGGAAAAAACAAGAATCCATAACACTTAGAAGAAGATAGCCGGGACAACCTGCATATCGCACCGCGAAAGTTCGCAGTCTTTCCCTTCTTCACGCGTGATCAAAGACTCTAACGAAGAATCACAGTTTTGGACTGCGAGATCGCGGATCGCGATCATTTGCGGTCTCCCACGAATGCAGCGGGTCTCTAACCCATGGGATTACCCCGCTTCGGGGCGTTTATAGCCCCAGCGTCAGCATCCTAAGGTTGGGGAAGCATCGACCTCATTTGTTGAAGCTCTATGCTCTTCAAAGTATGGTGTTAAGTCAACAACGTTGAAAGTGCATGTAATATTTTAGTCCCCAGGCAGGTCAATCTTATAAGCGTTGTTGTTCAGCTTTTGAAATACTTTGAAGGGTCCATCTACTCTCAGCTTAATCTTTCCTTTTTCAACTGAATCCATACGAGACTGCTTTCCTGAAATATTACTTTATTTTTGGATTTATTTGCTTATGTCGGGTATTTTCGATTCTGATTGGCAATTTTCTTGCCAACTTCCAAGTGGAGCTTCTAGATCTCGTGAACTTGTTTTGTGGCATTCTTGCTAATTTCTGCAGATGACAGAAGTGGCACCAATTCAAGTGGTGTGAGCGGATTGTGCTCTTACACAAACTCGAATGGAGTTCGTCCTGTAGTTTGGTTAATGGATTAGTTATAGGCAAACTCAGTTTAGGCTAGGATGAAATCCCACTGTTTTATGTTTTTTTCCCACGATACACCTCAGGAGGTTACCGAGGCTCCGGTTTACTACCTCTGTTTATCCGTCTGTTTGTGAATGCGCTATCGAGCTGAATTGGAGTTTGGTGTCGAGCTTTCCCCATAGTGTCCTCAAGAAGTGGCTCAGAATTTCTCTGTCGGAAGTGATGGTCTTGGAAATCCCATACAACCTTACAATCTTCCAAAAGTAAAGATCGGCGATGTGAGCGGCAACTAGTGTCAGGTGATGAAGTACAAAATGGGCTATCTTGGAGAATTTGTTCATTACAACCATTATGGAATCCATGTTCGTTTGAGTCCTTAGAAGTCCTAGCACGAAATCCATGCTGACATCAACCCACGGTGTCTCTGGTACTAGAAGTGGTGTGTATAATCCGGCGTTTTGAGCTCTTGCCTTGACCACGTGAAAAATCCTGCATTGCTTGACATGCGTTCTACATCTCTTGTTAGTTTTGGCCAAAAAAATATTTCAATACGAATGTGAGGATTTTGTATCTGTTGAAATGTTCTGCTGGTCATCTGTTATAGCCTTCTTGGAGAATGGCCTCTCTTAGTGAACACGAGGGAATGCATAAATGACTTTGGTGGAACAGATATCAATTTTTGTGGTAATATTGCCCTGCTAGCTTCTCCTAATATTGCTCTCATATGTTTTTGAAATCTTTGTCTGTTTCATATAGATCTTTTATGAACTCGCCCACTTAAGTGTCGATGACTCGGTGCATCTGCTACTCAATTCTGATTTTCCGTCTTATGTTTTAGTACAAACTGAAATGAGGCTAGAAATTCCACATAGGTGGCATGTCGTTCATTTAGTTTGTTCTGACCATTGAGGAATTTTAGGGCCTCATGATCTGTAAATATTGTAAACTCGTTTGATAACAGGTAATGACTCCGGTGTTCCAGAGCTCTTATGATGACATAAAATTCTTTGTAGTAAGTTGAGTATCTCCTCCTGGATTCGTTCAACTTCTCACAGACAAAAGCGATGGGGTTTTCCATTTCTCCAATTAGAAAACGACAAACTCTCCAATGTCAGGTCGGAATACCTGTGTCGGTCAACTGTTTCTATTTGATTATTTGAATATAAAAATTAGTAGGAAAAATAATTTTTGAGATTTAATTTAATATAATGGATATATAGTTTGGGTTTTGAAAGTAGTATGTTTTAATTTTCAAAAAAATGAGACCAAATGGACCTCATTCGTCCAATAGTTTGCATAATCGTGTCTGATATTGCGAATATTACACACTCCTGAAAGATAAGTATAGACATCGGCGATAGACCCAATCCTGCAAACTAAAAGATTTGTGAGGTTTGTTTGGTCTGCGAACCTTTTATGTATGACCGACAAGTTCCCCTATATAATACAAAGATTAAATAGAGTTTATTTTACCTGGGTTCCAAGTTCCCTATAAAGGCAAGCCCCTATAGTTAATTACATCTCAAATGAAGGGAATCACTTAAGAAAACTCTCGATAATGATCAATGGTTCTAGTCTTCAAGATTTCAAGGTAGGAGTCACTTGAGAAAACTCTTGATACTGATCAGAAGTATTAGTCTTCAAGATTCTAAAGTTTAGGTTTTCATGATAGGACGTGGAAAAACAAGTGAGAAACTCAAATAGGAACAATTATTTCAAGAGTCCAAAGAAAAGAAAAGGTAGAGAATGTCACAGATTCTGAGGAAAACCCTCGGTGACTTCCGAAACTATCCTACTGTGTGGCTGCATTTTTAGAGATGATGTTATTCAATTGTTCAATCGTGCCAATTTTATTATTTGAGACTTACATATGCATAATACTCGATTATGCAAATAGTCTGCAGAGATAAGAGGGTTTACGTCATGTCTCACGACAACCTCGGAACCTAAGGGAGGTTAGGACTTACACTGCACAACATGGTTGTACAGGAGCCTAAAAAGAGAGTGAGGATTTACGTAGCGCTAAGCGAGCTACCTCGAAGTCCTATGGGTTGTTATTATACTAGGAAGGGATAATGATGAAGAAGATCCACTTGCTGCTCGGTCTGAGTTCCTCGTCGTGCTGCCCACAAAGTTGGCTCCAAGTTCCTATCGACGTGACAACTCCAGGGTTCAAGTGCTTGAGATTAGTAGTTTATGTTTCACAGTTTTGGTGTCAAAGTTTGGTTTTGTTTCGTTTCAGTGCTGGTTTTGCATGCAGAATAAGCAAATCGCAGGTAAATAAAGGATGCTTGAAATATAAAATGCAGTAAAATAAAATGATGTAGATAAACTGTAAAAGCGTACATGGGCATCTGCTACTGTTGCGTTATTAGTGTTGTGAGCATAGTATAATTTGCAGCAAATTTAAATAAACTTGCAAGAAAATTAAACAATGTGAGAAAACCCAGTGTTAAAGTCAGAAAAATGAGTTGTAAAAATCACAAACAAAAGAAACCCTTAGCCACATATAAAAGATCATGACTGAGTATAAGACATTGGTAAAAATGGGGGCTCAGAGCTGGGCTGTGTGCTTCCCCATCTTGAACAAGAGTTACCAATCCGACAATCTACAGCAGACAGTCTTTAACATCAATCCAAGTGACAAGCCGTGAACCTTTATAAATTTTCATAGAAAAATTCTCATGCAAAAGTTTTTGTTCAAGTCTTTTTTTTTTATGCAAAGTTCTTTTTAACATGCAAAAGAAATTTTTATTTTTATTTTTGTAAATATTTTGTAAAATCGTATAGTCCATAGGTTAGTCTCTCTAATCGTGCTAGAACTACTGATAACCTAAGAGCGTCGGGGGCAAAAATCCCACCAAGGGTCGGCGAATAGCATCATCGATCATTTCCTCTCTTATAGAAGATCCTTGAGGTAGGAGATACTATTCTAACAATATCACTTTGTATCCCTCGTTTAAGCACACATAAGCAATGTCGTCATCGCCCTCGCCGCCTAGACCATAAACTTATCCTAGTCCGATGATCCATATGTGGCGTTAAGAAATTTCCTCAATTGTCAGGAGGATTTGAGTATAATATTCAAGCTCAAATCCCGATGCACAGGGTTTCATTGTAGGTTAAGCCATTGAGGGAATTTCACTGTTGATTTAATTAAGGAAGCATGGACTGCGTCTCGGTGCGTTCTCATGTCTAATATCTTAATCAGTCTGTGAATCAGGGACAAGTGTCAAGTTTCGTTATTTATTCTAAAATTAGGTGAATAAACGCTCACCTAGGGTGTGCTCCTAAAATCTAGGAAGCCTATGCTGAGAATTCGGTGGATGAACTCTCACCTAGGGTGTGCTCCTAAAATCCAGGAGGTCTATGCTGAGGATTAGGTGGATGGACTCTCACCTAGAGCGTGCTTCTAAAATCTAGGAAGCGTATGCTAAAAATTAGGTGGATGAACTCTCACCTAGGGTATGCTCCTAAAATCTAGGAAGCCTAAAGTGATTTAGACATTTTACCCTCAATTAAGTGTTTTCCAACAAATTTTCAAATATTTCTACGAGTCTTCCAAGTAATTAAATGAGGAATTCCCATTTTTTTTGACTTGACCATTTAAAAATAAATAAAACAAAAGGAGGAGACTGACCTATTCTCAAAACTAATAAAGCTAAAAAAACGAGGAAAACAATAAGTGAATCGGTCTAAAAACATTTAAACTTTTTCAAAATTGTAACTAAATCGGCTCTCAAGAAGAGCGTTTAAATCTACTCCAAGACTGTTTTGGTCGGCCCAAAATAACATTTAAATATTTCAAATCAACATGTAAATCATTGCTTAAATGATGCCCAAAACCTTTCCAAAACAGTGCATAAACAACCCCGAAATGATGCTTTTAATGCCTCCAAAACAGCATTAAAACAGTGCCAAAATGGTGTTCATAATATTTCCAAAACAGTGAATAAAATAATCTCAAATGATATTTTTATGTCTCCAAAAATACTCAATACTATCCCAAATCAGACCACAAAAGGCTCCAAAATGATGCATTTAAAGGTTCTAAGACTGTAGTAAAGTCGGGCCAAAAAAATAAAAATAAAAAAAAATCCTAAAACATCCCAAAACAAAGTGCGTTTAAATTGTGACCAAACCTCCCTAAAAAGGTTCAAAAGGCTGCAGCGAAACCAGTTTAGACTAGTCCCAAAACAGTGACAACCTTCCTAAAAGTGTCATTTAAAGCTCCAAAAACTGCAGCAAAATCAGCCCAAAATAGTCCCCAAAACATCATTTAATTATCCTCCGAACAACATTAAAACAGCAAGTAAAGTTCCCAAAAATGTGCATTTAAATGGGGGCACAAAGCCCCTCAAGAATAGTAAATGAATCAACACCCCTGTGGCATATAAAGCCTCCAAAACCAGCAATTTATAGTATCTAAACGGTGAAAAAGTCGAGGCAAAACAGTAACAATGACAACTTAGAACGACATCCAGATTCTTCTTCAAAACAATGATAATACCGAGAAACCGGCCAAGAAGAATCGAATAAAGATTTGCATGCAAACCCCACAATTCCTACGCGTTAACATATCTCAAAACTAAACTTCAATTCTTACATTTATACCACCCAAAACTTTCACATTGCATCGAAATATCGTGATTCTATCATTAAAAAGTTGAAATTCACATTTTCATGTAAATGCACAAAGATTGAGTGGCGTGCATGTAAATATGGTTCTTTAGGTGCTAAGAATGTAAATACCTAAGAATTGTCTCGTATGTGTGTAAGAGTTAAAGTTTAGGTGTTAGATATGTAAACTGGGGCAATTGAGTGGTAAGTATGTAAATGTTACATCAATAAACGTCAGCATTGCTCTATACTTCCCCTCTATTGACAGAAAACATAAGGAAATATGAATTAAAACACTTCATCTGTGGTAAAACTAGAAATAAAAGAACACCATAATTAAATGGAATAAGCATTGCCTGCAAAATTCTTTACCCAACTGATGTTGTTCTGCTTCAAAAGGCTCTACTTCGGCTCGACGGTTGCCAGGTACCCGGACATAAGAAGATTTTCGAGCAGCATTCAACCCATCTGATGTTGTTTTCGGCAAGAGCACGACAAGGATGGGGAATAGGCCGCGGAAGGGATCACCGACGTGGAGGAGATCGCTGGCAAGGAGGTGAAGATGGGTCGGCCAAGCAGGTGAGGGTTTCGGTTGAGTCGGGCGAGATCCTCAGCGCAGAGAAGGAAAGGCGAGTGAGAGCTTCGGTGCAGCGGAGGGCGAAGCAGGCGAGCAGGCTCGAGCGATCTCGACGCAGAGAGGAGAGGCAAGATTGGAAGGGAGACGCGGGGGTCTGTCGAGAGGAAGAGAGGAGGCAAGGGAGATGGTGTAGAGCGGGAGAGTTGAAGCAGGCGATTATTTTGGTGTCGAGGGGAGGAGTCAAGTGAGAGAGGCGAGGGCTAGGATTTCGGTGCAGAGAAGTGTGGCGTGCAAGGGGGCTTCGGTGTGGGGCTTCAGCGAGCAGAAGTCTTCGGTCGAAAGGAAGCTGGGTTTCGAACTGGAGGAGATGACGTCGAGCAAGAGAGGAGCTCACGAGGATTTTGGCGGCGAGGAAGAGAGGGGGAAGACACAGCAGGAGTCTCTGTCCAGAGGTCGGGAGGTTGCCAATTAGTATAGCCCAATATTCGAGAGTCGTTACTTTGGAGCGTTGGCGAGGAAAATTAATAATTTCCTTAGGCAGAGAAGTTTATTTGGCATATCAGAGCTCCTAATTAAATTTCATTAAAGCAGGATCAAATATTTCATTTGAAATTTGAAATTTGAAATCTGAAAATCGTTTAGCCGCCTGAGTCCAGCCCGAATTGCACTTGAGCTGAGCTCGAGCCCTTTCCCGGTTAAATAAAAAAAATGTACATCGATATTCGTGCTAGTCGCTCGCGCGCGACACCATAGCAATATGGGTGTCCTTCCTAGCTAAAGTTAACGTTCCGGACGTGTCGGCGCGGTTCGTTTCGTCATCCGAGGTAGTCCGGATGAGTTCGCCGACGGGTGAGTCGATTCAAGTCAAAGTCGTGTGTAGTGCAGTGAGTGCGTGAATTGTACCGTTCGCGAGTAATCGAGTCACAAAGGGTTCACCTAAGGCTGTTTGATCCTATAGGAACTCATTTTCAGGCCCTCTACATGTTGGTCCTTAGTCTTTGCAACTAAAAGTTAAGTGCTTGGAACCACTCATGCGAGTTCTTCACAAAAATGAGTCAAGAAGTGGCTTGAAGTTCTATGGGAAGGTGTGCGTGCGAGTCTTCACAAAAAATGAGTAAAGAAACGGCTTGAAGTTCTATGGGAGGTGGGCTCCATTACTAGTCCAGTTAGGATGGTCAACAAGGAACTCCTAAGGCTAGATTTGGGGTTCTGGAAGTAGGAAACTAAGACCTCACTAAAAATGAAGTCAACAACCTTGTTCATTAATTTCATGAAAGTGCTCGAAGCGTTTGACAGACCGAAAGGCATAACAGTCTACTCATAAAGTCAGTCCCGCGTGTTGAAGGCGGTCTTCCGCTCGTCCCCTAGCCACATCTGTATCTAGTGATATCCGCTGAGTAAGTCTATCTTGGAGAAGATAGTGACTCCATGTATCGCTCCTGCCTTTGGCATCCTTAGCAGGTAGTAAAACTATACGTTTCACATCCTTCTTGAAAGAAAAAGTATTTTTGAACCTGTCGTGTTGCGTCTTGCGATCAAACTGCCAAGGCCTCCTACCTAACAGAATGTGGCAAGCATCCATAGGAACCAAGTCGCACCATATCTGTATGTTGCTGGTCTCCGATGGAAAATTCAACTAGGCATTGTTAATCCACACGTATCTCATTGCCCTTCTTCAGTCAAGCAAAAGAATCTGACTGGGGATGCTTTTGTGTCCAATCCTAACCTTTTTATTGTCGCAACTCCCATTGTCGATGATTAGAATGCAGAACTTCCCCTTGGCGGTACACTTGGTGCGAAAAATGTTATGCCTTAGCCAAGATCGGTCCTGCTCAGGCTCGAACTGTAGTATTTTCAACACGACTAATGCTTCTCCTTCATCTTTATGGAGCTGAAACTCTTCTTCTGGACTCTTCTCTGATTCCTCATCAACATCCTCGACGGTGCCTTGATTCTTGAGCGTGACGACTCAGCTTGTTGGGCAGCTAGAGGATACGTGATCGTAGTCATGGCACCGAAAACACTTTCTGGCTGGCACTGCATTGGAGGAACTACCTTTATCTGGCTTCTTCCCGCCCTAATTTGCCCTATCAGTCCCTTGTCCAACACTGTTATTTCCTCCCGAAGTACCATTATCGGCTGTAGCAGTTACAAGTGATTGCTTAGTTGAAGGTGGTGGTCTGAACGACGACTGTTGCTTGCTTTGCTTTTGTTGTCTCTCCACTGGTGGTGGTCTGAACGACTAGTGTCTGACATACCTAACATCCAGTATGATTGTAGTTGTGCCACATTGCTAATGACGTGTTTTAGGCCTTCGAGATATCTGGTGATCGTGTGCTCGCACTTTAGCTGCAAGTGGTCGAACTGGGTTGTGAACTCCTCAACTGATAAGTCTCCTTGCTGCAAGTTGTAAAGTTTTAAGAACATGTCTTGGCTATACTATGGTGAGATGTATTTTTTCTTCATTGTCTCCCACTTAGTTAACTTTTCATGTCCTTCCCTCCTTGTAGATTCTCCCACATAAGAAGACATTCTTCTTTAGTTTAATTGCAGCTAGCTTGATTCACTTGTCCTCTGGTACGTCTTTATATTCGAAGATTCATTTAATTGTTTGCAGCCATTCGATAAACTCAACGGGGTCCATGCTTCCCTCAAACTCTGAGAGGTCAATCATCTCTCGGCCTCCTTTGTTATTGGATACCAAAAAGACGCGATCAGTATTATTCGTCGTTGTGATCTTCCCTGTTGATTGACGTTAAGATTCTCGTCTCTATCTATCCTACGGCCTCTCGATCACAATTGAAGGTAATCTCTTCCTGGTTACTATCTTCTAACTCGGCTAGTCTTTGTTGCAGACGATGAATTTCATATTGGATCTCTTTCTGAGTAGAACCTGATGTATCTCTCTATGGTGGCATGGCTCGAGTTGGGAATTGGAAGAAAAAAGGTTGATGAAGGTGAATTGGATAGGGGCGAGTGCCGGAGAACCCTAGGATAAGACTATGGTTGAGTTGACTCTGAGACAAAATGATACCGCAACTAATTGGCATGTGGTGTAATACAAAAAGAGGTACACAAAGGCGATTAGAAGACAACTCTAGTCGAATTTCCTCCCACACACATAGGGGACAACTATTTATAGTCTCCTACTTCTACACAAAAGGAAAGCAGTGGAAAAGGCAAGAAGATTCCAGAACATTTAGAAGAAGACAGTACAGACAGCCGAAATACTGAATTGCGAAAGTTCGCGGTCTTCTCCTTCTTCGCGCGTGATCGTGAACTCTCATGAAGAATCACGGTTCTGGACTGCAAAATCGCAGCTCGCGATCCTTCGCGAGGGATCGCAATCTCCCGCGGCTGCTGTGGGTTTCTGACCAGCGGGATCGCCCCTGCTTCGGGGCATTTATAGCCCCCACGTTAATATAGATCTCAATGCTAATTCTTTGTGTTTGATTCACATTACAATCTCTTTGACAACTGATCACACCCCTCTAATAACACTGGCTATCTTTTGATCAAAATAACTTCAACTATTTTATTTTTTATTACTACAATTTCCAAACTCAACTTGATAACTTCCATGAATCTTGAGTTTGGAGAGGAAAAGTTATCATCCCTAAATTATTACATGTGTTAATTTTTTTTTAGTTGGTATATAGATACATAAACGATAATGGAGTAAGTTGTCTTGTATAATTCTCTCCCGCTTCTAATAATAACATATAACAAACATTCTTTTTCATATACATTATGCAAATCAATATGTCGCAAATAAATAACACATCAAGGCAAACAACTCTCTTGTTAAAAAATTACTATCGTGTCTTTGAATAAAACCAGAAACATCACATTAGCATCCCATGGTAAAATCCATTGAAGTGAATTAAACTGTGATTTCAAAGAAAGAATGGGCGCATATATATTTGGGAGATTTTAACAGCTATTTCTTAAATATTTCCAAGAGCAAGTAACGAAAATGGACGATTGCAAGCTATACAACAAATACTTTGAATGATAATTGAAACAATTAGTCCTATTAAAGAGATGTNTTGAGTATTCTTAGGCTTCACACACTAACCAGTTGTATGTCCTCTACATAATTTGTCATCAGAATATTCAAAAAGCATACATCCTTTGAAAATTTCTATAACACAACAAACATAATACATAACACATTATTTTACCATTTTTAAAATAAAAATTTTGCTTAAATAAATTTTGTGAATATGCGATGCAAACTTCTCATGCCCCATTAAGATCATTTTTTTTATTGTTACCCTGAGATACCTGATCACTTCATTTTACTCTTGAATATAGCTCCATATACATCTTTGATACTAAATTTATTTCTTACATAGGTGTTCTTCAATTTCAAATTTCTTTTCTACTTTTTAGGAAGTATCTTTGTATACAATATCCTAAAAATCTTAAGCACTTCTCATATTTGCATCGATATACTCACACATATGATGTTGTATTTCACCAGAAATTCTTTATTTGGTTCTCAAAATTGTTAAGAGAAAAATAATATCATCATTATATTACTTGTAATTTTATAAGTTTTTTCTTTCTCTTAGCATTTTTGGTACTCACTGTTAAGTGACTTGTGTATTTGAAATTTTGTTCTGTTTTCAAATGAATTTCTGCTTTTAAAGTATTAAATATGTTGTTTTCACAGTTTTAAACTGCTTCATTAAATAGTGGCAGAATGGAAATTTTTCTAGAAACAACTGTCTCGCAGCTGTTTTCACACAGCCGCAACAAACAAACAACCAACTCCCTGCAGCAATTTCCCCACAGCAGCTTCCTGGGACAGCACACCTGCAGCAAAAAACAGCAGCTGCGCCAAACAGACCCTTAACCAACATGTATTCATCGACTGCAGAAATCAATAAGCCTACATCAATCNCAAAGGTAATATTGAAATGCAGGGAAATAAAATGCAATGCGCTTTTAATGCTTCCAATCAAATAACCCCCAAGTAGATACTAAATAATATTGAATAAAGATTTAGTAGGTACCTGTTTGTCAAAAGCTCTTCTCTAGTGGCTAATGCTCCAAACAATAATACTGATACCAAATACAGAGAAGTTGTTGTGAGTGTAGCAGCCAATGTTCCAACAGGTATGGATCTCTGTGTATCTTTTAAAGATGCAGAACGATTTGAACCTGCCATGATTCCCGTCACTGCAGGAAAGAATAGACCAACTAATGCACTGGATCAAAAAGAAAAAATCATAATGTCAGAATGCAATTAGAAAGAGGCTTTCTATACTGAGCCTTTCATCTAGCCAACTAAATACCAGTCATTGTTGAATACAGTTCATAATAATTAGTTTTGCTTCAACATTCTGAAATTAAAACTAGTACTGCGCCATATAGATTAATCAATTTACTGTCATTTTAGCAACATAAAACTTAGTTAACACCAAATTGTCATTTCATGCTATCGAAAACAAAGACCATAAGTATATAACAGGCTGAGTTAATGGAAATATAATCATTGGCAAACAGAGACAGTGGGAATAAACTCGATGTTCAAGTTCTCAAGATCTACTCTGATAGTTATCAGCAAGCAGAACACGCTGACATGAACTAGTGACTAGAAAACGGTCCAAAAATCTTTCAGCTACAAGTAAAGGCAACAGAAAATCGTAGCACATGATGTTAGAAGAGCTTTATGTTCATAAGCTGTTCTCAGTAGCAGGGAAGTGGGACCTAAGTTCAACAAAAAAAAGGAAAAGCAGGGAGTTAATGAAAAATATAACCAAATAAAGATGCCTCCATAGAGCAGCCACAGAGTTATAAACCTTCAGGATATGTATCCACCTCTAATACTAACAAAAAAAAAAAACTTATGTTCCCAATGTGATCATATAGCATCCTTCGATTAATCATCAATGACACAAATGGTGACAAGCCCCGACCAAATTAATTTGAAAGCACATAAATTGGATAAAAGTTACAAAGTTGTAACGTAGATTCAAAGTGAATAACTGTAGATGTGTAACTAAGGGTCTGTATGGCACAGCGGCTTGGCTATTGTGCAACACCTCCCCGCGTTATTTTCGCTTTTGGGGCGGCTTCTCAGCCGCGGCGTGTCGCTATTGCACGGTAACGCGGAACGTGCCCTGAGACCCGTGGCCCAGCTTCCTCGCTCGGATTTTTACCCCCGTGTCCTTTTACGCTACAATAAACGTAAGAAATCATCCCAAGCAGATTGTTTCGCGTGAGAAGGAGAAGAATGGGGAAAGTCACACAGAGGAAGGCACGATAGAGAGAATTGACTTTCATGGCACTGTGCAAAAGAAGCGCAGGCTAGTGTAGAGTGGAAGATGAATGGCGCTATGGTACAGATTATTTTGGCAGATGAGGCAATACTTCGACTCTGTTGAGTGGATTTCGAACTGAAGAAGAAGCGAACTAGAAGAGGCAGAGAATTGCAGCACAAAGATCACATGCAAATTTTTGTAAAAGAAATGATACGCAGTGGGAGGCGACATGGGCAATTGGATAGGTGGTGAAGACAGGGAAGAAATTGCGGAAACAAAAAAAAGAAAAAAAGACAGTGAAGGAATAGTGCAAACCTGCGTGTAGTGAAGAGGGCAAGGCTTCCGTTGAGATGAGAATTGGATGGGGGAGACCCAGACGAGATTGCGCTCTTTTTTGCTAGGGCAGAGGGAAAGTTACAGGAGAGCCCTTTTGCTTCAAACAGAAAGGAGAACAGTTAATGGGATGCGAGCTAAAACTAGTGACTTAATATTAATTAAATTTAATTATATCTAATTAAATGTTTAATTATTTTAACAATTTTTTAACGCCAACAACTGAGCTACACTATAAATCAATATAATAATATAATCATGAAGAAATAGCTCGACACCATGCCTTTTAATTTTCTTGCATTATGCACATCCCTTAGAGATTTTGGAATTGATTGCCTTGTTACTCCCACAGAGTCTTCTGTAAGGTCCATCTCAGCCCAGTCAATTTTCAGGGATGCATAAATACTAATTTCTACAAAACACCAAGCTATTCATCATCCATATTTATTTGTTGAGTGACAAATGAGGGTCTGACTATTCTTAGGCTTCACACACTAACCAGTTGTATATCCTCCTCTACATAATTTGTCATCAGAATATTCAAAAAGCATACATCCTTTGAAAATTTCTATAACACAACAAACATAATACATAACACATTATTTTACCATTTAAAAAAAAAAAATTGCTTAAATAAATTTTGTGAACATGCGATGCATACTTCTCATGCCCCATTAATATCATTTTTTTTTATTGCTACCCTGAGATACCTGATCACTTCATTTTACTCTTGAATATAGCTCCATATACATCTTTGATACTAAATTTATTTCTTACATAGGTGTTCTTCAATTTCAAATTTCTTTTCTACTTTTTAGGAAGTATCTTTGTATACAATATCCTAAAAATCTTAAGCACTTCTCATATTTGCATCGATATACTCACACATATGATGTTGTATTTCACCAGAAATTCTTTATTTGGTTCTCAAAGTTGTTAAGAGAAAAATAATATCATCATTATATTACTTGTAATTTTATAAGTTTTTTCTTTCTCTTAGCATTTTTGGTACTCACTGTTAAGTGACTTGTGTATTTGAAATTTTGTTCTGTTTTCAAATGAATTTCTGCTTTTAAAGTATTAAATATGTTGTTTTCACAGTTTTAAACTGCTTCATTAAATAGTGGCAGAATGGAAATTTTTCTAGAAACAACTGTCTCGCAGCTGTTTTCACACAGCCGCAACAAACAAACAACCAACTCCCTGCAGCAATTTCCCCACAGCAGCTTCCTGGGACAGCACACCTGCAGCAAAAAACAGCAGCTGCGCCAAACAGACCCTTAACCAACATGTATTCATCGACTGCAGAAATCAATAAGCCTACATCAATCATAAAAACAATCAAGCCAATAAAATAATCTGATTTTAATGTAAAGGTTATAGTACATAACATGCCTCATTTAATAGCTACAAAAATGTTAAAGTAAAAAGCAAGCAATTAAATCTGACAAATTTAAAAATTCATAAAATTAAAGAAAAGTATAAACTAAATTTAAATATCAAAATAGAATGTAAAAATACTAGTTTCATCATAATGTTATACATGCAAGTAAATGTAGAAATTATACGGTCAATCAAAGTTCAAAAAAATATTCATAAAGATAATCTTAAATGTGATTTCAACAAAATTCTGATTTGGATAAAGAAAACGGCAACAAAGGAAACTTTACCAATGATAATATCAAGAGTCTTTGAGTGGTATCAGAAAGCTTTAAAAATCACTTAAGCTTTAGGGAAGCAAAGAATAGTTATTGAATTATCAAACAGGCATATTTAATGATTTAGTAATTAGAACTAGTTTCGTAACTAACTCCCTAGCTAACATCAATGCTCCCTCTCCCAAAAATAACTTATAGCTAAAATCCCAAACAAAGCCAACAAGTTGATAGACTAAATATAACTTCTAACAAGAATGAATAACAAAAGGCTGAAAGGCTACATCAACCAAAATAGGACTTACCAAACAGCAAAAAAGATACTCTTGCAAACTTATAAACAAAGGCAGAAACTCACTTAAAGTTCCAATAAATAGAACCATCCGGATCAGGCACCCCAGAATTAGTCGTACGCTGGTAATCTGAACTCCAGTTGTCTCTAAATGTCTTTAATTTCAATCCAGTTATCCCACCTATTGAAGAAATTGCAACTATTATTGCAAACAATAACATGTGGTTTGATATAAGGCTTTCTTCCATATAAATGGAAATATGGAGATTACCTAACCAAACTATCAAAGGGAACATAAATAATTTTCCGTCTAAGAATAGTAACTTACTTGAAGCATTATGTCTGGGAGCTGCAAAAATCCCAATAAATATACAGAACAATGAAAATAGGACTGCAATAAGGAAAGCTGGGGCAACCTTGTTGATAATTTTCACGCCACCAAATACAATAAAACAAAGCAGAATGGTCACAACAACCCCATAGAGTTGCAGGTCATGCAGGCTTGGAGTTGATATAGTGGTTGTAGTTACATTTGTTACTGTGCCATTTATTGATGTGCTATTGCTGACAACTATAACACTCTCTGCAACACGATAACCCAAAAGACCATGCTTTATCAAAGATACTTTAAACCATCTGGAATTAAAATCATCAGGAATTACCAGAAACAACTTAAGGCTACAAACATTGAATATAATAATAACATCCTTTGAAACTTTCTTTAAAACAAATAATGATATTAAAAATCAACAACAATTGACCATATTAGTATAGAATTCAGAAAAAGAAAACAATTAAACAAGATGAAAAAGCTTATAAATCGAAAGTATGACTAAAATAATAGGGAAAAGATTAAACAAAATTAAAAGCTCTAAAATATGGTGCATTATATGCAACCAAAGCTCAATAGCTCTACACTTTTTTTTCATCTAAATATGATCATTACCATTTTATGATATAGTCTAACCGTTCAGAATACCACTTTCTAACAATAATGCAAATTCCTCTATGATGTCAAATAATTTCCCACCATCATTCTAAAAGCATATCCCTACAATTTCACACACAACGAATCAAAATTTCCTTGTATCCTTCATTTACCGATCTACAAAAAATTAAAGGCCATATAATGACCACAAAACAACAAACCAGACCAGTTGTCTTCCATCATTCATATCCTTAAAGTATACTAGATTTAATTTAACCATATTCTCTATTATATTTCGACCAGAGTTCAACTAGATTCAGGGGAACCTTCATATGAGCACGAATGTTAATCACCTTTATTGCTCACACAAGAGTAAACAGACATTGAGGAAGTTTTTTAGCCCAATTTTAGGGTCAAATTACATATTTAGAAGTGCATTTAATTATGTGAGGAATGATTGGGTTAGGCAGACCTGATGAAAATCCTATGATTCTATCACCCCAAGCATATCAATAGATTTAGTTGTCGGCCGTTTTAACTTTGTGATTTGAAAAAGTGATGATTTTGTGATTTTGAAAATAATTTAAATAGTTTAGAAGATTGAATACAATGCTACAAGTAATTCACTTATCTCAAAGAATAAATATATCACTTGTAATAGGGATTCAATCACCTAAACTAAAGAATTTGTGACATCCGTTTTGGTCTGCGAAATATTTTATAAAAAGGCCAACAAGTTCCCCTACCTAACATAAAAATTAAATAGGGTTTATTTTATCTGGGTTTCATGTTCTCTATAGAGACAAGCCTCTATAGTTAATTACATCTTAAATGACTGGGGGGACACTTAAGAAAACTCTCGATTAAGATCAGATAGTGTTGCCTTCAAGATTTCAAAGTTTAGGTTTTCACGACTGGACATGGGAAAATCAAATGGAAATGACTCAAAATAGTAACAATTGTTTTATAAAATCCAAAAGGATGAAAAGTAGGGGATATCATAGATTCAGGGAGAACCCCGGTGACCTCCCAACTATCCTATGGTTTGGCTTTATATCTTTGAAATGATGTAATTTGATATTTCAATCCTGCAAATTATTTAAGATTTAATACTTATGTTTACACAATATCGGACTGTGCAAATAGCCTAAAAAGATAGGAGGATTTACATCGTACCGCACGATAACCTCGAAATCATAAAGTGTTAGGACTTATAATTGCACAACAGAGTTGTGCAAAAGCCTAAAGGGTGATCTTATGGGTTGTTATTTAAGCTAAATAAAGTGATAGGTAAAGTGACGATGTTTTGTTGTTGCAGATCCACCTTGAAGTTGTTCCTCGTCGTGCTGCCCACGATGTTCGCTCCAAGCTCCTTGTAGTAGCACATCTGGTTTAGTGTTATTTCTATACAACCACTAGCATCGTGTGCATCAAAATAACTAAACATGTGGTATAAAAGAAAAAAACAGTAAAGTGTACAGTAGAAAGAAAAGACAGTATAGCATGCTGAAAGAAGAGTATAACGTGCTAGAAAGAGCAGTATAACATGTTGGGAAAGTAATATAACATGCTAGAAAATAAATAAAAAAAATGATGCAAGGTAAATCACACCTGTAAATTTGAGAAGTTTGCATTTTCACCCATCCTTTAGGCTCAATATATGTTCGATCTTGTGCAATTCAAAGAATTTTGTGCATCTAGTGTATGTATGTGACGAAAAAGTCGTGACGATATTTTCCTAGGGCTTGAGATCCTATTGGGAACTTCTCCCTGAGTCTCCATATAATAGCCCTTAACCGCTCGTCCATAAGACGATGATTTTGGACCATAAATGTTAGACATCACAGGAAAATAAGAAGTGTCTGAAATTTCTAAAAGGGTGGGTTCCAATGCTGATTTTTCTAAGATAGCCAGTGAGAAACTCCTAGAGCTAGATCCTAGGCTCTATGAAGTAGAAGGAAGTTATCCTACAATACTTTCAATGCTGATTTTTGGCATTAGTAGACAAAATCGAATGGAAGACCCAACTTACCTAAGATGAGGCTTACATTTATTGAAACACCCATAATCAAAAAGCTTCATGAAGATAAAATCCAAAGATCCTTCTTAGAGTTTATAATTAAAAAAAGAGTAAATTAGCTATATAATGAGTAGAATACATCAAGAGCATTTATCAAATGTACAACAAGACAAACAAAAGATACAAATATTTGATTTGGGTCATCTAACACGAAACCAAGTAAAATAAACAGAAAGTGTCAAGAAAAATAAAAAGAAAGTGTCGATAGAATTTCTACCGAATTTTGCTCATTATGGTATAAATAATATATAATCTTTTATCCATTCGAGAATCAACACTTTCAAAATTAGAATCAGAAACATGTTGTGCCAAATTTATCATTTTGTTCCCCAATGGAAATGGATTGGGCTGTTTCAAAAGCTTACAAAGAAATTGTCAATAATAATTTCAGGGGACGATGAACTGATCGACACTAAGTGATTAGGACAACCAAAAACATCAACCACTCTCTTAAAAAGAAATTCAACTAGCATCCAAATTTTAAGCACAGATCTGAAGAAAAGAAGAGTGATCTTCCACCAAGGGGGCATTAAATGTAAGGTATTAAAACTTAAATAGAGAATTTCCCAGCTTGAGATGTGACCTGAAACACTCTAAGAATTCCAAAAGTATAATAAGAATACTAGTATGAAGGTATGTTTTTAAATTTCACATTCTGCCAATATCCAAACAACAAATGCCCAATACACAACAACTTATGTAAAAAAGCATCAATCCCAAATTCGACCAAGACTATAGCCACATAGGACATGGAAAAATAAATATTTGCAACATTCACTTCTAAAGGATTTCTCAATATTAAAGTTAAATAGAATAATGCTGACTGGTTAATGTAGCGCACAGTGCAAACAAAGTCATGGAAAACACATCTAAACTAGAATGAGAAGAGACTCCACAAAGTAGTAAAAATGGGATGTAATCTGCATTAGTCACTTTGTTTGGTTGAAATTTTGAGTAATCTTGTAAAATATCCAAATTAACTGACAGGAAGCTCCATAGACCATTGTAACATGCGCACTAGCAGACCATTAATATAACAAGTCTACCCCTAACGAAAGATTTATGATAACAAGTTAAGGGTCAATTAGGCAATTGTAGTAGTGACCTATGAACTCTGCATCCGACACAAATTTGTGAATTAACTCCATACTAAAATGAACCATTAAATTTTACCAATAATAATCAGTGAAAAACTTAGAGACCAAACAAGCAAAGAAATCTTCTCATCATAATATAGAACAAGCTTTCCCTTAAAATGAGGGTTGTTATATTGAAGATTCCCTGAAGTATGATCAAAGGTAGTGGATAATCTTTGATTGGGGAGGAGAAA
>JXCR01025285.1:255116-292379 GCA_002079205.1 Phalaenopsis hybrid cultivar
CTTAAAGTCGATCCCTGATGTAATCCAACAGAAATAGAAAAATATTTGGTCAATCCNTACTCTTCCTACACTCTTTAGGCATCTATTTAGTTTTTAAAATATTATTAAATAGTTTAGTAAACCAAGAAACTCCCAAATCTCCCAAATATTTCCACACTTCAATTGGGATATCAATCCTACAGACTTTCCACCCTTGGGTTTCTTTAAAACCTCCTCAACTTCTTTTTTACTAATGCGACGGTAAAAATCAAACGTTTTATTATTATTTACGATATTAATATCACTAAGATCGATCGTATTTTCAGAAACTTCATTAAAAAGTTTATCAAAGTAACTCACCCACATATGTTGAATATCTTTTTCTAAGAAAAGTACTTTTTGATTTTCATCTTTGATACACTTTACTTGAGTTAAATCTTTACTTTTCTTTTCTCTTTGTTTGGCTAGTTTATACATATATTTTTCANATCCCTGAACTTCTCCATCAAACCTCTCAATAAATGTATAGCTTCCATAGTAGACCTGCCCGGCATAAATCCAAATTGATTATGAGAAATCTTTATGATGACACATCAGCTTAATTCCTCTATAATTCGCACATTCTTGTGCATCCCTTTTATCCTAAAAAATGGGGACCAAAATACTCTTCCTCCACTTTTCAGGCATCTTTTTAGTTTTTAAAATATTATTAAAGAGTTTAGTAAATCAAGAAACTCCCAAATCTCCCAAATATTTCCACACTTCAATTGAGATATCATCAGATCCTACAGACTTTCCACCCTTGGTATTCTTTAAAACCTCAACTTCTTTTTTACTAATGCGACGGTAAAAATGAAACGTTTTATTATTATTCACGATACATAATCAATCGTATTTTCAGAAACTTCATTAAAAAATTTTATCAAAGTGACTCACCCACCTATGTTGAATATCTTTTTCTAAGAAAAGTACTTTTTTTATTTTCATCTTTGATACACTTTACTTGAGTTAAATCTTTACTTTTCTTTTCTCTTTGTTTGGTTTATACATTATTTTTTCACCTATATTATAAAGGTCATTAAAAGCAGAATTTTTAGCATCACAGATTGTTTTTTTAGACTCCCTGCGAGCCGTTTGACAGAATTTTTAGTATCACAGATTGTTCTTTTAGACTCCTTGTGGGTCGTTTGATATTTTTCTCATCTCTAAGTTTTTACATTTAAACCAATTTTTATAACATAACTTCTTATATTTTATCTTTTCTTGAACATTATTATTCCACCAACCAACTATTTTTATTCATAAAAACTTTTTTCTTTTAATTCTCCAAGTATACATTTTGTTACTTGTTTAATAGTGTTTGTTACTTTATCCCACATAACATTTGCTTATTCATGAATATCTCAAATTTTGAAATCTTGAATTTTACTCATAAAAATAATTTTATTTGTGTCATTTAAGTTTCTCCATCTAATTTTATGAAGATGAACCATAGTATTCTTTATTTTACAACACTTAATCTTAAAATCTAGAACTAATAAACGATGTTGGGTACTTAAACTTTCACTTGGAATAACCTTACAATTTTTACAATCGCGACGATCTCTTCTTCTCATAAGAAAATAATCAATTTGTATTTTATTAGATCCACTCTTATAAGTAATAAGATGTTCATCTCTTTTCTTGAATAAAGTATTAGTAAAAATAAAATCAGACGCTAAAGCCAAATCTAAAATAGCTCTACCTTCTTCATTAGTTACTCCAAAACCGTAGTCACCATGAGTATTTTTGAAATCTTCTACCACTCTACCGACATGTCCATTTAAATCTCCCTCCAATAAAAATTCTCTCTTCAAGAGGTATCATTTGTATTAAGTCTTCTAAGTCAATCCAAAATTTATCTTTAGACCATGTATCTAAACCTACTTGAGGAGCATAAGCACTTATAATATTAAAAATCTTAGTATCAATGATAATCTTAAAGGCTATAATTTTATCTCCAACTCTATTAATTTTTTCAACATTATCTTTCAAACTCTTATCTATAATTACACCTACACCATTTCTAGTGCGACTTTTACCAGAATACCAAAGTTTAAAACCTAAATTATCAATCTTCTTAGTCTTTTCTCCAACCCACTTACTTTCTTGAATACATAAAATATTAATTTTCCTATAAATCATAATATCAACTAATTCCATTAATTTACCATTGAGAGACCTATATTCCAAGATCATATTCTAATATTAGTTTCATTAGTTTCATGGACTAATTTCTTTACCCGCATTCGCCCGTCATGTGGGAACCCTTGTTTATTTAACACTACACCCGAGCGCTGGTGCAGCGACCCTTGCACACTTTTCACTGTATTTAGGCTATACAGTGCGTCGCTTCCAAGGAACGCTCTAGCACTTACACAATGATCAAAATGATTCATGTCATGATTTTTTTTCGACAAGTTTTACGATGGTTGTCGACTACCTAACGCAACCTTCCACTTTTCACATCCGGGCTTGGGACCGGCAACGACAGTGTTAAAATATGAAACCAAAAAGAGATGAGCAAAATAAAATTGAATGTCAANCTAGTATGAAGGTATGTTTTTAAATTTCACATTCTGCCAATATCCAAACAACAAATGCCCAATACACAACAACTTATGTAAAAAAGCATCAATCCCAAATTCGACCAAGACTATAGCCACATAGGACATGGAAAAATAAATATTTGCAACATTCACTTCTAAAGGATTTCTCAATATTAAAGTTAAATAGAATAATGCTGACTGGTTAATGTAGCGCACAGTGCAAACAAAGTCATGGAAAACACATCTAAACTAGAATGAGAAGAGACTCCACAAAGTAGTCAAATGGGATGTAATCTGCATTAGTCACTTTGTTTGGTTGAAATTTTGAGTAATCTTGTAAAATATCCAAATTAACTGACAGGAAGCTCCATAGACCATTGTAACATGCGCACTAGCAGACCATTAATATAACAAGTCTACCCCTAACGAAAGATTTATGATAACAAGTTAAGGGTCAATTAGGCAATTGTAGTAGTGACCTATGAACTCTGCATCCGACACAAATTTGTGAATTAACTCCATACTAAAATGACCCATTAAATTTTACCAATAATAATCAGTGAAAAACTTAGAGACCAAACAAGCAAAAAAATCTTCTCATCATAATAGAGAACAAGCTTTCCCTTAAAATGAGGGTTGTTATATTGAAGATTCCCTGAAGTATAATCAAAGGTAGTGGATAATCTTTGATTGGGGAGGAGAAAATTATTTTCCAAATTTACTTCAAAAAATTTAGCAAAAGAACATGATGGTTGAGGTGAAGGATGCACAACCNTAGAACAAGCTTTCCCTTAAAATGAGGGTTGTTATATTGAAGATTCCCTGAAGTATGATCAAAGGTAGTGGATAATCTTTGATTGGGGAGGAGAAATTTTTTTCCAAATTTACTGCAAAAAATTTAGCAAAAGAACATGATGGTTGAGGTGAAGGATGCACAACCAATAATGAGGAAGTAAAAAGATAAGCAAAGGAAGAACCGGGGCCCTACTGGGTTAGGATATTTTGACCTAAAAAGGGTCAGCAAAGGTCCCAAGTAAATTCATCATTTCAGGAATTGAGATACGACAAAAGCCTGATGAACCAGAGAGTGAAAAGGATACCCTAACAGTGATCAATGGTAGTAATCATACAAGACGATGAATATAAGAAAGAAAAAAAATCAAACAATAATTAAGGAGAAGAAAAAACGATGACGAGGCCGGCTCTAAGAGCCAAAGAGGCCGGACAAAATGAAGATGCCATGAGGAGGCATATGCACCAATAGAGCCATATGAAGCCGCAAAATGTATATGCACAAATGCACCAAAGTGGGCAAACAAGGACGCACGAGAGCAAAAAAGCACGTGAACCCAAGCGAAGATTCACAAGGCCACACAAAGTCTTAGTTGTTGGAGAAATGTTGCGCAAAACAGAGCCGAGAACACGCATCACACGGACAAAGCCACACAAAACCCTAGTTGCAAGCCCAACCATAATTGCCAGGAGAGACGATATTGATATTCTCCCCCTCTTCTCAAGCAAGAAGAATTGAGCATGAGCTAACTTCAATTGGATGGACTAAAAGACTTTCTCTAAACTTAATTAATTAAGTTTAAACAGGACTTATATTCGGCAAAATAATGTCATTTAAGTCTTAACTTATTTTTGATATTTAAGATTAAATTAATTTAAAATTTTAGGCTTATTGTTCAATTTGCAAGTTACCTACAGGATGGGGCAAATACTCATGGCTTTTGGGATGCTTGCATATAGGAATTATAAATTAGACATTGAATTTAACTCAACGGTGCATCTTACTCTCATCATATTAAAAAGGTGGCATGATTAATTAAAGTTCACTTTGATTTTCATTAAACACATGTTTTAACAACAATTATTTCTCATGACTTGGATTAATTGGGAGATAGAAATCAAACTTGGGGCCTCAACCTATCTGTCCCATCAACCAAGTTAGCATTAAATACATTACATTGAGTGCCCAAATCATTTTACTAATTTAACTTTAAGATGTCATTTAGAAAATTTTCCACCCTAAAAGACATTATAGACATTTAGGTTACTTTTAAAACCACCTTGGCATGAATTGGAGATTGTTTTGAAGTTCCAAGTGCATTCCCATTTTGTGTTGACATACTCGCCAAGGGAAGTAAAAATGAGTATACCAGTCATTGGCAAACATGTACGTATTTCAAAGTATCTCAAAATTATGCGGACGTCTCTCCATGTTTTTGGATGTAATATCATGCTTTTAAACATGTGGTTATCAAAGTATCACCATAAGATATTGGTGTCATCGTGCATTTCAACTTCACATCAAGTCAATTGGCAATTTTATAGATGTTTTGAAACCCTAGATATAAATACATTGATCTCAAACAAAATATGGATAAAACAAATCAAGTCCTCCCATTTAAATATAAAAAAAAATCATGAGAATGAATTGGCTTTTCATGAGCAATCAATTTTTTGGCAACTCTGCTTATGATTTGGTGGCCATGCAAAATGTGAAAGGAGATAGGGCCAAGTCACGAAGCTGGGGGCCGGCAATAGCAAGAGCGTGAAAAAGCATTTAGAAAAGAACATCCCAGAGAAAGTGGGCATTGGAGGTGATGAAGTCATAAGAGTAAGAGATGAGAAAGAGAAGTGAGTGCAAGGCATGCATGAATTAGAGGTGGGCAAAGGAAATACTGAGACACCGATTGGTAGAGAGGATAGTTCTCAGGGTGGGGATCGTCCACTAGGAACGGCGAGAGGGATAGTTTTAGATTTTATAAGGTTTGTAGATTTTATTTTTCTTTCCTTTTTATGGTAAACAAGCCATAAGGTCCGAGCAAGACTACAACATCACTACAATCCCACTATAATTGAAACAGTTGATAGGAACATTACTCAAGAAGCCCCACAACAGAACACTACAAATTCAACATTCAATCAAATATCAGAACTAATGAAATCAACCACTCAAACATAACCATATGTGAGCACACTTAGACTAGGGTAGCATAAAAATAGAGAACAGAAGTCCTTGTTGATCATAGACATGCTCCAAATATACAACAACAACAACAAAGCCTAAATCCCACTACGTAGGGTCGGCTACATGAATCATTTTTCTCCATTGCTTCCTATTTAGTGTCATGTTTTCATTTAGTTCTAGTAAATTAAGATCATTTTTAATACAATAAGCTCAAGTCTTCTTAGGTCTACCTCTGTCTTTCTTAACACAAGTCAAATCTAAAACATCTACTCTCCTAATCGGATCATCAGATGTCAACGTTTAATGTGACCAAACCATTTCAGACGACTTTCTCAAATTTTGTCCGTCACAGGAGCTACACCAACCCTATCACAGATATATTCATTTTGCATTTTGTCTCTAAGTGTNGGTAGAGCGGAGTAACAAAATGATCATATGAAATAATCTTACCATCTAGCAGGAACTCCAGCTTAATTACTAGGTATAGGCGTCTAGCTTGGAACCAAAATCGAATAGGTGGGGAAACAATTTCCTAATGATTATGTTATTTGAGAGAATGGTACAAAACATCTGAAGATTGAGAAAAAGAAATGGTGAACACAACCCAAAAGAGAGAAAGAGAGAGATCACATTCCAAGAGGATACGAGCCTTCAAGCCACCACGTTTTCAGTTAATCATCTTCAACCAATTCATATTGTCCTAAGGTGCCCATTATATGGAAGAGAGTCCTTAGAACATGCTAAAATTTCTAAAGACTGATACAATAATAAGTTCAATTAAAAGAAAAATTGATAGCATAGCTCATATTAAGTGAAGATTGTTTCCATATTACATATTTAAATTTGAAGTATATTAAAAACATGTCAAACTAGAGGCACAACAACAATACTTATTGGGAAAAATTGCCAATTTTAATGGTCAAGCATCAATGTGTCACACATCAAGTTAGCAGAATTGTCTGGTATTGTTAACTAAAAGTGATCATATAAAGGCTACATATATTGGAGCTCCAATAATTAGCAGAGCAGATTAAATTAGGAACAGATTTAAAATGAGTTTACCTCTGAAAAATCCAGCACTTGGCACAGCATCTAAGAATGTTTCCACAGCTCCAAGCACATAACTGAAAAGAGCAACAACACATGGCCCCATGTCAAGCAAAAAAAATTACCAATTGTTCGATGAGTATTTCATAATCGACAAAAAGGTGATTTATGGAACAAAGACCTGACAAAACCAGCACAAAAATATTGCCTAATAAGTTGCTTATATTTTGATGCTAACTATACTTTCTTCAAACGCTACAGCTTCCTGACAGTCTAGGGCAAGTTCTCAGGTAAGTTGGACATTATTTTGTAAGCTTGCCTTGGTCCTTTTCTTAAACAGTAAATAGAATATTTAGACTCCACATAAAAGTTCATACTGTATTCTAATTTATTAAAATAGATATTATAAAGTAATACGGGTCAAATTTCCAGTTACAAATACATATGTGATGCATTTTGGAAGCGGAGACCAGTGTGCAGGTAGTTTGGTCACCTGTGCGGCGCAAAAGTGTCGTACTAAAAAAATAATGTGGAGAAAAGTTTGAGTTTGAATCGCTTGGCAATTAGTAGAAGCTTCTGATGCTGGATTTGTGAGATAGAAGAATGAAGCAAGGTGTTCGCAAAGTCACATCACTCAAACAGTTAGGAGATGAAGGCAAGAAGGCAGGAGATCGAAAACTCAAGTCAGCGGCAATGGCAGACATGTGTAAAACAAGTGTTGAGACCCGCGTTTGTGCATAGGAAAGAGATCGCAAGCAAGAGCAGGTGAACAAAGGGGAAGGTGAACAATGAGGTTGAGAGACGTCCATGGACTTTGTGTATGCACAATTTTGTTGTGAATTAGAGGTGTCGTTGACATGGGTGTCATTGTCATAATCCATGTGAAGGAAAGCCTCAAAAAGGTATCATGACTAAAAGTGATTTGAGATAATGTGTGGCACATTAGACTTTTTTAAAAATTATATCTATGATGCTATTCAAGTGTATCTTATGTATTTAATGAAAAAACTTAACATATGAAAAGATATTAATACACAGGATCAGGTTCTTCTTGACTGAAAGTTTAATCAAAAGTCTGCTACAAAAATTTAAATGCCCCCAAGTTTGAGTCTACTAGTGTTGCCGCTCAACCTTTAAAAATGGAAATGCAAGCTATTCCCTAACTTTTATTTTAGCCCGTCCTATCAAAGATCCCGTCAAAGGTTAATTTTATATTTCCATTATTTTCAAAGTTAGACTACAATATAGATAGTCATAGCAGCATAACGTATGGATATTTTTAAATTCACCACCAATAATTGAGATTACCAGGATGATGTTACTTAGCCTCCTATGCAATTTCAGGGTTCCAAACTTATAAATTGATTTCACATTATCACCGGTCACAGTTTTTTACGGGATTCTTCCCAAATTATTAAAATGAATCATGATATAAGTCAAATTCATGACTTGAAGCCCCAGGATCCTTACGCAAGAGAAAATTACTAGTGCTATTGTTGTTCAAGATATCTATTATCGAAATCAACATCCACAAATCAACATCCACCATTGCTATGACAACACCTTTCAATAATTCAAAGAAACGTTTCATTCAACCTAGGTAAAATAATGTAGAATCATCATGGTCAAATGAATCTAGATTTATTTAATTTAGGTATGTCTTAATTACGTTGAATGTGCAACAAAACAAATTGTGTAAGGACCCAAAAACTCAAAAAACATAATAATTTTAGCTTGACGGCTGAATGGGCGCGTGCGAGAGAGAGAGAGAGAGAGAGAGAGAGAGNGATTTATTTACTTTAGGTATGTCTTAATTACATTGAATGTACAACAAAACAAATTGTGTAAGGACCCAAAAACTCAAAAAACATAATAATTTTAGCTTGCCTAGCTGAATGGGCATGTGCGCGCGCGCGAGAGAGAGAGAGAGAGAGAGAAAGAGAGAGAAAACACTTTAGGATTATGCTAGACAAAAATTTAAAATAATGTCCAGCTCCTCGATGAATCGATGACTGATCCACCGCCTGATGAGACTAGAACATCAAGTCAAGCTACTTGAAGGCATTACTATCTTGGTAACTTGATAGGAATTGTCAAGTCAAAGGCTTGAGCGTATTAATTAGAGTTAGCAGAAATGGTAATAATCAATCAACAACAGCAAAAATTTGTTGAACCAGCTGCTTCAATTCAGAGGAAATAACTTGTCAGTTTTGCTAATCAAAATTGATGAAAAGAGACTCATGGGANTCTTGTCAGTCTTGCTAATCAAAATTGATGAAAAGAGACTCATGGGACACAAATGAATGAACTGACCCCAATGAGCGAGCACTACTTCGAACGATTGATGAGCACCGTGAAGTACAGAGATGAGTAATGCACACAAGAAATGAAGCCATTGGGCCGATAGACAACGCGTGCCAGATTAGTACAGGCTGAGTAACGGTCGATGTCGTGTGGGTTCAAACAGGAGAAAGACAGATGAGCTATGTGAGGTGGAATGACCGCATTGCGAAACCGACAATCAAGTAGGTGAGCAATCAAGTTAGCGAAAGGGCCCTAGTTATCAACAAAGGGCGGGCAATCAAGCAAGTNGTCGATGTCGTGTGGGTTCAAACATGAGAAAGACAGATGAGCTATGTGAGGTGGAATGACCGCATTGGGAAACCGAAAATCAAGTAGGTGAGCAATCAAGTTAGCGAAAGGGCCCTAGTTATCAACAAAGGGCGGGCAATCAAGCAAGTTAAGGACACTAGTCATCAACAAAGAGCGAGTGCGTGTTCGGGCAAGAGTAGAGTCTAGTTAATGCTTTTTGTGCACGCAGTTGGGTCTAGAAGGCAGAGCCAAAACCAACAAGTCAAATTAAATGTTAGCATTTATTTTAAATTCAAAAATAGATATTTTAATTTTAAATTTATTAAGTATTAATAAATATTTTTTTTAATAATGTCAACAATTAAAAGCTCAATAGTGCAAAAATAAAAAAGATATAAAGGCATCATTGATTTTAAAAAAAGAAGAAAAAAAATTCAAGTATGATTCAACATTTATGTATTTTCTTTTGGTAAATATTTAAACCCTAGAGTGATTTATATTTTAAAAAATATTTCAGGGTTTTGAATGGAGGACAATGATAGATTAAATTAGAAATAATATAAAATGAATATTATGCCTTTTAAGTTATGAAATTAATTTAGAAATATTAAGTTCCAAAATTAGAAAGCTTAAAGGAATTTAAATTTAGCAAATTAAATATAGTCAATTACTTAAGAATATAAGACAATATTAAATTGTAAACATTTATACTTAAATAAAAGAAATGTAAATAAGTATTAAGCTAGAGAAAGTGGAGGCTGGAAATTAAGGTACAAAAAGAATCATCTAAAGATTAAAATGAGTAATTGCATTCCTACTTTGCGTTATCTATGGCTCTTTTAAATTTAAATACATTATTTGACTTATATTATTTCAACTAGGACTTTGTTTGAAATGTTTCACATCAAGACATTAATTGATATAATTAAATAAAAAATTATATCTCACTGCAAGCACGAAAGTGTTATAATAAAATTTTAATAATATTTTATACATTGCATTTACGTGAAAGTTTAAAAATGATTCAAATCAATGAAAGAAATAAAATGATAATCAAATAAAATAATGAATGAGTCATCAAATGGGCCACCTTTTATGGTACTAGTTGAGGATGTTATTATAAACAACTGCCTAAAATTTAAACAAATTGAAAAAGGAAATGGAATTGCACGTAGCTTAAATGGTATAATATTTTAGATGCTCCCGTTCCCAAAATAGCTTCTTAAATGAAATGTAATTGTCAATATTTAAAATATTTTTGATGAAATAAAATGTTAATATTTAATTATTTTGATCTACATACATATTAGAGCATATGCATAAAAATTGATATGGTGTAGAATTGTAATTATGCACTAAGCTTTATATAACTTAAAACGTAATTTAAATAATTAGTATAAAAAAGGCTCATATAAATTGCATTGTATAAAAGAGGAAAAGCAACTAAAAGTAGGTATCAAGGAAAATATAGCTTACTTTATAAAAGGGCATACACATAAAGACTACACAGTTCTTATGTATTTATAAATCTAACACTTGTAACTTTTATAATTACATTTAGAACACTCAAAACTTTTAACATCTCACAAAAAAAATGTTAGACCGAATTTGACGACACTTTCTGCCACGCCAAGCCTGTCAAATAATTTGATGACCTATTTTAGATGCAAAGCTAAAAGGGCTTAGTCATTTGTTAGTTATTATTATTTAGGATAAATAGGGCTTAATATGATTAGGGATAAGGCATGTGCTTGTTGTCTTGAATTTTAAGAGTTAGAGTTTGGGAGAGATCGCCTATCTCTTGTATTATAGGTGTTTATCTTTTCATATATTTGAGATTATATTATTTTGTTTTAGTTTTTGCCCTCATTTTTGTGGAATTTTATCTCGTTCCTATTAAATTGGAATCAGTCCTTTGGAACTGTGAATGAGTACTAGAGAATTTGGAGAGCAGTAACCAGAAGAGACAAGAAAGCCTCGACATTGATATTCAAACAAGCGGAACATCACGACCAAACTTCTGATACTATGACGATTCGAGCTAGTAGGGAAGCCAACGTCATCGTGGCGTTTCGTGAACAAACCTTGCAAAATAGTTGAGATTTGAGGGAAACAATCAAGCAAACATCTAATACAGTCAAGATTCAAGCTAGTTGGGAAGGTGACAATATTGCAACACACATGGTGTCTCCTTGGCACCACCTTCATGATGAACCTCGCGATACACTGTTGGGAAGCCCGTGATGAGATCACGGCATATAGGAGTTCCACATTCGTAATAAAAAAAAAATCATGCTAAGAGTAATGGCGGCCAAAAAAGAAGATTCTTTTGAGGAGAAATTAAAGAGAGAGGTGAGACAAATCAGAAATGGATGAAATGATGAATAAATTGTGAAGTTTCAAACAAACCTGTGGCTGCCTACATTTGGTCAAGTAAACAAATCAGAGTGGACTCGGGCAGAAACACTTAGAAGGTTTTCTTCCCTTGGATTAGGAAGCACTACTATGATATTTGGTATGAAATGATTGCACTCCTTTGGGGGGGGGTGAATTGGAAACTCGATGATGGAGTTCCAAGTGGGAGCCAAGATGTTGGGGTGTCGTAAAGACTTAGTTTATTCAAGTTCTTTGTAACACTCAAGACCATGAGTAGGGTAATACAAGACGTAGGGTTAAGATTCTTGATTGAGTTGCATGGCACGAAAGAGACGCATGATACGGAGTTGTACGAGATTCTGACACCGATCAAAAAACTCCTACAATAATTTGTAGAAGTTTGCTAATTGTCATGTTGATTACCACTTTGGAGGGAACACGAGTATGCAATAACCATAAGACCAAGGGTTTCACCCATCAATGTGTGCCCATACTGCTACCCCGAATACAGAAGGACAAGATAGATCCGAGAGATGTTAGAGGTCATGTTAATAGTGTGAACCCTTTCTTTAGCCCAGTCATACTAGTGAAGAATGGAAGTTAGCATTTATATGCAAATTATTGGACAGTGAATAAGGAAACAGTACCTGACAAATTTCTTATCCTAGTGATCGATGAGCTATTGGAAGAGGTGTTTAGGGTTACGATACTCTCCAAGTCAAGATACTAACATATTTGAATACGGCCGACAAATGTGTGCAAGACTGCATTTCGAACTCATGGGGTCATAACAATTTTTTTCTTATGCCATTTGGGCACACCAACGCATCGACTATATTTCAATCACTGATGAATAAGGTGTTCCAACCTTTTTCTCTGTGTTAGTGTTTTGATGATATCCAAATATACAATCTTTCCTTGGAAGAAGACATGATCATTTGAAGGTGTTGGAAGTACTTAGTGAGCACCAGCTCTACCCTAACTTAGAGAAGTGTTCATTTTCCTAACCTAAGGTGAAGTACTGAAGACATGTGGTGTTAGTTACAGGAGTGTTGGCAGAACCATTGAAGGTGTTGAAAGGATTTATGAGAAATACAGGATACTATCGAAAGTTTATGTAGCGTTACAATTCGATTACATAGCTGTAGGCAGGACAATTGAAAAAGGTATAATTTTCAGCGAATTGAGCGGCAACTCGGGCCTATGCGAAATTAAAGAAGGTCATGACAAGTGTACCAGTGTTAACGTTACCTGATTTCAACCACCATTCATTATAAAGGTAGATGCTTCAAGCTATGGGTTAAGAGTAATCCTCATGCACCGTCAACGACCTATCACGTATTTCAGTCAAGTGGTGACAACGAGAGCCAGATTCGAGTTAATTATGAGCGAGAGCTTATTTCAGTCAAGGTTCTTAGCATGTGATCACCCATTCCGAAGGAATAAAGATGCATTTTTCAAAAATATAGTCAAAAGATCAAGTTTACCCCCAAGGATAAGTGGAAGCGATATATTGCAGATGATCAATAAAGTACTAAAGATCACTGGAAAACCAAAACTAGCCTCAAGTCATCTTCCAGATTTTGGCGTTACACATAACTGGATGAAACAGTGTATTTTTTGGGATCTTCCATACTAAAGGTCCAATCCGATTAAACATATACTAAATGTTATGCAAATTGAGAAGAAGTATTTTGATAATATATTTACTATTGTTCGGGATATCAAGAAAAAAACAAAAAGAAAATGACAAAGCAAGACTGGACCAGAAGGAGCAGTACAAGAGGAGGGAGTTAGAATTGCAAGAAACAAATGCAAGTAAAATAATAAAGTTTAGAAGTTTCCAAGTGGTTGTGCTTCTAACATAAGTTCATGTGTTTATTTGGGGACAGGAAAAATATTTGGTATAAAGAGTCACGATTGTCATATTTTTACATACATATTGCATTCAATGCCTTGCCAAAGTCGGTACTTGATTCATTGATCGAAATTAGTACATTCTTCAAGGAGTTCTGTGCAGGCACTTTGAATGTTGATTCTCTAAGAAGTAATGACGTGCATATTTCGTTATCGCTATGCAAGCTAGAATAGACATTTCCTCCCGATTTTTTGACTCGATGGAACATCTGCCCATATATATGTATGATGAGGTTATATTGGGGGGTCCAATTACAATACAGGTGGGTGTATCCCTTTGAGAGGTATCTCTTTTATTTTAGTTAGAACTACTATCTTATTTTTTCTAAAATGACTCAACCGTGCAGAATCCTGAATAAAATAAAAAAGACAGTTAAGAATAAAGTATGACCGGAGGAATCGATATGTGATAAGACAAGTAATTTATGTTCTTATTACTTCAATCAAGGGCAACATACACATGAAACTATTGTTGAAATGTCTTAACAAACAGAATTATCTATATTCCAGACATCAAGTGAACCATTAAGTAGACATGGTACGTGCTACCTCAACGATAGAGAGCTTCAAGAAGTTATATTGTATGTTCTACTGAAATACAATGAAGTGCAACAACTCCTATGGTAAAATTAAATTTAATAAAAAATTCTCGTTTATTATCCAGAACGTTCTACCAATTAACTCAGACTTACAAATCACAATGATGTAGGTGGGTTATTTACTGAGAGCTTGAACATAGAAGATAATTCTCTTGTAAGCAAGAAGATCGAAGAAGAATTTTCAAAATGATTCAAATTACGTGTATGTTGAAGAAACTTTTCAATTCACCGGTAAGTTTGTAATTGTACTCTACAAAGCAAAACCAATTATGCTTTGAAATAATTACTAGGTTCATAATACAAGCAACAGAATCATTAACCAGGACTTAGTAGATCTTGTTTGGGCCTTATAGTAGTGTCAAGGCATGGCGAATATTTGAACTAAACGGGTACAAATTTCACACAAGCTCTTTGTGTGAAGGAAAACTGTCTTATAATTGGGATGTTTGTGTTAGAGAAAACACACACAAAGATAACGAGATCAGTGACTAAGGCATACTAAATGAACTGGTTAAGTTGCAATATCCGGGCTATATTGAATGCAATGTCTACATGTTCAACTATGAGTGGTTTGATCGCGTTCCTAATCGAGGAACATAGACACTCGACCTGTAAGATATTATTGAAGTTAAAATGAACAGAAGATATGCANATCGATGTCGTGTGGGTTTAAACAGGAGATAGACAGATGAGCTATGTGAGGTGGAATGACCGCATTACGAAACCGAAAATCAAGTAGGTGAGCAATCAAGTTAGCGAAAGGGCCCTAGTTATCAACAAAGGGAGGCCTAGTTATCAACAAAGGGAGGGCAATCAAGCAAGTTAAGGACACTAGCCATCAACAAAGAGCGAGTGTGTGTTCGGGCAAGAGTAGAGTCGAGTTAATGCTTTTTGTGCATGCAGCTGGGTCTTGAAGGCATAGCCAAAACCAACAAGTCAAATTAAATGTTAGCATTTATTTTAAATTCAAAAATAGATATTTTAATTTTAAATTTAGTAAGTATTAATAAATATTTTTTTAATAATGTCAACAATTAAAAGCTCAATAGTGCAAAAAAAAAAAAAGATATAAAGGCATCATTGATTTTAAAAAAAGAAGAAAAAAAATTCAAGTATGATTCAACATTTATGTATTTTCTTTTGGTAAATATTTAAACCCTAGAGTGATTTATATTTTAAAAAATATTTCAGGGTTTTGAATGGAGGACAATGATAGATTAAATTAGAAATAATATAAAATGAATATTATGCCTTTTAAGTTATGAAATTAATTTAGAAATATTAAGTTCCAAAATTAGAAAGCTTAAAGGAATTTAAATTTAGCAAATTAAATATAGTCAATTACTTAAGAATATAAGACAATATTAAATTGTAAAAATTTATACTTAAATAAAAGAAATGTAAATAAGTATTAATCTAGAGAAAGTGGAGGCTGGAAATTAATCTACAAAAAGAATCATCTAAAGATTAAAATGAGTAATTGCATTCCTACTTTGTGTTATCTATGGCTCTTTTAAATTTAAATACATTATTTGACTTATATTATTTCAACTAGGACTTTGTTTGAAATGTTTCACATCAAGACATTAATTGATATAATTAATTAAAAATTTATATCTCACTGTAAACACGAAAGTGTTATAATAAAATTTTAATAATATTTTATACATTGCATTTACGTGAAAGTTTAAAAATGATTGAAAGAAATAAAATGATAATCAAATAAAATAAAAATTTGAAAAAGAAAATGGAATTGCACGTAACTTAAATGGTATAATATTTTAGATGCTCCGGTTCCCAAAATAGCTTCTTAAATGAAATGTAATTGTCAATATTTAAAATATTTTTGATGAAATAAAATGTTAATATTTAATTATTTTGATCTACATACATATTAGAGCATATGCATAAAGTTTATATAACTTAAAACGTAATTTAAATAATTAGTATAGAAAAAGCTCATATAAATTGCATTGTATAAAAGAGGAAAAGCAACTAAAAGTATGTATCAAGGAAAATATAGCTTACTTTATAAAAGGGCATCTACATAAAGACCACACAGTTCTTATGTATTTATAAATCTAACACTTGTAACTTTTATAATTACATTTAGAACACTCAAAACGTTTAACATCTCATCAAAAAAAATGTTAGACCGAATTTGACGACGCTTTCTGCCACGCCAAGCTTGTCAAATAATTTGATGACCTATTTTAAATGCAAGGCTAAAAGGGCTTAGTCATTTGTTAGTTATTATTATTTAGGATAAATAGGGCTTAATATGATTAGGGATAAGGCATGTACTTGTTGTCTTGAATTTTAAGAGTTAAAGTTTGGGAGAGATCGCCTATCTCTTGTATTATAGGTGTTTATATTTTCATATATTTGAGATTATATTATTTTGTTTTGGTTTCTGCCCTCATTTCTGTGGAATTTTATCTCATTCCTATTAAATTGGAACTAGTCCTTTGGAACTGTGAATGAGTACTAGAGAATTTGGAGAGCAGTAACCAGAAAAGACAAGAAAGCCTCGACATTGATATTCGAACAAGCGGAACATCACGACCAAACTTCTGATACTATGATGATTCGAGCTAGTAGGGAAGCCAACGTCATCATGGCGTTTCGTGAACAAACCTTGCAAAATAGTTGAGATTTGAGGGAAACACTCAATCAAAAATCTAATACAGTCGTGATTCAAGCTAGTTGGGAAGGCAACAAGATTGCAACACTCATGGTGTCTCCTTGGCACCACCTTCATGATGAACCTCGCGATACACTGTTGGGAAGCCCATGATGGGATCACGGCATATAGGAGTTCCACATTCATAATAATAAAAAAAATCATGCTAAGAGTAATGGCGGCCAAAAAAGAAGATTTTTTTGAGGAGAAATTAAAGAGAGAGGTGAGTCAAATCAGAAATGGAATGAAAAAGCATATCTCATCCATGGAGGGGAGATTCACAACTCTGGAAGAAATGATGAATAAAATTGTGAAGTTTCAAACAAACCTGTGGCTGCCTACATTTGGTCAAGTAAAGGAATCAGAGTGGACTCGGGCAGAAACACTTAAAAGGTTTTCTTCCCTTGGATTAGGAAGCACAACTGTGATATCCGGTATGAAATGATTGCACTCCTTTGGGGGGTTGGGGGGTGGGGGGGGAGGGTAAGATGAATTGGAAACTCGATGATGGAATTCCAAGTGGGAGCCAAGATGTTGGGGTGTCGTAGAGACTTAGTTTATTCAAGTTCTTTGTAACACTCAAGACCATGAGTGAGGTAATACAAGACGTAGGGTTAAGATTCTTGATTGAATTGAATGGCACGAAAGGGACGCATGGTACGGAGTTGTACGAGATTCCGACACCGATCAAAAAACTCCTACAATAATTTGTAGAAGTTTGCTAATTGTCATTTTGATTACCACTTTGGAGGGAACACCAATACGCAATAACCATAAGACCAAGGGTTTCACCCATCAATGTGAGCCGATATTGCTACCCCGGGTGCAGAAGGACAAGATAGATCCGAGAGATGTTAGAGCTCAGGTTAATACAACCCAGTGTGAACCCTTTCTTTAGCCCGGTCATACTAATGAAGGATGGAAGTTAGCATTTATATGCAAATTACTGGACAGTGAATAAGGAAATAGTACCTGACAAATTTCTTATCCTAGTGATCGATGAGCTATTGGAAGAGGTGTTTAGGGTTACGATACTCTCCAAGTCAAGATACTAACATATTTGAATACGGCCGACAAATGTGTGCAAGATTGCATTTCGAACTCATGGGGTCATAACAATTTTTTTCTTATGTCATTCGGGCACACAAATGCATCGACTATATTTCAATCACTGATGAATAAGGTGTTTCAACCTTTTTCTCTGTGTTAGTGTTCTGATGATATCCAAATATACAATCTTTCCTTGGAAGAAGACATGATCATTTGAAGGTGTTGGAAGTACTTAGTGAGCACAAGCTCTACCCTAACTTAGAGAAGTGTTCATTTTACTAACCTAAGGTAAAGTACTTAAGACATGTGGTGTCAGTTACAGGAGTGTTGGCGGATCCATTGAAGGTGTTGAAAGGATTTATGAGAAATACAGGATACTATCGAAAGTTTATGTAGCGTTACAATTCGATTACAAGGCTGTAGGCAAGACAATTGAAAAAGGTATAATTTTCAGTGAATTGAGCGGCAACCCGGGCCTATGCAAAATTAAAGAAGGTCATGACAAGTGTACCAGTGTTAACGTTACCTGATTTCAACCAACCATTCATTATAAAGGTAGATGCTTCAAGCTATGGGTTAAGAGTAATCCTCATGCAGCATCAACGACCTATCACTTATTTCAGTCAAGTGGTGACAACGAGAGCCAGACTCCAGTTAATTATGAGCGAGAGCTTATTTCAGTCAAGGTTCTTAGCATGTGATCACCCATTCCGAAGGAATAAAGATGCATTTTTCAAAAATATAGTCAAAAGATCAAGTTTACCCCCAAGGATAAGTGGAAGCGATATATTGCAGATGATCAATAAAGTACTAAAAATCACTGGAAGACCAAAACTAGCCTCAAGTCATCTTCCAGATTTTGGCGTTACGCATAACTGGATGAAGCAGTGTATTTTTTGGGATCTTCCATACTAAAGGTCCAATCTAATTAAACATATATTGAATGTCATGCAAATTGAGAAGAAGTATTTTGATAATACATTTAATACTGTTTGGGATATCAAGAAAAAAACAAAAAGAAAATGACAAAGCAAGACTTGACCAAAAGGAGCATTACAAGAGGAGGGGGTTAGAATTGCAAGAAACAAATGCAAGTAAAATAATAAAATCTAGAAGTTTCCAAGTGGTTGTGCTTCTAACATAAGTACATGTGTCTATTTGGGGACAGGAAAAATATTTGGTATAAAGGGTCACGATTGTCATATTTTTACACAGTTCTTATTACATATTGCATTCAATGCTATGCCAAAGTCGGTACTTGATTCATTGATCGAAATTAGTACATTCTTCAAGGAGTTCTGTGCAGGCACTTTGAAGGTTGATTCTCTGAGAAGTCATGACGTGCATATTTCGTTATCGCTATGCAAGCTAAAACAGACATTTCCTCCCGATTTTTTTGACTCGATGGAACATCTGCCCATATATATGTAGTATGAGGTTGTATTGGGGGGTCCAATACAATACAGGTGGGTGTATCCCTTTGAGACGTATCTCTTTTATTTTAATTAGAACTACTATCTTATTTTTTTCTAAAATGACTCAACCGTGCAGAATCCTGAATAAAATAAAAAAGACAGTTAAGAATAAAGCATGTCCGGAGGAATTGATATGCGATGAGACAAGTAATTTATGTTCTTATTACTTCAATCAAGGGCAACAAACACATGAAACTATTGTTGAAATGTCTTAACAAACAAAATTATCTATATTCCAGACATCAGGTGAACCATTAAGTAGACATGATACATGCTACCTCAACGATAGAGAGCTTCAAGAAGTTATATTGTATGTTCTACTGAAATACAATGAAGTGCAACAACTCCTATGGTAAAATTAAATTTAATAAAAAATTCTCGTTTATTATCCAGAACGTTCTACCAATTAACTCAGACTTACAAATCACAATGATGTAGGTAGGTTATTTACTGAAAGCTTGAACATAGAAGATAACTCTCTCGTAAGCAAGAAGATCGAAGAAGAATTTGCAAAATGATTCAAATTGGGCGTATGCTGAAGTAACTTTTCAATTCACCGCTAAGTCTGTAATTGTACTCTACAAAGCAAAACCAATTATGCTTTGAAAGTTCTACTAGGTTCATAATACAAGCAACAGAATCATTGACCAGGACTTAGTAGATCTTGTTTGGGCCTTATAGTAGTGTCAAGGCATGGCGAATATTTGAACTGAACGGGTACAAATTTCACACAAGCTCTTGGTGTGAAGGAAAACTGACTTATAATTGAATGTTTGTGTTAGAGAAAACACACACAAAGATAACGAGATCAGTGACTAAGGCATACTAAATGAACTAATCAAGTTGCAATATACGGGCTATATTGAATGCAATGTCTACATGTTCAACTATGAGTGGTTTGATCGTGTTCCTAATCGAGGAACATAGACACTCGACCTGTAAGATATTATTGAAGTTAAAATGAACAGAAGATATGCAAAGTATGACCCATTTATTCTAGCAAGTTAGGCTAGTCAAATTATTATCTTTGATATACTGGTCTAGCAATCGATAAACTTGATTGAGTTGTTGTATTGAAGAATATACCACAAAAAACTATTAAAATGCAAATTATTATCAAACCTATTTACCAAGAGTAAGTTATATCTGATCTCGCATTCAACATAGCTCAATCGAAGGGGTGTTACTCCTAAACAATACCACGAGGTTTTATGAAGAAGTCCCTCTAGATATAATTTAAAATGATGATGGATAGATGAAGAAATTTTGAGCTCTTCAATATCTTCCTATGAAATAGACTAAAAAAATGATATGTATACTTAAATGATTAGCTTCTGCGCCTTCTTGATTTTAGTTTCGTTTCTTATACTATAGTTGTCTTGCTTACTTTTCTTGATTTTATGCTAGTCACGACATGTTTCCCATTGGCATTCTACACTGTTCAGTTTCACTTTTTTGTCTTACATTACATACTAATCTTTTTTAATAATTCTAATTTTTTTCCTGTTGCAAATGGCAGGTGTTCGGCCCCCAGAGAGAACACGCGTTCAGAGGGTCTTGGGAAACAGATAACAGGGGCTGAAAAAGGTCGTCACCGACACTGAAAGGTACGACACTCTTGTAATCACTCTGATCAACCCACTGGTTGCCCCCTCCTCCAACATCAACTCCATTGCGGGCACCACTTCCCGCACCTGCACCATATTTTCGTCCAGAATCCTCATCTGATGGTCCAAACCCCTCGACTCCTGCACATGAGATGGTTGACTCCGCAGGCAGAGTCTTTATTGTGCCAGGGTGACTTGCAAATCAACTTTCCTTTTTACGGCACAGTTTTAATTTTCATGCTATTTTTTATCGTAACTAATATTGCAATTGTAGATTCTACCCTTCCAAACCGCTCGTGACGTGTATCATGGAGATCATCCAAAGCCGATATGATGAGTCATCTCTCATGGAAATAGATCCTGATTACGGCTCGGGAAAACGATTTAGGAAGCTCGATGTATGATATTTTAATTTGAAATAGGACGTTAATTTCTGTTTTTTTTATACTAATAAACCTTACATAATTTTTTATTTGCATAGGTCATTCTACTAGTTTTCGGAACATCACCAGCAAATTTTTTATGTTCGTGGTATGCATCTTCTTGAAGATATGTTGAGAATTGGGCTAATATAAACAGAGCATCGGGCTCTTCAGAATACCAGAGGAAAAGACAGACAAACCAGCAGAACCAGGCGACAGAAGGAGACGGAGGGCCACACTCCACATTGAAGGTTCGATCGCCCACACAGAACACTTTTGGAGACTAGTAAGATTATCTTAAAATTCAGAAGCTTACATACTTATGTAATTATGTGACTTATACTTATATGATCATGTATACAGGACATGGAACTTGATTCAGAATTATCCACAACAGAGTTGCATGACCTCACAAAGCGGCGTCCAGGCACATAGCTGTGGGTATCCAACCACTCTCAGTGTCCCAATGTAAGTTAAAAAAAAAAATTTGGTGGGGGGGAGGGCTATTAATATGTCAATTAATGTTTGAATTTTGTTATGCATGAGTAAGCGCAGCTCAGGGAGACAAAAGGAGATTGCTATCCAGACCTCGTCGTTCACCAGCAGTAGTGGTAGCCAGTCTACCACAACTCAGTCTGATTTTGAGCTTTGGGCACAGGCGTGGGGAAGAAGGGGAGAGTGTATGGCCTAGGAGCAAAGATGATAGCATTTGAGGGCGAACCTTCTTCTGCAACTATGAGTGGCCCTAACTCATTACAGACTCAGTATGAGGAGCTTGCCAAACGGGTCATTATGATGAATGAAGAGCTCCTACAGGTGTGTGAAGGCCAACAGATGCTTGCATATAGTCCAGCATGCCTGATAGAGAGTTTTGATTGTCGGGCACATGTGTTATGAACGAGGATAAAGAGGAAGATTAGGATTTTTATTATACGTTTGCTGATGTTTTCCCACCATAAGGGCTGATTATGTTTTTTTCATTTCTATTTACCTGAATTTTCAATTTTTGCAGCTGTGAACTTTGAACACTTTTGATTTGTTTATCTTTAATTTAATTCGGCATCATTGTTGAGATATGTTAGTGATTTCTTTTATCAATTTTGATGATTAAATAAATGTCTTATTATGTTGCTCGTATTTGTTCTATGCAGGTATGTGGAAATCTAATTGTTCTGTTGTATTTTTTTCTTGCAGGTTTGCATCGAAATATTCCAACGCTAATAGGTACAAAATCAGTTCAATACATATCATTCTTAATTCGACGTTATGAGTAAGTAAATGACCAAATAATGTCAACGCTAATTAGCATCGGACATGGCCGACAATAATTAGTGTCTGCTAATGTCGACGCTAATTAGCATCGACTAAGTTCGATATTAATACGTCGATAAGCTTGCATTGCCCGTTTTTTCCAATGAAAATTCATAACAACGAAATCTTGAGATGCTAATTTCGACGTAAATAAAAAACCAACGCAAATGTCGATGCAAAATCAATTAAAAGCAACCATTTTAACGTCACCAATATTTCGACGCTAATCAGGAATTTTCCAGTAGTGTCTTGAGTCATTTTTGGAGGGAGTTTTTTAGAAATCAAATGACTATATCGAAGAAAAGTGTAGCATACCACCCACAGACTAATGGACAGTCATAAGTTGTTAATTTGAGTGTGGAGATCTACTTGTGTAGCATTGTATACGAAGCACCTAATCAGTGGGCTAAATGGCTACCCTAGGCAGAGTATTGGTATAACACACCGTATCACATAACTTCTCAGACCACCCCTTATAAAATATGATATGGCTGCAATACACCTCATTTGCTGCATTATGGACATAGTACTAAGTCAGTGTCTCTGGTGGATCAGTACTTAGAAGAGAGGGGCAAGATGTTGGCGGAATTGAAGGGATATTTATTGAAAACACAACTTGTGAAGAAACAAGCCAACAGAAATCGAAGGGATGTTCAATTTGCGATTGGAGATAAGATATATCTAAAACTCCGGCCCTGTTGAGAGGACATTGGTCAGACATAGGAATGAGAAGTTCTCCCCCATGCTACTTTTTGTCCTTATTAGATATCAAAGAACATTGGTGAGAGCACTTATCATTAGAAATGGTCACCTTCATCGACACGTTATCCAATGTTCCATGTATTTCAGTTGAGAGATGTTGTTGATGATAATGTGCCCTCTTCTTCACTTCGCCCTACCTTGATAGAGAATATGGAAGTTCTCTTGGAACTAGTAAAGCTAAATGAGGTGCACCAAGAATCCATAGGTGGGAAAGAAGCGTTGATTAAATGGAAAAAAATTCCAGAGTATGACACCACATGGGAGCCGTATGACTTGATCCATACGCAATTTCCTCTTTTCCACCTTGAGGAGAATGTCTTCTTTAAAGGGGAGTAATATTAGACCGACACCGACGAAGCTTTCCGCCATGTCGAGCCAGCCAAATAGTTTGAAAATTATTTTAGGCACAAGGCTAAAAGAGGCAATTATGTTAGTTTTTAGTTATTATTGTTTAAGATAAATAGGGCCTAATATGATTATGATTAGGGTGATTGTTGTCTTGAGCCTTAGGAATTAGGTTCGTCTACCTCTCAAATTGCAGGTGTTTATCTTTTTATGTATCGGAATTATTATGTTTTGTTATAATTTCTACCCTAATTTGTTTTGAATTTTATCTTGTCGCTATCAAAATACCATCATTATTAACTTTTTTAAAAGTAAAATACATATTTTCATGCACGGGTCTATGGAAAAAAAATTTATAAGTGTAAATATCAAACTTTAGGTGATAGAAATGTAAAAACATAAGAATTATGTAGTATATATGTAAATTTCCTTTTTATAAAACTTCTAATAATATTAGAGTAAAGAACTTGATTTTAAATATGTGAGTTATATGTGAATTGGAAGATATTTAATGGATCTTCGTTGTTAGGATGGCATTTTGGATTGTTGTAAATATTAGATTATGACTCTTAACTTCCGATCATGATATTATCGACTTGATAATTCCAAACTTCTGGGTCAAATCATAAAATAAAATTTGAACGAGTAAATCTACTAGGATAGGCTGAAGTGGGAAGTCCTTGCTTCAAAATATTGTTGGAAAATCTACCAAATAAGAAAGCATATGTGTGTAGTGAATAGATGCCTCTAAGCCACCACTTTAAGTTCAACAATAATTGGGGTCCCTGTCATTGGAACTTGTTATTATGGATGGCACCGGGCGAACACTTTATTGTTATGAAGAATCATGGCTCAGAGCAATCGATCAAAATCAAGCTTTCAGGCTTAAATTTAAAGCAAGAATTATGAACCCTAAACTACTTATTTCATTTAGCGTCCACTTTGATAGTAATCTTCTAATGCTTATTTTAACGCCATAATGGCTTTGATCAACTACTTCTCAATTGCATGCATGAAATGTATGACCAAACAATATTTGTGTGATTGTATAGAAAATGATGTTAGCTTAATAAAAAGGTAATGAAATACATTGCAGCAGGTCAATGAATATAAGAAAAAACATCCTCCAGGATTGGTAGTCTCCTGGAATGATAATTGTCAACAATATAAAGAAAACAACTTTCTAACAGGAGAGAAGAGGGTGGGCCCAATGGCCCCAAGACAACCATCTTAATGCTATCAAAATTAGGGCCATTAGTCTCAACTAGATATTGTAATATAACATAGTTTGTTTATACATGCTTTAAGTTAACTACAAAACCTTTAGGATATAGTCTACTTTAGGAGATATACAACAGTAATTCACCAAATAACAATATTGCACATTAACATATAAAACACTGAAGTTGAAACTACTACTACATGGGACATGGAGCAAGTCTTCGTGGGCAGCACGACCAGGATATAGCGGACGGAAGATAACAATCTACAACAGTACAATAAGTCTACGACAACTAAACATTTGCCTTAGTTTAAATAACAACTCATAGGACTTCGAGGTAGTTTGTTTAACGCAACGTGAATCCTCGCATATTATCTTTAGGCTTTTGCACAACCCTGTTGTGCAATTATAAGTCCTAATACTTCTAGGATTCCGAGGTTACTGTACGGTACGGTACCAATCCTCCTATCTTTCCAGGCTATTTGCACGATCAGATATCGTGCGAATGTAAGTCCTAAATTCAAAAAATAAATTGCAGGATTAAACAATGAATAACATCATTTCAAAGACATAAAGTCAAATAATATAATAGTTGAGAGGTCACCGGGGTTCTCTTCGGATTCGTGATATCCTCTACTCTTCATTCCTTTAGATTCCTTTAAATAATTGTTCCTGTTTGAGTCACTCCCATTTGATTTTCCTGTGTCCAATCTTGGAAATCTAAACTTTGAAATCTTGAAGGCACAACCACTGATCTTAATCGAGAGTTTTCTTAAGTGACCCCGGTCATTTAAAATGTAATTAACTGTAGTGGCTTGCCTCTATAGGGAACTTGGAACCCAGGTAAAATAAACTCTATCTAATCCTTATATTAGATAGGGGAACTTGTCAAACTCATATAAAAGGTTTCGTAGTCTAAGCAGATGTCACAAAATTCTTTGGTTTTGGTGGTTGAACCTACTACAAGTGATATGTTCATCCTTCGGAATAATGTATTACTTGTGGTATCGCATTCAGCCATACAAACTATTCAATATGTGAGACTCGTTTGGTCTCATCTATTTTCAAAATTAAAATATTACTTTAAAAATCAAAAATCACATATTTATATTAAAACTATTTTCAGTATCGCAAAAAATCATCATTTTCCAAAATAACGGCCGACACATATACCATCCACGGAGTATTTCTCGCAATTGCTCAATAAGAATGTTGGGTGGATGGAATAGTGTTGGAGACAACTGGATAAGGAGCAAGCTGATGGCCATGCATAGGCATTAGGTATGGCGACCATTGCCATGAGAACTAGCGAGTATAAAAAACTATTGGATTGCACCAAAGCAAGCCTTGCAGGGTTATTTTNGCAAGCCTTGCAGGGGTTATTTTAAACATTTTCATTGCATTTTAAGTGAGCCCCACCTGTATAAAATCAGCCTAAAATTTTTGCAGGAAACATTAAAAGAAATTTAAATTCATGTGTGATGTTGATGTGGATATTGTTAATTTCTTTATATTATTTGTGAGAGTTGAGGTTGGCATGCTTCGGTACCACCTCTTGGTGTCAAGCCCTGGAGCCAATTCTAGACTCGGCGGGTCACTTGGCGTAAGTTGAGAGAACGATTTATGCTGCCAAATGCCTCAGAAAATGAGTTAATTGGTGTCATCTCATTGTGACCTACAGCTAGTTAATTTAGACAAAACGGCAATTATGGTACCAATGGCTTGAATTAGTCAAACTATTTGGGTTGTGACACATTAAAATTTTCCAACTAATCTAAGTTATTTTTTAGCACGTATTATGTGTTATGTTTTATAAGTTATCTAAAGGTGTATACCAAAAGAAGTTATGCGTATTGGACAAGTATTGATTCCCTCCATCCACCCTTCCCTTTTTTGATGCATTTAAGTTATCTTGTCCTAGGTTATACAAGACATCCATTTTTCATCTAGCTTGATTAATAACTAACTTTTTAAAAAATAAACAAATATATATCAATATCAAATAATCATGATTTCAAAATTTTAATTTAGTAACATCAAAAACTGTTTGAATAGAAAATAAAGTTTCTCCGTAATGATGATCTTAAAATGGTATTTACTAGCACGGTTTGAATCCCTTTCCTTAAATTTTCTTTTCTTTTTATCATCTACACAGACTCCACCACAATCACAAAACTTGCAAGTTCTATGATCAAATAATTTTTATCCTCTTTTTCATTTATAATGTTATAATTACCCTCACTGAACTGTTTTATCCTACAGATTTTCAGGCCCACTTTTCAGTATATAGCACAATATCCAAAATACTAAACTACTTGTTATTCTAATATGATTTATATACAGCATAAACACTGATTTATTTTTATTCAAAATTCAATAATGAATATCACGAAAGATATATAATTATCAAATGGCAAATAGAAGTAGTATTTATAAATGCTAGATACACTGTAAGATGGGAGAATTCTTCTTTGGATTATATATTATGCAGCAGTAGGGCATTCAGTTGAATATCACAACAGGTATCCGAATCACGAGTAATACAGAAACTACGCATTAAATTTTATGAATTCTTGTCCTTAGTGCCTTGATGATGCATTTCACCCTAATTTTATGACTTCTCGAGAAAACAGCAGGCAATGCTATACTAATGCATGAACCGCATAAATAATTAGTTTGACCAAATTTCTGGATGTGCAGGAACAACCGGAAAATAGAAAAATGAACAGAACAATATCTAAGACGTTATTAAAACACTTACAGTGCTCCAGCAACAGCATTCCCAAGAAAGAAACACAAACCAATACTGACCCCAACTTCTGGACCAAGGGCTCGGCCGATAAGATAATACGGCCCCCCACCCTAAACAAAATATGCATTAGTAGAACAGTAAGAATTGAGGCATATAGAAAGCTTTAAACATTATAAAAGAGCACTGTCACAATTGTTAATAAAAAATTACATCATCGCCGTAATAAAAAATTCATGAATGCGTACACCTACAAAGATGATCCCTTTATATATGTTCTATAATTTTAAGTTTTTCCACAAACAAAAAAATAAAACATCTAAAAGTTTTTTTAACAATAATTAATTTAAAGCCATTTTTCAACACAAATAGTTCCGAAATTAAATGTCCAAAGCCAGTATCCATTTGGCTGAAATCTGAATCAAATAATCTAAACTTAGGGTGATATGTTTTTGACACAATGTAACAGAGACTATAAACTGCTGACTTTTAAGATAGCTTGAAAAAGTTCAAACTTTCATTAAACATGCATAAAAGCTCTAGCATTTAAATTATACAAATCAGATAGTTAAACATTCCAATCACAAAAATTCTAACGCAATATTTGATGTCCAATATATCAATTTGTTCAACATAAAAATGCTTGTAATATATTTTTGAATTTCAAAGATTAAGAAAATAAAACTAAAAAAAAGTCCTACCAATAAAAGTTGCATCCTGGATTAGGAAAATAAAACTAAGAAAATGTCCTACCAGTAAAAGTTGCATCCTGGATGACCAATTTAAAATGTGCTCAAATAACATTGAGCAATTCATTCTTGGTCATTCCTCTCATCATTAACATGCATCGTGGTCACGATTTAAACAAAGCAAACTCAGCTTGAGAAATTCTTCCAGAATAGTTTATATAGCAAAGTAGCTGCAACATGCATCCATTTGACCTCAGATTATACATGGAATGAAAGAGCAATGAAACATGCGTGTGTAAAGCATGAAGAGAGAATATTCAAAAATAGAATTGACGATTGAAGATGCATAAAAGAGAGCAAACGATGTATCAATTTAAGCTAGGGAGAAATAATTATAGTGAAATCCATAGGAAGTAAACGGGGTGGGCCACAGGCAATTAAAAAAGCTGTGAAATCATTCGTTTGTGTTAACAACACACCCAACGCCAACAAGAATAAATAGAGACAAAAATTTTATAAAACTGAGTTCGCATAGTTTCCATAGGCCAAATAATGATTATGGCAATGTTTAATTCATAAAAAAAAATTAAAAAATCAAAATACCTTCATTGCCCCATTTGTAGCAATTGCACTTAATGATATAGATGTAAAAAACGTGCAAGCACCACAGAAAGAAACCAGCATAAGCGATTCACCGATGCCACCCATACCCACAATCCTAAAGATAAGAATAAAGTGGTTAAAGCATTTTTTTACATTAATAAGTAAAACATTAAAGTTGATCAACACTTAACAAATAATTTTAAAATGGCCAGAGACTTGACAAAAGAAAAAAAGTAAAGATGGAGATAGTTCCATGTAGAAAGTCAAACTTTTAGAACTAGCCAATGAAAAATTACATAAAACAGAAGTTACATAAGGCTTTAAAGCAAAATAAAAATAAATAAATAAATAAATAAAACATCAAACAATCTAATTTAAGGAAAAAATAGCAATGATATCCTGGAGAAGTGGATCATGACAACTCATAAATCATCCGCGTTCAGAATGCCAAAATCATCTAGGGAGTTATTTAAATATCTGAAAGAGTGGAGGAAGACCTTCAGATCAGTGCCTCCACAAGAGAATACTTGTTGAAATCTTTTATCAACAAAATAAAAAAAATTCTAACAAAATCTTCAAGTTTGAACTGAGCTAAAGTCAGCAAAACTCTCCACTCCAAAATAATCTCATGTAACAATGATCAGTATGGTTGCAGTATCAACTGGAGAGGAAATTGTAAAATTAGTAACAAGAACCTCAATAGGTTGGCAAATGTCTGAACCAAGCATGATTCAAGGTATATCAAAAGACCCTACTATCATAATTACAGTAACAAAGTGGGAATTACCAACCAACAAATAATCAATAGCAAAAAAAGGTATTAACTCAAGAGATAAATATCAAGTAAAATTCAAATTATGAGAAGACCCCAAGGTACTATGGAAGAAGGAGGAGCACCAAGGAAACCAGAAGACCATAATTGATCATGAGTATTTACCATACAATTATTTTTCGAGTCCGTATAGTGATCAAAAGAGCTAACCTCAACAGATGGAATTTTCAAGAACAATTTCATAGATTCCTGGTAGGCCCTAAAAGCAATCGATAATATCATATAAACAAAAAATTTACATAGTCTGAGAGCAAAAGTTCATATTTCATTTTTTGACAATAGCTAGAGGAAAGAAAATCCATACCTTCCAGACCAAAGAGTCAAATATGTCCATCTCAACCAAAACATGGGCCACAAATGGTCAAGAGAGTATAGTGGTAGCATGATTCACGTTCAATGTTTTGCCAAAGATTGTACCCAAACAATATAATGTTGATTTTTTGATATAATGGACCGAAAGATGAGGGAAAGCAGCCAAACAGAGCTACTACAAGTCCTCAAAGGTATGAAAGAAAGGTTGTAATACATGTACCTATAGGCCATTCACAAAAGTTAAATGCATAGAGAAAAGCCTAAAACACTCTACATCCAACAATAATCTGAAAAGCACATGTTCTCTATCAAGAAGACCCAAAGAAAAAACACATAATAAACTAGCATCGGACATGAAAGGCTGAACACTCTTTGACGCTTGAGAGGCCCAATAAAAATTTTTCAACCAAAGTGAAGAAATTTTTTGTGATATAAAAATTCTTTGCATCTAAGAAGATGAGAACAAGGTTAATAGAAGGGTAGTAGCAGGCTTGTGGCAGGTATAATCTATCAAGATGAAGAAATAGTGATGTGTTGGGCAGCCGAATTATTGGAAGTGCCATATGAGAGGATGCACCAAATCAATAGGAAGGACATAAAGGGGACCTTGGCACTATCCTGGATGAACATTTCTCCATCTTAACTGATAATTAGCATTCTTCACCCATTTAAAATTTGACATTGTGGTCTTCAAATGCAAGAATGGAAATCTCATTTTCTTTGACGCCATTAAACTATTGAGATGCATCAAAAATATTTAAGATCACTTTTTCATCCGTTGTATGCATAAAAATTTCATAACGTATGGCTCCAGTTGCATAAAAGGAGAGCTGTGACTTCAAATTCGAGAAAGATTCAAGCTGCTAGGAATTAATAATATAGATTATTGATGACCTCTTCCATGTATTAGATGATTTTATTGGTGAAACTCACTAGTAAAGCTAGCATTTAAAAAAGCTTTCTCCATGTCATTTGATCATTCTTCAATTTTTTACCTGCTTAATGAAGTTAAGTCATTATAGAAATATTGATGAAATACAATTCTTTATGATAAGCTCTATCTGAAATCCTGATTCAAAAAGTCATACTAATATCTTAATTTCAAGGCAAAGATAATTAAAAATTTTTTATGTTAATACCCATGTTTCCTCTTCCAAATCACACAAGAAATTCAATTCTTCAAATAATTGAAGTATTTTCTAACAAATCAATTTTGCTTGCCTCAAATTCACTAACTATTAAATTATTACACAATAAAAATAAACAGATAAGTATTTGTTCAATTTAGCTTTCTTAACAGCTAAAATTCTACAAGTTCTAATAGAATGCTTTGCAAATTAATATATTCCGCACCAAAATCCTGGTCAAAAGCTTTTAACAAGACAAACCAATTTAATATTTGTACATATAGCACATTCTTAAAACTCATGGAATACACTATCAAATCAAGAAAAAAAAAACATTCTGATAATTTATATCATCAACAGTGCAAGTATCAACGTTTACTTTAACTCTAATTGAATCATCTTCACCATGAAATCCATTAAAACAAAGTCAATGATGTTTCATAACGCAATTTGTTTGGCTAATCATGATCGTCATTAGAATAATAATCCTAAGCAAAATCTCCAGAACTTTTAGATATTTATCCTTATTTTCTCTCTAACATCCCATTAATTAACACACATATGACCTTTAGGATTCCTAATTTGTTCGCGTTAATTATGGTGGGCGAAGAACCTATTCAAAAGACATTTCTAACCGCATGAAATCTAGGAGAGGCACTATGATATCCATAACAGCATGCCCTAAAAGGCAAATCACCAAGCACTTCTATTTTCATCTTGCGGTGTCAGGAGGAGGTGAAAGTCTCCTTTGAGAAGGAGACCACAAGTGCTCATTGGGCAAGGAACACTACACGAAATTCATTTGCCAAAATTTCTAAATTGATTCATCTAACATTTTACAATTCCTTTTGGCAAAAAAATTATTTCTACTCATAAACATTATAATTTAATTTGTTTACATTATGCTTAATTTATTCCACAAAATTAAATAATATTTCATACTCATCTCTTAATGCATCAAAGGCCTCAATGATATGAATCCAAAATAAAACACAACTAACAAGATAATCCTGCATACTAAAAGGTATTATTACAAAGTGCTAAGATATGTTTCACCACGTCATGGTGAATGCCTCCAAAAAAAATTGATTCAAACCCAACAAATAGTTCAAAGAAAAATCATTATAAAAAGAAATAATAAAAGAAGACTTCATGGTTTTATCAAAGATGGGGACATTTCAGCAAGGGGGTGACTCCAATTGTATAAATGGAGTTGAACGAAACTCTGCTCGCAATACTAATAGACATATTGAAACTCGAATGAAATTGCCATGAAGCTCACCGAGAGGCCATCTAAGTGATCGATAATGGGGCAGAAGGAGAAGTGTCGTGGAAGTCATTGGACAAGGCATCAATGTGGTTAGATTCGACAAGTTCAGTTGGCTCGCAAGCCAACGAACCGAGCCGAGCTCAAGCTCGTGGCTCGATAAGCTTGACTAGCAAGCTCATTAATGAGTTAAGCTCGACCCAGCTTAATTCAGTTACACCTCTACTCTAGAAGCAACCTTTAAGTTGAACTATTAATAATACAAGTTTCCAATCTTCAAAGATTGCTAGGTATAATATTTTTATTTTATCTTAAAGGATTAAAGATTTAAAAGCAATTAGCTATGCCTAAGAATTTTTTAATGACTTTGAATTTGAGAGCTCTAACAAAAAAATGAGATTATCAAAGGAGTGCAATAAAATATGACAAGCAAGGTTGAAAATGGTTACACAAATGTCCTACACAGCACTAAATGAAATATAATAAGTATAATATTTTGGAGTACAAAAGTCAAGTGAATTCCCTGCTCATGAATCTTTTTTGCTATAGAATAGCATTATCTTAGCATACGTCCCTGCTGCCACATCGGTGAGAATTTTTTAAACACCTTCAATCACCATCAGCCTACTATAGTCCTTGGAAGCGGCTTGCCAGGAACTAGCAGTATATTTACATCAGTTAACTATTCAAAACAAAGCACTAGCAATGCCTATAAACGAGTAACAAAAGCAGAAAAAAATAAAAAACGCCAAACCTTCTTTATGTTCTTATATACATTAAAGGCAGTATTTATTAGCTGTTGCCACCATGAACATATGGTCTAGTAGTAAATATATAGCTTAAAAATTTACAGGTTGATAAATTTTGCCCAAGTATCCAAGAGAGAAAAACTAGACGTTTTAAACATTTCCACAAAGTAACAATGACTGCAAGATGGAAGAGAAATTACCAGGAAAAACGAATGTAGTAGATGATGCCCAGGATGCTTTGCAAACAAGGGACAAAAACACCCAACAGAGTCCCCAGTTTAGGAGTAGTTTCCTGTAGATATAGGAACATTCTGTCAAAACTATCATCATTTGTCTTGCAATAATCACTTAAAATCAATGAACAAATTGCCTAAAAAATAAATAATAGCAAGGAATAAAAAAAGCTAGATAAATAGATGAGACGAGAAATTTATCATGCGAGTGTATATCTTTAAATCAAAATATCATTAAAATATATAAACCTATATTGAATGATACTTTATTAATGACAGTGCAATCCACATATATACAAGAACTCTCTTCTTTTAGGTGTAAGCAAAGTTGGGACAGCGCGATAACAAATGCACTCTCTAATATATGCCATCTTAAGCAAATCAGCAACTTGTTTCTTCAGCCCTGCATGTTCAATTGGATTTCTTCCTATAGCAAGGCAAATAAGAAAAAGAAAACCAAAGAATTTAATCAATGACAACTTGTGTAACCATATTTGGTGGTAAATCAATAAGAAACTAATCATGACAAATGCCATAATCTTAGGCACAACATTTAACTCACTAGTTAATAAGTCATAAATCACACCTCATGCATACCCTTTTTCTTACATGCTTGTATTTTCAGAATATGAAAGGGCTGTTTTTCTTCAATTGGAGAACTAGATTCTTCAACAGATTTAGATTTATTCTTATGTTTAAAGCAACCACTATCCCATTAGCTTTAAAAGCATAATTATCAGATCTCTAAAAAAAAGTAAATTTAAACAATATAGCACACTTCACCCAAAACAAATTAAGCAACATGCATAAGAAAAACATCACTCCAAGTTTTATCAATAACGATTGCTTAATTGTATAGAAACTAAACTCTGTGACACATAAATAGCAACGTTATCAACCCAAGCTAAGGGCTCATTTGAGGAAACATTTATGTTGCTTCCTTTTTCAGTAAAGGTCATTTCTTCATTTGACGAGTTGTTTGGTTATTTTGCTATTTCAGAAATGCCTTTAAAAATTCCATTTATTTGCTAATTCGAGCTGTAACTTCTATCAAACTTTAAAAAACAGCTTTTGTAAAAACAGTTTTTGACAGGATTTTTTAAAGGAAAATCCTAACCAAACGAAGACTAAATTTAGGGTTGGGGAAGTCATTTAAATTTCAAATTGATGCTATATAAAGCAAATTTAGAGACAACATCATGCAACACCCATTATCAACAACTAATTTTAAAGTTCTTCCTCAAGATTAAAATAAGATAGTGAAATCATTAGCTTTAAACCAAATTTAACCTTAGGTATAATAACAATAAGGCTATGTGTACTATTCAAAGAATTGTCTAAAGAATTCTCAAATAGTAATCATCTCATCAAATTCATAGAAAACATTTGGATAATTGATTTCATTAAAGTCCTCCACATTTATATGTAAATTTATATTAAGACTTTCACTAGCGTAAGGACTAGTATAATGACATATAAAACAACATTTGATAGAAATCCTAGGCCAAGATGTAGGCGGAAATCCTAGACCTAGTTATAGAAGCGTGGATTTGGATGTAGGTGATTTTTCTTCAGTGTTCTCATTTAAGTGCTGCGTTACTATCCTTCAATGCGGTTGGTGCAACTAACTGAACTTTATTATTTAAATAAAATGAGGCACTCCCAAAATATTTAGTAAAATTCTCAAAATAGAAAACTATAGCATTTACACATCACGCTCAAATAATGGAATGTGGTGAACTGCCATATCTCTTGATACAAGATCTCAAATCAAACCTAAACCAAGAATCGCGATGTTAAAATCTGACCAAAACACCAATTCTTCAACTTTATTCATATCTTAATCATTTTATTCCATTGCTTCAATTAAATAAATTCATCAAGTAAATGGTCATGCTAAAACATAGCTGAGTATTTTTCCTTTATAAGTGTTTTTCATTTCAGCCCAAGCGATAATAGATTGCATACATAAAAAAGAAAAATTTTTCCTGACCTCGAGATTTATTTCTCTATGCTCACATACATTTTTAATTGACCAATAAATTTATTGAGAATCATAATTGCTACTTATCAGACATAATTTACCATTTAAGGAAATTTAAAAAATTAATAATACAATCAATAAAAACTTCAAGAGCAATTTTATCATAAAAAATTATAACTTCAATTTAATCTTTTTTTATTGTCATCAAATACATCACTATTTTGATGTCTGAAATTTCTATATGCATCATTATTAAAAGCCTTATAATGTCCACATCTTAACTAGTTCCATGTCTCTTACCAGTATTAACATTCAATTGAATTAATTTATCAACATGATTGACAGGTTTTCTAGGTTAATATGTGAAACAATTTAAATAGAATGAAGTTGAACTCTTAAACATCTAGTCTAAATTTAGTGTAACAGTTGAAATTTCATCAGAAATTCAAAAGTTAAATGAGCGTTCTCAGAATGAATGACCTCCTAGAAATAGGACTTTCAAAATGGCTCGTTGTTTACGAACAGTTAGTGTTCTGCTAGCTAAGAAACGCATGCTCGACTCCTTCGCCAAGCAAATGAGTCAAACACGAACAATTTTTTTGCGCTTGATATATAAACGAGCAAAACACGAGCAAAGATTTGTTCGTTTGTGTTATGATCGAAATAATTATATATATAGACACACACACACAGACATATTGATGAATATTTTTTTAAAATAATTTAATTGTCTAAAATGCCACAAGGAATTATAATCAATTAAAGTAATTATTTTAAAAAATAGAATAAAAATATATTAAATTATATTTAAATGAAATTTTAATATTAAAAAAAGATTTAAATCACGCCCCTACCTTCAACATTCTACGGTTACGTGACTGAGGTTATCAAAATTATTTTTTGTTCACGAACAGCTCGTCTTCGACTCAGTACGCAAACAAGTCAAACAAGAACAAATTTTTCGTGCTCAACATATAAACGATTCGAAAACAAACAGTGGTATTTTTTAACGAACTTACACTAATGGGACAAAACATAGAGGCCATTAAACCAAAGCATACAATATCTCGATAGGTGATAGTTCAAGCGAGTGCAAATGATGTTGGAACTAAATGTCATGCATAACAAATTCCAATACTACGGAAGCCACCTCTTAACTCTATAGGGCCACATTTAAAATCCTATCCACCCGGTGGAAGATTCTGGGTTAAGAACACAAACGAGGATGTCAATTACTTGAACACCAAAGATTGTCAAACCCTTAAATAGAATGAAGCTTAATTCTCAACATTAAAACTCATTTTGTCGTAACGGTTAGAATTTCACTAGAAACTCTAAATTTAAGCATGCTAGTGTGTGTGCATTCACAAGATGGTGACCTTCTAGAAAGTTACACCATTGGAAAAAAATTATCAGGCCATTAGGCCAAAACACACAATAGCTCGATAGGTTAGAGTTCGGGTTGTTACATTATATGCTTAAAATTGATTGCTTTTCAATTTTCTTTAATCATGCTTTAACCATATTAATGTAATCACACTTTTAATTTTGCTTAGTTAATAAATTAGCCAACTCATTTTGCAATGATTTCACCCTTTTGTCATCCATCAAGTTTCTCCAATATCAAGCCCAGCTTCAAAGTTTATAAATTAATAAAAACCTAAAGTGTTAATACCAATTTAATGAAGGACACAAAAATCCCAAGGATTCCTAGTGCAATTAAATGATACAAAAAATATAAATTGCAAAGAAATTTAGAATAGCAG
>JXCR01025288.1:0-11569 GCA_002079205.1 Phalaenopsis hybrid cultivar
AACACTCTTTTATAATGTAGGGATGAATTTCCCAAGAGTCTCTATAGCCACCTCTTCAAAATGCATTTGTGAAAATCATCGTCTCTGGCGCCTAGGCACCGTCTTCTTTGTATTCTGGTGCATAGGCGCTAGTTCATCTTTTTGAAAATGCTACTTTTGACTCTAAATTTTATCTTTTTTACATTCTTTAATGTCCAAATACCTATACTTATTATACTTGCAATAAAACATGAAATTACATTTCCTTAAAGTACAATATCACCAAATATTAGTCTTAAATATATATGAAAAATTTAATATTTTTTGGTGTATTAAAATCCTCCAATCTTAATTGTTACTTGTTCTTAAGTAACTCTTTTACTACATAAAAAGTATGACTTTAAGATAGTGTGCATCATTTAAAAATTTCTATAGTTTTTGTTTTATAATTACAATAGAAAGACTTTAGAAAAATTTACAACAATCAGAATAACCCATATTCAAACTATTATAACCTAGGTTGGAAGAACTATCCCAACTTTAATTGTAATAATACTCTAGGTGGTAATAATGAGCAATCAAGGAACAATCAAGTAAACCCGTCGAGAAACTGAAACAACCAAGGGAATAGAAATTATGGTCCTACTTACCCTCCAGGTTTTAACAGTAATCCACAAATTAAGGAGAAGAAGTTGTTTATAAAAGAAGCGGTGTTACAAATGAGAAATCGATTGCAAAGTCAATGAGCTACAATTAGAAATATTGAGAGTCAGTTGGGACAAATAGCAAATTCATTAAGTAATAGATCCCAAGGAACACACTTCCTAGCAAAACAGAAGTTAATCCAAAAGACCAGAATAATAAGCAAGTAAAAGCCGTTCAACTTAAAAGCGGAAGAGAATTGGAAGGTAGAGTTCAAAAAGAAACTGAAGTAGAGAGAGAAGAGATTGAAGAACCAAAAGAGTATGCTTCGAAAAGTTTAGAGAGACCTATTTCTGCACTTAAAGTTGACTGGAAAAACCACCACCTTCATTTTCTCAGAGGCTCTAGCAACAAGAGTTGGATAAATAACTTAAAAAAATCTTGAAAATTTTTAAGAAACCTACAATTAATATTCTATTTGTTGAAGCCTTAGAACATGTCAAGATATGTGAAGTTTATGAAAAATATTCTTAACAGAAAAAAGAAGTTTGAAGATAAAGAAACTGTTACACTTAGTGATGAGTGCAGCGCTATAATTCAGAAAAAACTTCCTGAAAAGCTTAAAAATCCTAGTAGCTTCATAATTTCATGTGTAATATAAGACAGATTTTATGGGAAAGCTTTATATGAATTAAGTGCAAGCACCAACCTTATGTCATTACCAATATTTAAAAGATTGAGATTAGGAGAAATGAACCCTACTATTGTAACTCTACAGTTAGCATATCGTTCAATAACCTATTCTAAAGGAGTTGTAGAAGATTTCTTAGTGAAAGTAGATCAATTTATCTTTCCTGTTGATTTTATTGTGTTAAATGTGAAGGGAGATAAGAAGATACCTATCATTTTGGGGAGACCTTTCTTAAATACAGGAAGAGCAATGATAGATGTGCAAAAAAAAGAATTAACTATGCACGTCAATGATCGAACCGTTATTTTTAATATTTCCAAATCGATGAAATGCCCTGCGAAAGGTAAAAATGATGAATGTTATAGAATGTATGTGATAACATATTTAAGTGAATGCCATTTTAAAGCAACTTATGAAGATAACTCGGAAAATCATGAGAATTATTTCAGCAGGTTTCTTATGGTCAGAGAACCTTTGGAAAATTGTAAATTAAATTTTAGTATTTATGTAAATTATTATAGTTAATAAACCCTAAAAAACTCATAAAAATTAAAATAAATTTATTATATTTCAAAAATTATCAAAATTAATTCTACACTATAAACAACACTTATTTTAAATTACTGTAAAATTTGAAAATTATTTGATTAATTTTTACTACTGAAATTGATTTTTTAAGTGAAATTGCATTTTTGACATTAGAATAATTATAATAAATCAAATATAATTAGGAAAATTATAAAAAAGTGATTTTCTGAGTTCCTTGTGATCATGAGCACCTAGGAAAAATAAAAATTATTTTTAAATAAATAGTTATTTTTAGTTATATTTTGAATTAAAAATAATTAAAAATTTCAAAATTACAAAAATGGTTTAAGGTGTTCCTAATTACTTACTGATCACTTGGGACTCATTAAAAAAATTTTCTTATTTTTCCTAAATTAAATATAAATTTTTAAAGGCCAAAAAATCCATTTCTCTAATTTACTTATTTTAAGCCCACAATTGGATATGACATGATCTTTTAATAAGGATATGTATCACATAAATTAAATTTTTGGTAATTGCAAATTTACCCACTAAAATTGTTAAGGGCTTGTAGTAAACTATGCTTAATCCAAGATTGTTTCATCAAACTTAAAAAAGATAACATGTTAATAATTAACACCATTTAAACACTACGGGCCCAACTTTAATAGAGGATATAAAATCTTCAATGACTTAAACTTACCCCAGGGGCATACACCCACATAACTTTTAAGTAAACTATCAACTGATTAATTGGCTACCCCACTCTTAGGATAATTAAAAATGTCAGGTTCATTGGGCATAAGGTGTATTAACTCATCAAATTTAAAGCTTGGAATGATTAATTGAACAATATAATATGTTAAAATAAACTCAAAATACTTCAATAGGAATTTAAAAGTTGTTAGGGATTTTTCCCCAGACGCTTTTATAACCTTTTGGATATTTTGAAGGCAATTTCAACTTATTATACTTTGTTCAGAAAATCATCCATCAAAATCTTTAAGGACTCACCAAGTTTTGACTTAGGGCTTGGTAACTGCACATTCATCTACTCTTGCGATTTTTTTAAATTTCTTTAAAAGTATATACATGTTGTAAAAGCTAATCTTTCAGTGGGAGTAGCGAGAAGATGACATGTACGCTTTTATAGTGTTTTTAATTTTTGTCATTTAATTTTCTCTTTAAAATATGATACATGCTTGGTTGTGGATGTCACTTTACCTGCAAAACAAAAAAAAAACAAATTTTCAAAATTAATCAACAGTTTTCAAAATTAAATTAAACTGTTTCAAAGGTAATCATAAATTCTTTGAAATACAACTTTTCATAACACATCATTTTGATTTCAAAAGGGTTAACTTTTGGAGAGAATTTTGGAGAGAATTTTGAATTCTTTTTGGAGTGATGCAACCTCTAATAAAAGAGAGGGAAGTATAGGGCTTCAAGAGGCGCGTGAAAGGGGGGCTGAAGAGAGAGAGTGGAGCAACATAGAGAGAGATAAAGTCAAGGGCTTGGAGATTTTATTTAAGGATTGTAAGAGGAGAGGGAAGATGAGAGATTTCTTCTTCATTATACTTCTAAGAGAGAATTGAGAGTGCTTGTAAAGAGGGAAAGTGCTTGAAGAGAACTTCTAGAGACTTGCTTGGGAAAATTTGTGAGATAAGTTGTGTTCTTTTATTTCTTCGTTTGTAAACTTGTTTTTTATATGAAATATGTGTTTTATTGTGTCCTTCTCATAAATTCTGAGTAGTATTTTTTATCTTTCTCCCTACTTTGAGATATGGTTTTGTGAAGAATTGATTTTGTTTTATACGGTTTCAAATGTCAACAATTTGTGATTTGAACTCCAATCTTCATTTACTTTTCGATCTAACCAATTGAAATGTTAAAATGTATTTAGAAACATATGTTCCGAAAAGCTATAATTTCTACAACATAATGATAATCACATTTAATTCCATGAGAGAGGATGTCATCCAAGGGGTTGAGTGCAAACAAATAGGGAAATATACTTTTTTTGGATGCGGAATTGGAGATTTTAAGGTGATAGATTAAAATTCACAATTTGGTCCAGTTGATTAGAAACTAATGTGAGATTGTTAGCCCTAAGGTGAGGGAGCAGTGGAAGTTCTGAAGTAGCAGTCGGTATCCTCCCAACCTAACTACAAAATTATTGACCAAACTCTGGATTAGTCAATGTTCTTTATGCACTTGAAAGAGGGTAATATATATTCAAATGATTTCAATTTCTTCACAAACCATATACTCATTGTAAAGGGGAAGGATGTTTTCTTAAATTTGAACCCTTCACCTCAAAAACTTTATTTAGTTTTCAATAATTTTACTTTTGAAAGTTTAACAATTAGTTTAATTAACTTAGTCTTTTAACTGCATTTTACTTAGCATTCACTCATTTACTTTAGATTCGAATTTCGTACTTCACTTTGGTAGTTTAAAATTTGAGTTTGCACTATACTCTTAAGAACTTAATTATAAGCATTTCCAACTTCCTTATGGGATCAATATCTAGAACTCAATTAAAGGCCTTTATTACTTGAGCAATATGTATACTTGCGTTATCTTTAAAGGATTTGACAGTTTAAAGTTCTTTAAATGATAAAACTATTTTCACTAAAGTTAATTTTATTGAGATTAAATTGCATATTTACTATTCTATCTGCAGCGTGTATTTTGTAATATTAAAAAATATTTGTAAAATTAATACACTAAATCCACCCGCATCAATTCCCTGATGACGAACAACAAATCCTAGAAATTTCCCGAAGACACACTTTAAAAGATTCATCTTGAGATTATAATCGTACTCGTTTAAACACGTTTCTCAAATCATACAAATGGTCAATTCTTTGTTTACTTTTGATTATCAAATTATCAACGTAACATTCTTCAATCCGGATGGCATTATATTGTAGCAGAAAATTCTGTTGGTCAATCAAATCAAACCGATTCTTCGATTCGAATGAAAATTCACAACGATTTTAATCGATTTGATGTAAATGTTATTGAGATTATTTAAATAAACCATATGCTCAATTCACAATTTAATCATCCTGCCAAATTTTTAAAACTATACCCTTGAGAGCATTACACGACGATATAAGAATATATACTAGAAACATAATAGTTCGATATTTTAACAGTTAAAAGCATTAAATCTGATAGATAATTACATGAAATATATAAAATTTTTAACACTAAAAGAGCATATTAACAAACATATTTAACATAAATGGAAACAATTATTATGTAGAAAAGACATTTATATTTTTTATAATTTTTTATTTGGTAAAACATCAGATAACTTATTTCCATTCAACATTCTGAACAAAAAAATTATTTAAAATCAAACATATGAAATTTGAATAAAAATTAAAATAACAAAGGTTGCATAATGTCATCTTAAGATTGTTCAGACGATTTACATTAACAAAACCCCATGTTATTAAATGATAATGAATCCTTGTTGAAATTAAAAGACCATTGCGAGGATAGATAACTAACGGGCTTTCAAAGGCAGAGAAACACCCCATAGTTTCAGAAGCAACAAAAAGGAGCAAGTTTTTTCATGTATAACACTTTCAACACAACTATTAATGAAATATACTAGAAGACATAAAATTAAAATTTACCCCCAAAAATCCCCAAAAATAACAAGAAATCAGCTAATAAACTACACACGGTGAAATNTAATTTGGTCCAGTTGATTAGAAACTAATGTGAGATTGTTAGCCCTAAGGTGAGGAAGCAGTGGAAGTTCTGAAGTAGCAGTCGGTATCCTCCCAGCCTAACTACAAAATTATTGACCAAACTCTGGATTAGTCAATGTTCTTTATGCACTTGAAAGAGGGTAATATATATTCAAATGATTTCAATTTCTTCACAAACCATATACTCATTGTAAAGGGGAAGGATGTTTTCTTAAATTTGAACCCTTCACCTCAAAAACTTTATTTAGTTTTCAATAATTTTACTTTTAAAAGTTTAACAATTAGTTTAATTAACTTAGTCTTTTAACTGCATTTTACTTAGCAAGTTTTTTCATGTATAACACTTTCAACACAACTATTAATGAAATATACTAGAAGACAAAATTAAAATTTACCCCCAAAAATCCCCAAAAATAACAAGAAATCAGCTAATAAACTACACACGGTGAAATCCAATAAATGGCAAACTCAGGGCAATAGGCAAATATTTTTGAAAAAATCCTGAAGATAGAGCCCAAATAAGGCACCCACGGCCACGACGAAGCCACCATAGGTTGAAACGGATAAGTTCACAAGTTGCAAAAACGAAACCATGGGCTTCAATGAGGAAAGTACATCATTATATATATATATATATATATATATATATTCTTAAAAAAAAATCGATATTTGGCCGACTGAAATATTAATTTCACATGCGCTTTTTGACCCAATGATGACAGCCCACGTCATGTGTCAAAAATTTCAGAGTCACCTCACCACAGTTTGATTTGCTTATCTCTAATCATTTTATATTATTTCATCCCTCATTATTTATTTTTCATATCAATTTATTATTACTGAATTGAATCAAATTTCATAATAAGCCTACACAACTGGGTGAAAATGTGAAACTAAGCTTACATAAAACTTAACGGATTATTATTACAGCTCAAATTAGAGGTGTTTCAAGCTTCTGCTGGTTAACAACATTGTTTTCAGAGCAACTCAGAAAATTTTAAAAATGGAACATTATAATTTTAAATTTTAAATATTGAATATCCCTTTTATTTACTTTCGAATTATAAAGTGATAGTTTAATATCCACTAGACGTCAAATATAAATGACTAAACCAGAGTTAAAAGTTTCTTGAGTCATGCTCTAATCAAACCTTCATAAATTTATGAAAACTATACTCAAAATTCAAGATGTAAGGGTCTGATTTAGCTATATGCCGGCATCTAAACCTGGAGAAACAGCCAATATACAAGTGAACATTTAATAGCTTACTTAAATCAGCATCTTTGATAAAAAAAGAAACAAACAATTATAAGTTCTTAAGGGGAAATAAACCATTAAGTCGAGCACTCAAAATAGCATCTTATACTAGAACCTTTTTTTTATATAAAAAAAGGGAGAATATGATAATAAACATATGCACGCTTACGAAGATTGAATTCCGGCAATAACAAGAGGGATGGGCATGCAATTTAAACAAATTTTGAAATAAACATAAAAATGTTGAATAAAGTCACGCGAACAAGCACAAAATAAAATGCAAGGAAGCTTCTAAAATTCAATAGCAAAACCAGTAGAAAAGTGTTTTCTTACAGCCTTTAGCAAGCATGGACCTCTAAAAGACAAGCGAGAAAACCTTAATCAAGAGAACATGTAAGAATTCCACAGCGCAACGACGACAGTTCCCGTATGATTGACTTCATAGGTCTAAATTAGCAAAATCTTCTGTGGGAGCACACAATGGGAAGCTGAATCAAAATGGGTATTCGCTTGGCAAAACAAGTCCTATTTTAACGCAGAACTCTAGGGCAGAAATCTCTAAAAGAGCCAAAATACATTAGCAAATGGGACGACCCAGTATGCTGCGAACTCTGGAAGGAAACAATGGAGAACTAGAGCATCTGTACCACAGAAAATGCTATAGAGCAGTAAAAGACTTCAATTTGTGTTTCAGCAATGCGTATACAGGACAGGAGCAGTCCAATCAAAAAAAGGAACAAGGAACCAAACTGTATCTAAGATGAAAGGCCCCAGGTACGCAAACAACCAAATTCCAACAAGTGCAAGACTAGCATCAAGTAACCCAGAGAGCACTAATAACGAACAAAATCTAAAAGCCCAAGTGCAGCCTGTAAAAAATTTAACTTAGCTTGGTTAAAATCAAGAATCATGAAGAAATTGACTGTCCCATCTATATATCAAGGGCATCTACACTTACCAAATTTCTATAGCTTCGAGAGTAAATAAAAAAACTGCTTTCCCGGTAATGGCAACTTTAGTGAACACATGCAAAGCCATTTTCTTGTTGTTATTAGTCTGCAGTTTCATGGACAACCAATAATCTCACGCAGTTCCCATGAAGGACCACAAGCATATTTGCTCAAATATTGATTTTGACCTTGGTAAGTCAATACTGTCACAAGTGGTTCTATGGCATCAAGATAAGGACCACAAAGCACCAAAGAAGAACCAGAATGGAGAATGACAGCCAATCAACTCGAATTTAGTAGCAACAGGTGTAAACTAATGTACCAAGATCAGTTTCACGCCAAGTAACTATTAAGCAGCAGTTGATGCAATCAGCAAAAGAACATCTGAGAAACACAATAGATCATCCAGTAAAAGATCCACACTTGCAAAAGGACAGCACGTCAGCAAATCCTTAAGTAAAAAAGAAAGCATGTTCACGGCCAACAGACACCAAGGAGCATGCCCGGTACAGCTTCTGATGAAAGTAGCACCAACCACAACACTGCCAAATTTTATCAGACGACAGAATTTAAATCACAACATTAAATTCATAGGTAATAGGAATACACACAGCAAACCTGAGACAGAAGTGACCGCCTCATCAACTGCGATAGCTGCCACCACTTGGGCGTTCATAAGGACCAGAGCGATCGCGATTATAGCGGTCACTCCCTGATCCACCGCGACCTCCATCTCGACCTCCATCTCGACTGCGTCCACTATAACGGTCTCCACCACGATCAGATCCATAACGATTGCTACCTCCACCACCTCCAGATTTGTCATCCCTGCCATACCTGTCATCCCTGCCACCATACCTATCTCCTCTACCGCCATCACTAGGACATTCTCTAGCAAAATGGCCGGGTTTCCCACATTTGAAACAGTCTCCACCAGAACCTCGACCTCCACCAGAGCTACGACCGCGATCACGATCTCTATCACGGTCATAATCACGTCCTCCATCACGATCTCTACTTGGGCCTTGTGGCTGAGCTCTATCTACAGTAATAAACCGCCCATCAAGGCTTATTCCATTCATTTCATCAATGGCATCTTCCATTGCTCTTTTCTCACATATGTAACAAACCCAAATCCACGAGATCGACCAGAAAACTTGTCAACAACCACCTGCAATTTCACCGTATGGAGATAGCTTCAAATACAAATAAAAAAAAAATCTACAAAAAACTACGGTGAAAAACGGCATCTCCGCATTAAATCAGCCACACAGAATAATTGTTCAGCATAAGTTTTGTAAGCCAAGGTAATTACGAAATGTTGTAATATCAACAACTAAAAAAATATTCAAAAAAATTTCCATCTATTCTGAAGGGAAATATAAGAGGGAAAATAAATAGAAGTGATGAACAATAACGCAACTTAGGTAGCCGCCTATTTAACAAGGACAGAAAATTATTGGACTACAACAAATAGAGTTCAAAACTACTTCTTCATATGTGATGAGCCTACCTTCCATAAAGTACCATGCTTAATAGGAGTGTAAACAAATCAATTAGAGCTTGAACCACCCTTGTTTAATCTTGAGCTTGACTAATTAATCAGCCTCAAGCTGGGTTCAATTCTATAGGTTCAAGTTATACGAAAAATGCTAATAAGAATGGGAAATCAAAAGAAAATAAAGAACCAGCTGAAAAAAAAGAATTAAATTTTGAAACATTTTAAATTAATTTTAAATATTACATATTTATATTTATTTAACAAATCAGTTCACAAGCTAACAAGTTGAGTTCCATTTCTCTCCAACTTAACTTCAAAAAAAAAAATAATTGCAATAGAGAAAATTCATTAAAACCCCACCACTTTGCAAGTAAACCTTCTATAAGACTTCATGATCTTATAGGTAGTAGACTTGAGGAAAAACAATTTGTGTGAGAGTGATAATTTAATATCATACAACACAACAAAAAAATAGCATAAGCACAATTTTAATGAACAACGCCCAAGCAATTTGAAGTAGACGGAGCATTTGAATTTTCCTCGTATCATGTATATCAAGTTAATTTATATCTTTTAAAGTTCAATATTTTATTTGGATTATACTATTTAATGGCATCGCATTTTGTTAATTCCTTGTTTGAAATTTATCAACAATTCATTAGCAATTTTTTAACAGTTTATCAGTAGCTTTATAAAAGTTAGTTGCCTCTTCCAACTATAAATAAGAACAAGTTTAAGTCACATGAGATAGTTGATCGCATGGAAAAAAAAGTTCATGTAAATGTGAAGACCCTTCATCAGTTCTAGGTTTATGATCCTTGGTTAGAAGTGGGACCTGAAATCCTCCCACAAGAGGTAATCTACAAGAAAAGGCAAAAGACTCGCATATCATGTTACTTAGCATTTTTTTCTTTTGCATCTTTTATTATCTTTTCTAGTTTTTCATCTAGATTGTTTTGTAACCCTTGGTATTAGAGTGTTGCAATATAAGTTCATTATAAACATGATTTGAAGATTTTTAATTCAAAACAAAATTTCCATTAAGACGTTATGATTATACTATTTTTGTTTCATTAAATTTTGTTAATACTTTTTATAAATTCATCAAAATTTATTGGCAAAAAGTTAACGGTTTATTTGTAGCTTGTTAATAGTTTGTTTTTTCTTCCATCTATAAATAAGAAAAATGAATCACATGAGGTAGTTGACCACAAGAATAAGACCATTCATTATCTATACTGGGTTTATGATCTCTAGTTTGGTGCGGGACCTGAAATCCTTCCATGAGTCATAATATATTTGTTTAGACAAGAGATCTGCATATCTTGTTATTTGATCTTTTTATCTTTTGCATCTTTTATTATCTTTTCTAGTTTTTTCTTTAAACTGCCTTGCATCCATTAGTAATTGTTGTTGTGATATAAGTTCATTATAAACGTTAATTCAATATTATTAGTTCAAAAGGGGTTTTTTCCTTTAAGATGTTTGAATCCTTACATCATTATCGCTTATTCATGTTTCTATCAAAGCCTTTGATAGTTTTTGTTTACAGTTGATTAATATAGTTTGTGGAGAAATAAAATTATTGTTTACACAACTAGTAAACCCATGATGAAATATTGTTTTCCTTCGATCAATTCTCTTCAATCTTCTCCAACAACCCCCAACTAACCAAGCGTCCTCTCCAGTAATTTCAGTATATTTTGTCTCATCCAAATTTAAATTACAAATTAAAATTTTTAAAAAACCACTATCCTATCATTTAAACCTTCTCCTTGATGTCCTCTTAAAAAAAAAAACTAACAAAAGTTTTCTGAACAAATGCCAATTAAATAAAAACCCAAGCTACCTAAATAGTAACTTTATTGTTCACATGAAACAATGAAGAGTGGTTTAATATTAAAAAATTTAAAACGAAAAAAAAGAAGAGAACAAAGCAACAAAAACAAAACAAAAAGAAAAGGAAATTTGTAGATCATGAAAAATGAAATAAAAATCGATTGGACAACCCCAATCTTCTGTGAATCTCCAACAAGGCAACCCATTAGGACCCTCCAATCATTTGAATCTCTAACAAGGCAACCCTCTTTCCAGAAGACATCCATCTTACGCTTGCAGGTTCAAATTAATATTTTTAGAGTAATCAAAACAATACACAATACAATATGAGCTCTCCAATTTCCTTTACGATCACATCATTCTCTAGTCCATCGGAAGTACCATACAGCATTCTCTGGTCCATGGATAACGGGGGCTAAGCTTTTTAATCAACACCATTCATCATAGATG
>JXCR01025337.1:0-10512 GCA_002079205.1 Phalaenopsis hybrid cultivar
ATCTACTTGAGCTCAGGAATCTGATGAATGATACTTTGGTTACTACGGGCAATGGTACTCACCTTACCAATTTGTTAGTCAGCTCACTTCCGAGAACTAGATGCAGGAGGACTAAAGTGGGACGTCCCTAGCACTTTTGTGGTTTTTGATTTTTTACCTTTATGTATTTTTGCTTTATTTGGGTTTTATGTGTGTTGTATTGAATTGTTGAGTTTTCTTTTAGGTCCTCTCATACAACATTTTTGTATCTTTTCCGTATTAATATATTTGCCCTCGGGCCTTTGCTATATATATATATATATATATATACCACCTTATTCTTATGTATTTAAATATCTTACACCAAAACTTTACTTTTTACATATGTCACCTTGCCTATGCATAAATGGTGTATTTCACTTTTTAAAAGTTGAGTGGTATTTTTTATGTGATATGGAAGAATAAGGCATAAATATAAAAAAGCAAAGCTTAGGTGTTAGATGTCTAAATACATAGGAATTTGGTGGTATTGATGTAAATGCCCCAAATGAGTGGTATTTTTGATGTGATGTTGATGATTTATATATAAATGTAAAAAAGTAAAGTTTTGATGTTAGATGTCTAAATACATAAGAATTTGGTGGTATCTATGTAAGTGCCCCAAATGAGTGTTACTTTTGATGTGATATGAAAGATTTAGGTATAAATGTAAAAAAGTAAAGTTTAGGTGTTAGATGTCTAAATACATAAGAATTGGGTAGCATCTATGTAAATGCCCCAAATGAGTGTTATTTCTCTTGCTAAATTTGATAGAATTTCAATTTTGTATTAAAATACAAAAACCAATTATTTTGACATTTTCATGTTGCTGAGATAAGAATGCTTCAGTGGTTGAGTGGTTTTACACTTAGAGACAAAATGTGAAATGAATACATCAATGAAAGGGTTGGTGTAGCTCTACTGGCAAACAAGATTAAAGAGTAATCATAGATGGTTTTTTCACATTCAGCGTCGACCATCTAATGATCCGGTAATAATGAAAGTAGATGTTTTAGATTCAACTTATGTTAAAAAAGGTTAAGGTCGGCCTAAAAAAATTTGATATGTTGTATGAAAAATGATCTTAATTTAAGAGAATTAAATGAACATATGACACTCAATAGGACACAATGGAGAAAAAGGATTCACGTTACCGACCCAACTTAGTGCAAAAAAGGTGTGTTGTTGTTGTTGTTGTTGTTTGATTGTCTTGTTCTTTATGTCTGTTATTGGTCAATCCAATATGATTGTTGGGAGTTACAGATATAGACCAAAATTTCTTTATCAAATAGGATTCTTGTCTTGACCTCTCAGTATGTGGGAGCAATGTTTCCTCTAAATTTTTTCATGATCGACTTCTTATTCAGTCAATCATCCTCCTCCCCATGCACATAACTCATTGCAAGTGTAAGTTTTACTCGCTCTGATTACCTTGTGGGATTCATGCTTCGCTGACTTCCTAAACTTAGTGCTTTGAGCATTTATGTTTTTTGAAAATTTAAATTCAAAACGAATATATTATATAACTTTTATTCATTGTCCTTAAGTCTCAATACAAAATGTATGTACGTCTGATATCTAGTTGTACTGATCCATAAAATTACATCTATACTGTAGATGAATATTCAAAATTTGAGATTATGAATGCATAACAGATTATATTCATAATGAAAGAACTCACTAATAAGTCCTTGAATAGTGTTAAGGAATTTGTGCATGTGTCATCACAGCTGCGTATTTATTGTTCACAGAATAAGTTTCGATGTCCGTGTGCGAAACACAAAAATCGAGTGCTTCCACCACCTAAATAAGTCCAGTTGGATTCATACAACAAGGGATTTAAACCAAATTATAGATACTGGACTGCACATGATAAGCAAGAACCAGAAGTTCAATATGATCATATTAGGCTCAGTTGACCACGGTCTGGGCCTCTCAGCAGTATCAGAGGAAGAGCCAGATTAACCGGGCGACCGAGAGGGCCAGGGGCGCTACACTCCACATTGGAGGTTCAATCTCCCACACGGAGCATTACAGAAGGCTGGTAAGACTCTTTAAATATTTAAAAATTCAATGATTGATGTAATTATGAGGTGCTAATCAATTTCTTATACTACACGGGCTAAGGAGATTAGTCTTCAGCCCTTCATTGCTGAGTTACATGTTTGAACGCATCTGCGCTTAGGGACGCAGCAATGGGTTCTGAACACTCTCGGCGAATGAAAGTAAAAAACTGATTATTCAACATTTATTCTGACTCATAATGTTGAAAATGACAATTAATCATTAGTTTTTATTATTTAGTAGGAGTAGGAGCAGCTCCAAGAGAGGCAAACAGTCAGCCAAACCCCAACCACCGCCAATAGCTGTGGTAGCCAGTTTACTACTGCGCAATTTGATTTCAAGATATGGACACGGTCGATGAGGAAGAAGAAGATGAGGATCTAAGGCCTAGGTGCGAAGGGCATAGCATTCAAAACTGAGATCTCTCGTGCTTTTGTAGGTGGCATGAGCTCATCACAATTGGGTAATCAAGAGTTTGGAAGGCAGGTCGATGCTTTGAATGAAAAGCTCTTTCATATGCGTGAAGGCCAACAGATAATTGAGGAGAGTATAGAATGTCTGACGGAGAGCATTACAGATCATCGGGGCAAACGACCGATGAGTTTTGTGGCCGATGAGGAGTGTGATTAGGAGTTCCAATGTATTTTTTTTTTTACTTTTGGAACTTTTGAATTTATATTATGGCTTAGATGTAAACTTTTGGCAACTAATATTTATCACATTACGTTATTTTTCATTATCGGTATTCGTTTGTCATATATATTTTGTGTTGTGATAATCGATTAGTAAGTTGTTATGGTATTATTCTTTGTTGTGCGTGGGTTGTACGTATCTGAAAGTTCTTATAAGTCAGATTAGCATCAACTTTTTCGACGCAAAACCTAGAATTAATTTTCTGTGTGCTTCAATATGAACAGACGCAAAGTTGACACAAATACAATGTAAATTTGAGTCAGATATGGGTCAATGCAAAATCCATTGGTAATTTGTAAAACTATTTTGCAATGAAATTGACAGACAATAAATCTGACGAAAACATTTATCGTCGTCGACGTACATTCAACGTAAATTGCATTATCGATCCTCTTTTTACCTTCGAAGACCAATTCGATGCAAATTTGACCCTAACACCAAATTATCGTCAGATTTGCTGTCGATTTCGCCGACGTAAAATAGCTTAATTCCTATAGTGCACATTGAAATTGATAAACATTTTATCTCTAAAAAGATCAGTGAAGACATTATTCAGTTAATCTACATTCCAACTCATCTTCACGTCGTTAATGCCTTCACTAAATATCTACCTCTAGGTAGCTCACTAATCTAAATACCAAGTTGGGTCTTTACAATATCTATGACCCAGCTTGAAAGAGAGGGTGGATATCTAAGTTTCTTATTTTAGTTTTATTCTCTCCTTGTTATGTCATATTTCTTTCCTTCTTGAGTATGTTTTCTTTGATAAGTTTTAATTATTGTGATTAATCTTGCCCTAGCAATTCCTAATTATATAAGGAGAAAAATTGTATTTTGATTACTAGGAACTAAGAGAATATGATTTTCTCCACACATTAGTCATTCTTTAAGCAGGCAATATAAAAGGTGCAATGCTCACAATGCATGAGGAAAAGGGTCTTATTACCATTAATACAAATAATAAGGACTCAACTATAGAATAGCCTCTACATAACAAAGGAAGTTATTTTAAAGATTCAAATTGACCTGAAGAACACTTCAACATGTAATCAAACTATGTAAAGAAAATGACACACAAGCTTTTGCAAACAGAATCGGGTGCTTATCATAAACAAAACAAAGATGTGCTAAAATTAATATAGATGCTAAATAACAATATAGCAATGATAAAGAAGCCCCAATGATTTATGATAACTCTAAAAAGATATTTTATGCAAACAGAAAGAAAATTAAACCCAATCATATCAACGGGAACACAAGCTTACATCATCCAGTAAAGCTGCCCGTTGGCTTTCAGATTTATTGTCATATCGCCTCAACAACTGCAAGCCTGTTCCTGAGATCAGCTTTGTTCTCATATATGTTTCCCATGGTATATCCCTCCGTAGAACCTGCAGAAATATGCCATACTACTCAGATTAAAGAAAACCAAAGCATATCCTTAAGGCAACCATCACTTAACTTAGATTCATCGAAGTTTCAGCAAATCTCATTTTTACTAAAACAATGCAGTATACATTACGCCTAATCACAATACCGGCAATAAAAATGCAATAGCCCTTCTGCTAAACCTAACCTAAGGGATATGGAAATAATTGTATTCATTGAACTCAAAACATTCAGTGACGGTACAAAATTTTTCTTTCATATTCCATGTACACAGTAACACAGAGACAAGTTCTTACCACTACAAACAGACACAGATGCAAGCACCAAATGTTATAGATTGATACGAAAAAGATAGAATGAATCCTTGATCTTTAATCAGAAGAGAAGGGAAGCAAGGATACAAGAAAATATGGTTCATGAACAAGCCCCAAAATAAAAAATACCTTTTAAAATTTTGTGAGATCTAGAAAAGGTACCATTTGCATAATGTAAGATATTTGTAGATGTCAAGCAAATTTCATGAGACAGCAATTTACTTCGCTCATAATTTTTTCCTTGAAAACAAATTGCCAGGAAGTAGCTACAGACAAGTCCACTTTGACCATGTAACTAGCCGGCCACAGGCAGTGAGAATAGTCAAGCCATAAAAATGCCCTAGAGATTAATTCTAACAAAGCAACATCATAAACTAATCAATTGTAAAAAAAGCCATCATGAACAATTATTGTAGTAATATGTCGAGCTTCATTTCAAAATTTTACATACCACATGCTGTTGTCTGCATGATATTTGGCTCATTTACTCTGAGATGAAATTTTAAGTTATCATATGACTGAAACACATTACAGGTCAGATTTATGCTCATAACCACAGCAAGCCCGCATCAAATAGAATACTGAATCAATGAAAGCCCATCAAGATTGCTCAATGTTTATACTACTAAAACTTGACTTGAAGTCTACCTGCATTTGATTGTTAGCTCATAGAAAAATGAATAACAAGATGAATCCAAAAATTTCTCAAAGAAATTTGACGGCTCTTAAAACTAAACAAAAATTAAAATCATTTTGTTTTCTCGTGCATTGCAGGAATCAAAGTCAAAAGCATAGGATAAGCCTAAAAGCATTAAAAAAAGCTTCATAGTCCTAACTGAAGATGAAGCCCTAAAAACTGAGCTTTATAACAGCGAGAAGGGAAAAAAGGAACCACTCACGTACCTCTTCAGTAGTTAGCTCCGCATGATCCATGGACAGAGATGTTGAAGGGCTGCAAGAAGAAGAGACATGCACTAGTAAAATAGACACAGATGGCTGCCTGCTGGATTTAAATTAAGTAGGATTTACTAAATCCAGCAAACTGGATTTATTAAATCCAGTTAACTCCAATTTTTGCATTTGGTATTATTTCCTTCAATCCAATTAAATCCATAACTAATGTTTAGTATATACTTTCATGATTTAACATAGACGATTTGAAAATCTAAAAGTTGGGAGAATAAGGGCAAATTTCTGGAGCGTCCAGCACACTTCAGAAGCGCAGAAATGCATACGTCAGAATGAATAAATGCAGATTTTTGCAGAAATAAAGTGTGCATTCAGCACAAATTAGGGAGAAACAATGCAGTCCTTGCATTTTACAGAAGCACAGGGATGCTAACTTCAATAAGGAACTTCAACCAAAAAAGTGAATGGGGACCTAATTCAGAATAACGCTCTGATTCATTTATAACTGTAGACTGAGAAATTGAGGCCGGAAATTAATGACGATATTTCCAGGGTCAAAGCAATTGCTATAGTTTTCGGGAGACAGCCAAAGCTTAGGTGAGTTAAGGTTGAAAAATTTACCTGTTTAGTTTAATATTCCGTCTAATTTTTTTGTGGCTTTGTGTAGGCTAGAAGGGCTTGCAGATAAGAGCCTAAAGGCCTGTGTAAAAGTCAGATGCATTTATTTATGCATAGGTTAATAGCACCAAGGTGTAATAAATGTAAATATCAAACTTTACGTGTTAGATATGTAAATTCATAAGAATTGTGTGGCGCTTACGTAAGTTTCCGTTAAAAATAATTGGAATTTCTTAAATTATAATTACAATAAAAAATCTTAGTGTTCTTAGATGAGCAGCTTAATGTTTTGGAGCTATTTCTGGATTGCATTACAGAGGAAAATGAAAGGATCATCGAATTTGGTGTGGGTGGGACATGTAATTCATCTGTTGCTAATTCTCTTGAGCCTATTTAAATCCAGTTATAATGTTGTTATTTCAGCTACAAAAAGTTATAGGTGCACCCATAATTCTTATATATTTACATAAAACACTAATACATAATATCACATAAAAAAGGCAATTGTTACTATCTTTTTAAATTGATATACAGTTTCTCTTGCATAGGTGAAGTGTTATACATATAAATATCAAACTTTATGTGCTAGATATGTAAATACATTGAAATTGTGTGGTATGTATGTAAATCTATGTTCCCACTTGTATATTTTCTTAAAATTTATTAATTAATTTAGTAACTGTACTGTTTTCTCTACACTGTGGTTTCTACTGCCTGCAGATCCTGCAAATGCTGCCATTGTATTTCAGTGTGGTGGGATTTCTTTGGTTATACAGTGCTTAAATAGCCCTGTAAGAAACGCAGTAAGCCACTTGATTTGAGACATAGAAGAAGTAAGAGATGACTCCTAGGATGTTTACCAATAGCTAATTTGGTATAAATTCATTAAAGCCAGCCCACAAAAAGAAAATTCATGACCTAATTAAGATAGTTCTACAAGCAATCGATAATTTGGTTTAATTCCACATTAGATAGTTAAAAAATACTGGTATAGATAAAAAATGCTGGTATGGTAAAATAAAATGATTGGCAAACACTTCGAGAAATAAATTTTGGGCTGAAACCATTAGTGCATCGAATTCAACCTTACTCTGCCTTCAGTTATCTTCCCAAACAACATGACATGCCTTACTCATTGCATAGAAAATCTAGACAAACTTCTCCTGATGTTGAAGACTCAAATCTATTAAAAGATGAACATAGACCTACTACTATAGCAGGTAGAAATAAACAGAAAAAAAGCACCATTTTGCATAAAAATGTGTTCCAAAAAAATGTACGAGGCATACAGACAATGCATTACAGAATGCTTGTATAAAATAAAACATTTTGCAATTCCGATTTTCCTTTTTTTTTCCAACTTCATTTGATTCGTCAAAGATAAATTAGAATTAAAACTAAAAAATGGCAACAAGTGAGGAAGCATTACCCAAAATATCAAATTCAAAAATTTAGCTTTGATTAATGAATTAAAAAGCAACCCACGCTTGACAGAGACAATTAAAAAAGAAATAGTAGCAGAAAGAATATCTGCTCAAAATCCACCAAGATATTCCCGTGGTTGCCTTTCCAGGTAAGCTCTAATCACGACTGTATCGCGAGGGTTCCGTGAATAAGGCAATGGTATTGGGCGATTGGGGAGAGGAGGAGGGACATTGACGAGGGTTTCGGGCAGAGACTAGAAAGAGGGAGAGGTACCGGGAGAGCCGGAGCGATGTAGGCGAGGTTTCGGCTGCGACAACGAGGGAGGCGACTTGCGGCTAGCGGCGAGGCAAGCGACGGAAGCCAGCCGCGACTCTTCTCCTCCGCCACGAAGCACGCGGTCCTCAAATCCACCTCCAGATCGTTACGCGGGAAGTTACCAGAACGCAAAAAATATGTCTGGTGGATATACACTTAAATCTATCATAGACTACCAAACCCTCCCCGAACAAAGTCATCAAATTTGAAATCCGAAGGCCTCGGCCATTATCGCCTTGAGCATAGATCTCAAATGCTAAACTGTTCTACTCAAATGAGAAAAGTAAATGGTCGATTCAAGAGGAAAACTTTAAATCCAAAGCGAATACTGAAATCAAAGTGCACATAAATTTCTTACCAGAGATGGAAAAATCAAACAGTGGAACAATTTGCTTCTCAAATGTCTGGGAACAGTGTGATTGCGGGAAGCAGCGTGAGGAAATTATAGAGAGGGAGAAATGGGGCTTGTTGTCCACCGCATATGATAACGGTGAACTCAATCCTAAGATCATGTCTGATAACGGATTTAAAGGTGGACCATTTTCGACAAAATATAACCACAGATTTCATAAATTAGGATTTCATGGATTTAGGCTTTAAATCCCCGAATTATTAATCATGGCAGTTTGGCTGCGCATTAGATTGATGTTAAGTAGGATTTATCAAAGTTAATGACTTTGAATTTATCAAATCTGATGAATTTGAATTTATCAAATTGAGTCGATTGCTTAAAGAGATCGTGAATGATTGCAGAATAAATCCGACTCATAATAGAATTTAAGAAAATTGAATTTAAGGGATCGTTGAATTTTTTTTTTTTTTTGTGTTTGGTTGGATTTAAGTTAAATTCGTGGTTAAATTGATAAATAATAAGCTACCGAACACCGCGGTGAATTTATAATTTCAAGACGGGTTTCCACGCTAAAAGGAAGTGTAAAGTTACCTTTCGGTAGGAACAAAGCGGAAAGAGGAAAAAGATGAGAATTTAGGGTCTCTGTACACAACAATCCCGTTGTTGTCTAATCACAACTATATCATGAGACTTTGGTCATGAAGGAGATAGTTTTAGGCAATATTAAGGGGTCGTTTGTGGCAGCTTATAAGTGCGGCCGGCGTTTTGAAAACACCGCATTGTCGTTTGGATCTTGCGTTCGGACAGATTATGGTGAAACGCAGTTTTGAAATACTTAATAGCCAGAGCCTTGGGATCTACCCCGCAGCCCTCGTTTTTGATGTGCGTCGAATGGTTCTTTACTCCTGTGCCCTTCTATTGTTCGCCTCCTCCTTCGCTTAGTTTCCCTAACGCACGAACTCCAGAACAAGCGAGCTTGTTGAGAGAGGCTGAAAGATGAGCCGAACAAGGATTAGTGCTGGTGCGAAAGGAGGGAAACAGAAGAGGTCGACATTCATCATCGATTGTTTAAAGCCAGTGGAAGATAAGATTATGGAAATTGCATCCCTTGAGAAGTTCCTTCTTGAACATATCAATAGTCTAGCTCGGCGAGGCCGACACAATTGGCAATGTCGTCTCTGTCACACGGGATAAAAAACAAGATCATCATCACTTCCGAAGGCCTCTTTTCCAAGCGGTACGCTAGCGTAGTAATTCCATTTCTTATGTGATTGTGGATAAAAGTCATGATTGAGGATTTTTATTGTCCTATTGATACGTCTGGAACATGTTAAGCCAACATTTGTTTGTGAGTGTTATATCAGTTAAACTTTGGCTTGATGGAATTCCTCATAAATTATAAAATTAGGTCTTTGCTTGTGTTTCTTATCACTGGTTTTATAGTGAATTTAAGGAGATGGTTGTAGATAAAGCGACGAGCTTGCCTATTGATGGGTTCTTTGATAAAGATGCTTGCTTGAGTTAGGAGGTGGGGATAAGCTTTGAAGGTAATTATTATAATGATTTGATAATAATTGTACGCAACCCTATATGAAGTGGTTACGTTTAAAGTTGTATCAAACGCTTTGAATTTATTGCCCTGTTAATGCCATTGGCTAGAAAAAATTGACGTTGTATCTTGGAAAACTGCAAAGATTTTCTTATTTTTGAGATTTATGATTCAGAAATCATCCTCTACTCATCTTATCAAGTATGAAGGATCATGGTCCATGAAACATCAATAACTATTCTAATTTAGGATGCTATGGATGATTCTTTTGACTATTGTTTGAGTTTAAAGAGATTGATTGAATTGGACTAATTTCCTGAGTAAGTTCACTGGCAACATAATTTTGTTCAAAGTGTTAGCATACCGTATCTTTTCTTTCAGTTTTCTCTTCATTTGTGAAATTATATGTTAACATTACCACTTAATAGATTTAAAGACTAAGATTTATTTAGTTTCTTGCAAGATTTTCTTTTGTTTGTTCTTCAAGTAGCTAAGAACAGTGTGTGCTTACCTCTTTTATTGTGAGCAACTTGAACATATGAGTTTTTCACCCCTTAGTAGAGGTGTAGCCCTAAACATTTCTTGTTTAGAATCCATAAAAAAGTGCGAGAGTGGGGACTATATTAGGTATTAACCATTCAATTCCATCATTTGTTACCTCCATACATATTATGTTNGTATGCATGCATATATATATGTATATATGTATATATATGCATGCATCTATATATGTATATATGTATATATATACATCCATACATATATATCTATATATACATACATATGTATATATACATACATATCTACATACATACATATGTATATATACATACATATATACATACATACATATGTATATATACATA
>JXCR01025355.1:4607-22276 GCA_002079205.1 Phalaenopsis hybrid cultivar
AACCAGTTGCTTATAACTATGTTTTGGAACCTTTTGCTTAGCTTCATTCATTTTTTCAGAAAAATAAGTGACATGAGACCCTTCTTAAGCTAATACCCTTCAATATCTAGTCTAGAGCATTGTAAAAAAACCATAAAAGTTCTATTAAAATATGATAGTTTATGTAAATATGAATTTGAACAGTTTTCTTTATATTTATAAAAAGCAAAATCAATAGATTTGAACCAAGAAAACTATCCTTTCGTAAGATAAAAATTGGTGTCAGTACAATACTAAATCTTTCAATAAACCATGCACAGGATGTAGAAAAACCATGAAAATTTTGAACATCAAGAATACCAATGGATGCTAGTCAATCAAGAGATACACTTTTCACTTGATTTAATAAATCCCAAAAATATCATAGATAGTATAACAAAATAACACTCTTAAGTTTAAAAAATAACTTGTCATTTTGCAATACGTCAACGACTTGTAATCTAAAGACATTCTCTAGTTTTATTATATGTCGGTATACCATCAAATTACATAGCAAGAAATTTCTAAACAACGGTCAAAAAACATGCTTCATAATTCTCATAGAAGTGTTTGGTGCATTAATTAATCTAAATGGTAGAATACCCATGCATATAATCTATCTCAAATTTTTACCAGCATTTTTATCATTCATCTCTCCCATACAGTTTTACTTGATGATTGCCAATTCACCAATAAATTGTAGGGAAATATAATAGCACCATTCATCATATCCATGATATCCAATCAAGGTATAAGAAATTAAAACTTGATGACTGTCATATCAATTATTATGTTGCCTACACATTCACCATTTTTCATCTTTCCTAGATATAAATTATATAAAAACTACACAAGAACTCATCCTCTTTAACAAATCGTGTTTAACTAGATCTTATCATGCCTTATAAATTCAGCATGTTCAATATGATTCAATCATCACATAATGTAGTAAATTAGACGTAGGTAATTCAAAAATCAAATCAATAATACATGCGATGGTAATTTATAAGAAAGATCTATAGGATATAGCTTTTAATCTATAAAATACTTGACTCATAGTTCCAAATCAATTTTGCAGCCATCAAAACATAAGTCAATCTTTCTCAAAACTTCTTTTAAAAGAAAGCTGATTTAGAATATGTAGTGATTTATTTAGTTCATTGGAAATATTAGATTCACTGTTACAATTTTCTTTCAATAGTTTTTAAAAGCAAAAAAAAAAAATTTTCAAGTTCTCATCCCTTTGATGATTTATTAAATTGCCTTGATATTGAGCCTTAAACCTGAACTCTTATAATAAATCTAACGTGTCAAGTTTTAGGTTTTAGGATTTATTAATGAAGGCTTATGAAAAAAGCGCAAAATAAATTTAATAAGCATTCAAGCTTAAAGTTCATAAATACATAGTTTGAATAAAAACTTTGCACATTTTATAAAAAAATAAAAAAATACAAGAAAATTCAACATAAATGATAATTAAATAGATGACGTTTATAAATAATGCAAAAAAAGTCAGCAGCATCGAAAACATCTATTTTATTGAAATTCACACTGCAACGATAACTAAATTAAGCCAAATTTTACAAAACTAAATCAAATATGTAAACTGATACTTAACTTAGAGATTTGTAAACGAAATGATAAGACATCGCCAAATAATAACACTAAGCTTGAAACTTGTGCCACGAGAAAACTTATTTGGAAAATATTCACGATCTCCACTTGCACTAGGATAGGAAAAAAGGAATTTCATTCAACCACAAATTTATAGAATCATAAGCAGAATNATCAAGTGCAAGTGTTCGTAAATTAGTAAATTTAGTTGTATTCTAAATACTTAAGTGAAAGCAATATATTGTAAATATTTAAAGTTTCTTTGGTTGGCTGTAAAAGAAATGCAAAATAATCATTTTTGCTGTTTAGAATTAAATATTAAATATTTTTTTTAATTAAATATTTATTATTTAAATACTCATTTATTTAATTATATAATATTTGACAATAATATTATATTAAAATATACACATGATTAAATATGTATAATATTAAAAAAATTTTAAAAAATATTAATCAAGTGCAATTATTTTTAAATTTGTTTATTTAGTTGCAAAATTATTATGAGAAGCAAAAAAATCCTCTTTTATGTTAAAGCAATTGTTCTTAAGGTTGAAGGATATAGGGGATTTATCTGTACAACACAAAAAGATTCNCCAAAATAACACTCTTAAGTTTAAAAAATAACTTGTCATTTTGCAATACTTCAACGACTTGTAATCTAAAGATGCGTCAAGTAACATTTTCTAGTTTTATTATATGTCGGTATACCATCAAATTACATAGCAAGAAATTTCTAAACAACGGTCAAAAAACANATATAAAGATAATTTTCAAAACAATCAAGATTCACAAACAAAACTCTTTCAATTAAGGGTTTTATTAATATTTATATTAATATCAATTTGTTAAATCGCACCTTATTTCATGGCCTCGGAGTAATTGAAGAAAAAAGGTAAGTAGAAAAGGAGCTTGATTAGGATCTCACCAAAAAGGAAAATGTAAGGTATGGTTTACCAACAAAATGGAGACAAAAATCATTTCCTAGATAATCAGAGGCCTAATGTAGGAGAAAGTGTTAGAAGGTTTCAGAGTTCTAAACCATAAGAAGTAAGAGGATGAGTCTATGAAGCAAGAAGAGATGAATGCTACAGATCTAATAGGAAAAAGTGTGTGGATTATGAAGAAGATGAAATAGAAATAACAAAGATGAGTTAATCCTTAGTAATGCATGCTACAAATACATAGNAGAGATGAATGCTACAAATCTAATAGGAAAACAGTGTGTGGATTATGAAGAAGATGAAATAGAAATAACAAAGATGAGTTGATCCTTAGTAATGCATGCTACAAATACATAGTTTGTTTTAAAGTTATTTAAACAAGCATTTTGAATACTTTGTTAAATATAATTTATTTAGCAATATTTTAGACCCTAGAATACACTGACAACTGAAATAAAATATTTAATTTATATTACATAATTAAATGTGATAATTATCATTTCATGCTCCTCAAAAAAATTTCCTCATAATTGAAACAAATTTATTAAGTTAAAAAACCCTTTTTGCATTGTGTTCATTTAGTTTAAGAGAAGATTGAGTGAGGCGCACAACACCTCGTATATTGGGCGAGTGTGGCGCACAACACCTCGTACATTGGGAACCCATGCAATCTTGTAAGAAAACTGGATTGAAGCATTCAAATGCATCCATCTAGAAGGAAAAAAAAAAAAGGTTACTTGCTTCGAGGCTCAATGATAGAAATATCACAAGTGTTTATATCATGGTCTACCTTANCGCACAACACCTCGTATATTGGACGAGTGTGGCGCACAACACCTCGTATATTGGGAACCCATACAATCTTGTAAGAAAACTGGATTGAAGCATTCAAATGCATCCATCTAGAAGGAAAAAAAAAGGTTACTTGCTTCGAGGCTCAATGATAGAAATATCACAAGTGTTTATATCATGGTCTACCTTAGTGTGTAGAACAGAATATAAGTCATCATAATGAGGTTGCCAAGGCACAAAAGAAAATAACTAATATCAATCCAACACAAGATGAAGGACGAATCCTAGTGAACATTCATGAACATTTTCAGTACAACCACCTAAGCTAACACTACTAACATTACTAACAAGAAACATCAAACTGCCTAAAAGAAATTTTAACTTATAAAAGTAAAAAAAAAAAACTATTGTGATTGCCTAAAGATGCACATAAGGAAAACCAACTAATAAGAAAGGCAATCAAATAAATTACAAATAATAACAATATAAACGTTTCATATATAATACAGGAAAATTAAGTGAATATATTTAGCTTGAAAGAATGGGTTTTAACCTTAAATTTAAGAAATAAAGTGGTTTCCAAGAACAACATAAAAAGTGAAGTACAACAGATCTTTTGTTTCTTCAAAGAGAAAAATTGAAAGCAAAGCAAAGCGCTCTCCTTTTGAATTTACACATATTGCTAATATAAGTCTGAAGAATAACAAAATAAATTCTATACATAATTAATTGTAAAGAACAAAATCTATATTCTAAAATCAAATCTGGTAGAGATGACATTGCTGAATGTGAACAATCAATTCTATGCATGATGTATAATATAATAGCACTAGATAATTAATAATTAGTGGCGAACAAAGATGCATGAATACAACACCTAATATATGATATAATAAAGATTAATTAGATTGAAAGGGTTCAAGAAAACCTATAAAAGCCATGTATTTCGAGAAGAATGAAGTAAAGAAATATGTATATAATTACGAATTTCAATATTCAGAAAACAAAGCAACTTGTAGTTTAAGTAGACAATAAAGAAGTAGTCAACGTAAACAGCAATAAAAAAAATCAAAAATGAATTTTGAAATAGCAATAACAACAAAGAATGGCTACACCGTAAACTTCAAAAAGAAAAACAAACAAATAAAAAAATTGCAGGTCCAGTAAAAGTCCAAGCTACGTGTGATTGAAGCAGGAGCTTTGATTGCTTTACAGTTTAAAAGAAAAAACACTTCAAACCTTTCAAGACAGGTTTTTATGCTACATACTCCTTATATTATAAAGTGTATATACTTTAACGGGCTTCAAAGTTCGAACAAATCAGCATATTCTAACCATGAATCTTTGTAAACTAAAAAAAAAAAATTATAAACAGCTTTACAAAGTAATCAACGTAAAATTTGCATAACACATTTCATTTTGCTTTTACTAAAGGGTTGTTTGATTAGCAGAAAAAGGAATGCGGTGTAAGGAAATTCATTGTAAAGGTAATTTATTGTGTTTGGAATACTTTGAAATTTTTTAGTTAAACGTAAAATAAATGCAACACTACATTTTCTAGTTTCGTTTGATAAAAGGTACAGCTGTGGAAGCCAATGGGCAGCAGATGATGAACAATTGCGACCAGCATCGAACTACAGGCAGCGGGGGAAGGGGGCTACATTTTCTAGTTTCGTTTGATTAAAGGTACAGCTGTGGAAGCCAATGGGCAGCGATGAGCGACAGACAACTGATGGCAGGCTGCGACAAGGAGACAATGGGCAGTTGGAGGCATGCGGAGACAGCGGCTGGTGACCAACAGGGCAAGATGACAGGGCAGCAGCAGCAAGAGCAGTGGTGGTGGTGGGAAATGGCAGCAGTCGGCATCGAGGAACATTTTACATGGTGGTTTTGTCAAAATCCAATGAATTTCAAATACAAGGAAAAAAAAAATGAAATTCAAATGCATTATAATTTTACAATATATTTGAAATTTACTGGACCACATACCCGGATTTCTGAAACTCTTGCATAAAGAATGCAGTGCAGTCCTTTTGTAGCAAACCAAACAACCCCTAAAGATAGATATTTAAATTCATAGTTCTTACAACATATTCATGAATTGCCAAATCTATACCACGATGAGGACAAATCCGTTTACCCGAAGTTTATATCAACATAGTCGCAATAGGGCTCCACCTTTTTAGCAGCTTCCAAAAGTACATCCGGATCATTTGCGCAGAACTGGACAAATAAGGGGCGATCTTCCTGCTTAAGTTATCATATCAGAGAATGTCTTTAAGTTACTGTTGAAAGGAAATGAAATTTTCTCATATAATAAGCCTATAAAAAACCTTAAATACGTAACCAAACAAAAATTAGAAAAAAAACAAGAAAATGAAGGGGGAAAAAAGAGCTGAACAGATATTCAGAATGTTCGCATAGAGAAGCTAGTGCATATTGAAGCTCCAGGGAATGATCATGATCTCTCAAAGACAATGCCAAATGAAAAAAAGGTATCAAACCCATATTTTACCCACCATAAATTATGCCAACAAAAAAATAAGCCAAACAACATCATCATCAAGTCTAAAGTTAGACATACCTCTCTCTATCAGCTATCAACTTTGGCGAGCCTTGTGATGCAAGAGATTTTAGGTAAAGGGTGTTTACAACAAATATAGAATGATATGCATAAAATCACGCACAAAACCAAATTCAAAACCACAAATTTCTGCTTTAAACAATTATTGCCACTTTAGATAAAAATTAGAAATACACAAATCCCATGTAAACTAAAATTTAATGATCATCTAGCAACAATTAAGCATAGAAATTCTTAAGAATAGGAAAATCAGACGTTCAATTAGAATTCACGCTGTAACTGAAAAAATCATTAATCATGTTTGATAATATTCAATCATGCAAACAAAGAAATAAGAAAAGGAATTGAAATAGAGAAAGTGAGAGAAATAACCAAATAGCAATCCAAATCTCACATGGTGATAATTTTCTTCGAAAATCTATAGTCTCCAATTTATCAGACTAAAGAATCACATCCAACAAACACTCAGCAAAAGGAAAAAATGTAATCAAGTAAAATATCAACGGCCATTCCTTCTGCATGTCTTAGAAACCCCAAAAGATATAATTAACGATCACATCCTCAAGTTCAGAAATTCAAAAGTCATTAAACAAAATCCTGCAGCCATAAGATTTGTAAGAAGCAAAGACATAAGTCATGCAGCCAACAAATGAATATCCCAAACTTTGAAACCTAAAAACCAAATCAAGTCATTAGCAACTAAATTAAATCATCAAAGGGGACCCAAATTAGAACAAGAAATTAAGGAAAGTTTCAGAATATTGAAGAAGGATCTTCATCGCATGACTAAAAAAAGGAAAGAAAAAGAAGCTAAACTTTAAGGGGGCAGTTCGAGATCACTTTTGTTTGTTTGTTTGTTTTCTTCTTCTTCTTTTTTTTAATGATTTGTTGAATTAAAACATGCTGGATTGTGTTAATTATTTTTAAAAATAATTAAAACAACTAAAAATTATTTTGAATGTCTTTATAAACAAATTAATTTTTTTTCAAGAAACAAAAAATAACTACATGAAAAATTATTTTAACCAAATGTGTTTTAAAAAAGAATAATAAAAACATAAAACAAAAGTAGACCCAAAAAGGCCCTAATCGAAAATTATTTCTTAAGCACAAGTAATTCATTATTTAATGTATCACATATTGGATTGAAGTCCTCAAAAATTAATATAATCTTCTTTAATACGATCAAAGTCAAACACTTCGATTTACTAATTTTTGTGCAAAATAATGAAAAATCTACAAAATCCATCAAAAAGTTTATTTTCTATCCCACAGTCTTTNCGATTTTCTAATTTTTGTGGAAAATAATGAAAAATCTAAAAAATCCATCAAAAAGTTTATTTTCTATCCCACAGTCTTTTGATGCAAAAGCATATTCTCAAAATATCCAACCCATTCAACATGTTTGCCATGTTCTTCATAATTTCTTTAGGGTATTCAAATATTATATTTTTTTTCTCTAAACAAAATATAAACTCTAAAGATAATATACAATGTCGCAAGCATTAAAGAGCTTAACCAGTTGCTTATAACTATGTTTTGGAACCTTTTGCTTAGCTTCATTCATTTTTTCAGAAAAATAAGTGACATGAGACCCTTCTTAAGCTAATACCCTTCAATATCTAGTCTGGAGCATTGTAAAAAAACCATAAAAGTTCTATTAAAATATGATAGTTTATGTAAATATGAATTTGAACAGTTTTCTTTATATTTATAAAAAGCAAAATCAATAGATTTGAACCAAGAAAACTATCCTTTCGGAAGATAAAAATTGGTGTCAGTACAATACTAAATCTTTCAATAAACAATGCACAGGATGTAGAAAACCCATGAAAATTTTGAACATCAAGAATACCAAAAGATGCTAGTCAATCAAGAGATAACACTTTCACTTGATTTAATAAATCCCAAAAATATCATAGATAGTATAACAAAATAACACTCTTAAGTTGAAAAAATAACTTGTCATTTTGCAATACTTCAACGACTTGTAATCTAAAATTGCGTCAAGTAACATTCTCTAGTTTTATTATATGTCGGTATACCATCAAATTACATAGCAAGAAATTTCTAAACGGTCAAAAAACATGCTTCATAATTCTCATAGAAGTGTTTGGTGCATTAATTAGTCTAAATGGTAGAATACCCATGCATATAATCTATCTCAAATTTTTACCAGCATTTTTATCATTCATCTCTCCCATACAGTTTTACTTGATAATTGCCAATTCACCAATAAATTGTAGGGAAATATAATAGCACCATTCATCATATACATGATATCCAATCAAGGTATAAGAAATTAAAACTTGATGACTGTCATATCAATTATTATGTTGCCTACACATTCACCATTTTTCATCTTTTCCTAGATATAAATTATATAAAAACTACACAAGAACTCATGCTCTTTAACAAATCGTGTTTAACTAGATCTTATCATTCCTTATAAATTCAGTATGTTCAATATGATTCAATCATCCCATAATGTAGTAAATTAGACGTAGGTAATTCAAAAATCAAATCAATAATACATGCGATGGTAATTTATAAGAAAGATCCATAGGATATAACTTTTAATCTATAAAATACTTGACTCATAGTTCCAAATCAATTTTGCAGCCATCAAAACATAAATCAATCTTTCTCAAAACTTCTTTTAAAAGAAAGCTGATTTAGAATATGTAGTGATTTATTTAGTTCATTGGAAATATTAGATTCACTGTTACAATTTTCTTTCAATAGTTTTTAAAAGCAAAGAAATTTTTTTTTTTCAAGTTCTCATCCCTTTGATGATTTATTAAATTGCCTTGATATTGAGCCTTAAACCTGAAGTCTTATANTTGTTACAATTTTCTTTCAATAGTTTTTAAAAGCAATTTTTTTTTTTTTTCAGGTTCTCATCCCTTTGATGATTTATTAAATTTCCTTGATATTGAGCCTTAAACCTGAACTCTTATAATAAATCTAACGTGTCAAGTTTTAGGTTTTAGGATTTATTAATGAAGGCTTATGAAAAGAAGCGCAAAATAAATTTAATAAGCATTCAAGCTTAAAGTTCATAAATACTTAGTTTGAATAAAAACTTTTCACATTTAAAAAATAAATAAAAAAATACAAGAAAATTCAACATAAATGATAATTAAATAGATAACGTTTATAAATAATGCAAAAAAAATCAGCAGCATCGAAAACATATATTTTATTGAAATTCACACTGCAACAAATAACTAAATTAAGCCAAATTTTACAAAACTAAATCAAATATGTAAACTGATACTTAACTTAGAGATTTGTAAACGAAATGATAAGACATCGCCAAATAATAACATTAAGCTTGAAACTTGTGCCACGAGAAAACTTTTTTGGAAAATATTCACAATCTCCACTTGCACTAGGATAGGNCTAAATAGATGACGTTTCTAATTAATGCAAAAAAAGTCAGCAGCATCGAAAACATATATTTTATTGAAATTCACACTGCAACGATAACTAAATTAAGCCAAATTTTACAAAACTAAATCAAATACGTAAACTGATACTTAACTTAGAGATTTGTAAACGAAATGATAAGACGTCGCCAAATAATAACACTAAGCTTGAAACTTGTGCCACGAGAAAACTTTTTTGGAAAATATTCACAATCTCCACTTGCACTAGGATAGGAAAAAAGGAATTTCATTCAACCACAAATTTATAGAATCATAAGCAGAATCTGCAAAGCATGCACGTACATGCCTCAAACTCTACCTATAGTCACTAAGCCACCCTAAATTCACAAATAAAAATATAAAAGATAAATTAGTAGCCTTAGCAAAGCAAGAAATTCTAAAGAAATATGAAACAGTTGTACCATCAAGTTGCAAGAGTGTTGAAAGGTGCATTTACAGGATAGTCACGTAGGGAAGAAATTTGTGAAAACTCGCTTGAAAGGAGTCATGACTAAGACAAAGGGTTTATGAATCACCAGCCACATAAATTGTGAACCCATGCAAAATCACAAGGGTGGGGCATCCAAAGCACTCAAAAAATTGGCTGCTAAATTTGAAATATGGGAGGAAACCAGAGAACAAAAAGGATCTAAGAAAAAGTTTAGAAATATAATCCATAAAATAAAAAAATATGAACATAATCAAATGAAAAGTTTAAAGAATAATTTTCTTAGAGGACTAATAATGCATAGAATAACAACATAAATTATAGAATAATAAACAACATAAAGTGGAGTCAACTGTTAAGAAAAGCATAAAAAACAATTCTTTAGAACATATAACATACTCATAGTGAATTCGAGATAATGTGTGATTATGCAAAACTTTGATTTACAAAAATATTTAATAGGTTTTAAAGATAGATGATGCCAAATAATTACAATTCATATTTTGGCACAAATATTCAAGAACATAAAAAATGATTAAAAGTGGCGTCATTGTAAACAAATCAAACTTATAATTCATATGATTAAATTATGAGGGAAAATAATTTGGTTTATAGTAAGACTCACTATAGCAAAATTTTTGNCGTCGTTATAAACAAATCAAACTTATAATTCATATGTAAAATTATGAGGGAAAATAATTTGGTTTATAGTAAGACTCACTATAGCAAAATTTTTGTGCAAGGTATTTACAACACAACAACAACAAAAACCCTTTAGAGAGTCGTCTTAAATGGTTTGGTCAAATTAAACGTTGATCATTTGGTGATCCAATCAGGCGAGTAGATGTTTTAGATTCAACATATGTTAAGAAAGGTAGAGGTTAATAAAATAATATAAAGAACAAAATATTTTAATAGAAATTTTAATGAATTTNAGTCATTGTAAACAAATCAAACTAATAATTCATATGATTAAATTATGAGGGAAAATAATTTGGTTTATAGTAAGACTCACTATAGCAAAATTTTTGTGCAAGGTATTTACAACACAACAACAACAACAACAAACGTTTGGAGAGTCGTCTTAAATGGTTTGGTCAAATTAAACGTTGATCATTTGATGATCCAGTCAGGCGAGTAGATGTTTTAGATTCAACATATGTTAAGAAAGGTAGAGGTTAATAAAAAAATATAAAGAACAAAATATTTTAATAGAAATTTTAATGAATTTAAGGAGTATGATCAAGTATATTAAAAAATTTGATTTGATCCGCATCAAGGAAAAAAAAAGTAGGTGACAAATGCATGTTCAAGTTATTAAAGATAAGTAGNAATGTTAAGAAAGGTAGAGGTTAATAAAATAATATAAAGAACAAAATATTTTAATAGAAATTTTAATGAATTTAAGGAGTATGATCAAGTATTAAAAAGTTTGATTTGATCCGCATCAAGGAAAAAAAAAGTAGGTGACAAATGCATGTTCAAGTTATTAAAGATAAGTAGCATATTTACTACTACTAAAAGTAGGTGTAGAGTAATCAAATAGTTCCATATTATAATATAATCAAATTAATGATCAACATTAAATTTGTACATATATGCAGGTAATGTAGATGTTTATAAAGAATATATCTACATTATTCTTTATAGATGATATAGTTCTATTTAGTGAGATGGTTATTAAACTAAATAGAAAATTAATTGCTTAAGAATGTTATAAGAATAATAACTTAAAATTAAGGGGTTGTTTAGTCAACTGAAAAAAAAGGTTTAAAAATATGCAGTGAGAAAAAAAGTAATGTATTATGATTGCAATGTATTATGAATACTCATGAGTTGTTTGTTTGTCTGTAAAGTAAATACATGAGATTTTTTTCTATTTGATCGGGTGCATATAGAGTAAAGTAAAAAACAAAGTACTCTAAAAACTTGAGGGTTGTTTGATTACCTACAAAAGAAATGCAAACAAACATTTTCACTATTTAGAATTAAATATCATATAATTTTTATTAAAATTATATATCCTCATTTATTTATATAATATTTGATAAAAAAAATTATATTAATATATATAATAAAATATATTTAATATTACAATATTTTTTTAAAAATATTAATCAAGTGCAATTGTTCGTAAATTAGTAAATTTAGTTGTATTCTAAATACTTAAGTGAAAGCAATATATTCTAAATATTTAAAGTTTGTTTGGTTGGTTGTAAAAGAAATGCAAAATAATCACTTTTACTGTTTAGAATTAAATATTAAATAATTTTTTAAAATTAAATATTTATTATTTAAATACTCATTTATTTAATTATATAATATTTGACAATAAAATTATATTAAATATACACATGATAAAATATGTATAATATTAAATTTTTTTAAAAAAATATTAATCAAGTGCAATTATTTTTAAATTAGTATATTTAGTTGCAAAATTATTATGAGGAAGTAAAAAAATCCTCTTTTATGTTAAAGCGATTGTTCTTAAGGTTGAAGGATATAGGGGATTTATCTGTACAACACAAAAAGATTCATTATGCTTAAAATTAGTAGTCAAATTTTAAGAAAATAAATTACACATTTTAATGCATGATGCATCAAAAAATATTAAATTAATTCAAATAAAAATTGGTGATACAGTTTTGCTTGAGATTTGATTGAAATTAGGGAAATTTACATAAGTAGCACACAATTCTTATGTATTTACATATCTCACACCTAAATTTTCATCTTTACATACATACCATTTTGGTGATTTAAATCTATGCTTGAAAAGGTGTATTTCACTTTTCAAAATTGATAATAGTATTATTTTTAATGTGATATTAAAGATGTGAGTGTTATGCGTGTATATATAAAAGTTTAGATGTTATATATGTCTTTTTAGGAAGACTTGGGCTCAATGTATAAAAAAAAAATGATATTAATTTATTAAAACTAAATGAAAATATGACACTAAATAGGACGCAATGGAGAAAAAGGATTTATGTAGCCGACCCCACGTAGTGAGATTAAGGCTTTGTTGTTGTTGTTGTTGTATATTAAGTTAAACATATAAATTTGAATTTAAGAATAAAAAATATAATAATTAATATGATTTTAACAAAAACTAATTCACTATATGCCCACCACCAAAGTAATTTAAAAGTGCGTATCCTAAAACTATTTTTTTTATTTATATATAAACAGTACAACAAGTATTTATTCCACTAAGTAGTGTCGGGTACATAAATCATTTTTCACCATTGGGACCTATTGAGTGTCATATTTTCATTTAATTTTAATAAATTCTTATCATTTTTTATAATATATACCCAAGTTTTTTTTGTCTACCTCTACCTTTCTTAACATAAGACAAATCTAAAACATCTACTCTCCTAATAATGTGACCAAAACAGCTAAGGTGACTCTCTAATCTTCTCTCCCATTGGAGCTACTCCAACCCTTTCACGAATATATTTGTTTCGCATTTTCTCTCTGAATCTAAAGGCACTCATCCGCCTGAGCACTCTCATTTCAACAAAAAATAATTTATTTTATGCTTCTCTTTTACACGCCAACATTCTATGTCATAACGCATTAGAGATCTCACCACCATTCTACAAGATTTTCCTTTATGTATAAGTGGTACTTTTCTATAACACAATAGGCCAAACGAATTCCTCCATTTCAACCATCCAGCTTAAATTCTACTAATAAGTAATAACATCCCCAACTATGTCACCATCACTTTGAACAATAAACTTGAGAAATCTATAAAGTTCACTCATTTAATGACTTGATCACCTATTGTTACAACCAAGCCATTAGATCTACTACCAAAACTACATTCATGATTTGATAGTAAAAAATTGTGAGAATTGATAATGCGTAAGGCTGCAAAAATAAGAAATTGAAGTGGGCATTGAAAATATTAAATGGATTGCATATTATAGGAATATTATAATTAAATTTTATTTTTTTTTATTTTGCAAAAATTTTATTCTTTTAAATTATTATAAATTATACTATTAGCACAATTTAAATTCTTACAATAATTTCTTTTAATATTTGTTTATAATATATATATGTCTTTTTTTTTTCAAATATATTTAATATACATAAATATATATTTATCTACATCATACATGTACAATTATATCTTGATGGCTTTATACCAAATTTTAAATTTATAATTATTAAAGATGTTACTTATGTTAAGATTTTCTTTATTTTGATTGNATTCTTTTAATATTTGTTTATAATATATATGTCTTTTTTTATTTTTCGAATATATTTAATATATATAAATATATATTTATCTACATCATACATGTACAATTATATCTTGATGAGCTTTATACCAAAATTTAAATTTATAATTATTAAAGATGTTACTTATGTTAAGATTTTCTTTATTTTGATTGCATATTTATCACAGATATATATTATTATATTGTTCAAATCATATTAAAATAAATTTAATATTGATTATGTCATCAAATTCAACCTCATATGAACCTTTGAATCTTGAATCTCTTATATATCCTAGAATGAAAACAACTCCATCCCATTTACTTACTAATTTCTGCTCTTCGCCATAAAAGGGTGACAGATCCTTCCTATCACAGAAGATAATAATCTTTGAGAACAGTTTATATGAAGTAAAATTTGTGATTTGAGGAGAGATAAGTGATTACTTGTCCAAATCCATGGTAGTAATGGTCTCGGAAGCTATAACCACATCAGCAATTATATTCTCTCATATCTTTATACATCTAGTTACAACTACAAACTTGAGTTGTTTGCCCATCTCTTCATCAATACTTACACAAGCGGATTCTGGTAAATTTATTTTTATAAAATTCAAATAATAATCTATATCTTTAAACTAATTTCTCAAGCTTAATTTAAGCTTAATAAAATATGTTTGGTTTGAGACTGCGCTTTACAGTTTAGGCTTGAGAAAATCCTTGTTAGCAATAGTTGGGTCGTCACAGAAGAGCTTTCTCAAGCAAGACGGAGAGACTTTCGGAGTTTGAGATAAAGAGAAACTCAAAAGCTTTTTTGTGTCGAGATATTATATGCTAGCGATATACAATGAGGATGGAAAAGATGAGGAGTTTTTTCTTCCTTGTAGTTTCCCGTGAGTTGGAGGAGTTCGGAGATGAGTGCAGCTGTTGTCATTGATTTGACTCTAGAAAGGAAATGGAGGGTTGCAAACAACCTACTTAATCTTCTTCCTACTGCACTTCTCATATCAGTTACCTAGGAGATGGTTTCGTGAGGAGAGGCTTTAGTGAGAGATGATTTCACGAGGAGAGGCTTTCACGGGCTTCTAGTTGCAACAACAGAAAGGGTTTTCAGTGAGAAGAATGCACCTAAGAATGCATCGTACTCGGAATTCACTTGAATCGAGTGGGTTAGAAAGTCAAGGAGAAAAACAGTTTTGAAGTATTCAGAAAACACAGAAGAATGTAATGCATTCTTTATGCATTCCGCCCAACACCGAAAAAGAGAAAAATACAATACAGTTACTTTTCAACCGACCAAACAGCTCCCAAGTTAAAAAAAAAAATCCGTAGATTGTACAATTTTTGTTGTAATATTTGTAAAAATCAATAATACTATTAGAAGATAAATTAATATCTCAATTTGAATCAACACCGAAAAAGAGAAAAATACAATACACTTACTTTTCAACCGACCAAAAAGCTCCCAAGTAAAAAAAAAAAAAAAAAAACCATAGATTGTACAATTTTTGTTGTAATATTTGTAAAAATCAATAATACTATTAGAAGATAAATTAATATCTCAATTTGAAAGATTTTAGTATCTCGAAACTAATAAATAAAAAATGGGACGTAGATGAGAATATAATTTCTAGATAGATTTTAGTATCTTGAATATAAAAGCTCAATTTTAGTTTCAATTTTAGTTTTCATATTTCATCGCTTACAAGATTCAATTTATGTTGTAGTTTCGATTACTATTTTACTATAAATGTATTAAAAAAANGATAGACCTCTAGCAAAATTGAAAATATGAGAAATGATGGTATCCTAAGGATAATGAATGGAAGTATGAGAAATGATGGTATCCTGAGGATAATGAATGGGATAATGAATGTTATATCTATCTGAGTGAGTAGGTAGTGGAAAATAAATTATGTTTGTTTAGGCATGTATAACAAATTATAGAAAATACATAAATAAAATGACATCAAAGTTTTAAAATGAAAAAAGAGACGGACAAAGCCTAACATGGACAAAAATTCTCAAGAAAAATAATTAAAATTGATTTAGCATCCCGTGTTTTACAAAATAAGGATGACTTAAGAATGAAGGTTAATAAAGTAAATCACAGAAACTTCAAAATTGGGATACAACTAATAATGGCAAAGAAGCATGATGTTAAAATTAAAGTCTGAAACCTAAAACTCGCTCAATAATCACTCGAAGCATAATTGATTCAAAATTGAGTTCAATTACTCTGACTCAAAGATGAGACACTCTAAATCAACTTATTACAACTTAAAAATTGACTCTATATACATTCGCATATAAAGATATAGTTTCATATATTATATTGCATAAGATAATATTATAAACAATAATTAAATAGATACATACAAAAATAATCTTGATTATTAATTAAAAAAATATTTTTTAAAAGAATAGCATTTGACTTGAATTAGCACAAAAGTCAATTTGAAATTGATCACTGGAACTTGCTCGAGCAAAATGCAAAATCTTTCAAGCCAACTTTAAGCCAGATCATTAACACTCGACTCAATATCACCCTTAATGTTGAATGTAAATAACTAAAATAAGATGCAAACACGTTAGAGCATCCACAACCAGAAAAGTTTAATACAGGTTTTACTTTGAAATGGATGTTGAAAAAAGGCAGATTTACATGCATTCCACTCAAATCCTATGCCTTTAAATATGTAACACCTAAACCTCAATTTTTACATGCATGCCACCTTACCTGTCAATGAAAAAAGTGTATTTCACATTGTAAGAGTCAAAATGATAATATTTTTTATGTGATATGAAATATTTGACTGGTATAAATGTCAAAATTAAAGCATAGGTGTTAGATAATTAAATACATAAGAATTGGGTGGTATGTATGTANGCCTGTCAATGAAAAAAGTATATTTCACTTTGTAAAAGGCAAAATGATAATATTTTTTATGTGATATGAAATATTTGAGTGGTATAAATGTCAAAATTAAAGCATAGGTGTTAGATAATTAAATACATAAGAATTGGGTGGTATGTATGTAAGTGCCCCAAAAACGTTGCGTTTACCGAGTTAAAAAGAGAGGAAGAAAAACTCCAAATTGTGCCCTAATGAATTTGTTTCCGATGAAGAGAAGTTATATGGAAGTCCCCTCAAAACTTTAAAAATAAGATAAATCAAACTATCACAACTCTAGCAACAACAAAGCATGACACCTTACTCCATGAGAAAAGTAGTACACACCTTGCAAGTGGTGAACTCCATCCTCCGATACTTCTCGTTCTCGGTAAAAATGCGCGAGTGCAGCATCGGCGTATAAGCCGCTTCAGCACCATATTTCCGGCATAGCATCCGGAACGGTAGTTCGGAGTTATCCACCATGGGCGCGACGATCAACCTTGGCGAACCGAGCCGCCTCCAGTGCTCCCACGCGCGCTCCAAGCGCCGCTCACCCTCAAGCAACGGAACAACAGGGGCCATCGGAGGCGATGATGGCTCGGTGAGGGATAAAAATCCACCGTCCGTGGTGCAGAGGCGTTCGTCCGGTTCGCCATAAGGTTCCGGCGACGCCGAGGGAAGTAAAGAAGCGGCCATGTAGCAGG
>JXCR01025372.1:0-26299 GCA_002079205.1 Phalaenopsis hybrid cultivar
TAGATATTCCAAGATGCTTTTATGAGTGAAATTTCTTTTAATGTGATTATGAGTTTTTTATGGATCAATATGCTTCACTATGTTAGTAATTATGGTTGATGATTTGTGTTCCTAGCATGTATGAGCTACAAACTTGGATTTTGGATGAGGATGTAAGAACATTAATAAGAATGGTTGATGAAGTGAAGAAGATATGGTTGAGATAAGTGGTATAATATTGCCGATGGTCATATATCAGACGAAAATGTTCTTATCAGCGACTCTTATGAGTTTATATTTTTGAAATTTTGCATCAGCTTCTGTAAAAATTGCACAATTATTTAAAAAGTTTGATGAGCTTATTGAAGAAGTTGAGGAGAATTTAGTTCAAGTTATTGTAGAATCAGCGGAAAATCATACATGAGAATGATTATTTCAATGTCAAAATATATAATTCAGTGATTCTATGAATGAGACATCTTTGTCACTTCTGTAAAGTGGACAGTTTTGATCATATGGTCGATGCTATTACAAAAAGCACTGGAATACAGTTGATTATTAAAGATATGGAATTTCCAAAATTTTGAGAAGTGAAGGGATGGATCATTTTATCGGATGGGTGGAGTGGTTGTATTCAACATTCTTTTATAATTATCTTGGCTAATACACCATCTGATGTAATATTACTGTGGTTCATAGATGCATCTTATTATTTAAGGACTGTGGTGAAGCTTCTTAAATTTTTGATGCACATATATCGAATTTTAGAGAGGAGACTGCTTGCTAAGTGATTACAGATAATTACTTGTTATATTCTTGGTCAGTAACTAATAGTATTTAAACATTCATTTATATTTTGAGCTTATTGAGGCACATCTTAAGTTGGAGGTCAAATGTTTATGCAGAAGCCGGCATGCATGTTGTGGACAATGTGCATTGCTCATTGCATCTATTTGATGTTGGAGGACATTAGGAAGACTAGTTTATGGGTTGCTTTGTTTTGTGAAAAATGGGTGTAAAGTAAAAAAGAATATATGCATTTATTTTACTTTGTGTTTGGTTTGAGGAAACCAGAATGTAGAGTATAAGTTTTAAGTATTTGAAATTTACATGGAATTCTCTTTCAATGTATTTGGAATTCATCTGATTTTGAGTGAATTTCAAATTTTGCTAGTGAAACTTTGTTGGTTGATCATTGCCTGTAGTTGGCAGGCAACTGTTGCTTGAAAGTCATAGAACACTCCAGCCATTGGCCTTGCAGGCTTCCTCCAGGCCGCCACCTTCTATTTGTTCCCTGCTTGCTAATTTCCAGCACTATCCCTCGTTGGTTGCGGTCGTTGATTGTCCTCTTGTTTTATCTTGATTTCATTTTTCTTTAATTCAAATAAAAAAAATATAAACACATAAATTTATTTTACATTGAATTAAGCTACTCTAAAATATTTTAAATACATTGAATTTATTTTACAATGCATTATATTTTTAGCAAAATAAACAATCCCCAGGCTAAAAATATTTTCAAAAAAGGTTTAGAGGTGTTTATATATAGTGTCGTAATGTGGACAGTGGAACCCCTAGGTTTTGCTATTTTGTTAGTAGTCTGTTTTGTTACTAGTCTTATTAATGTTTTGCAGTTTAGAGGTGAGTTTCACTATCCCTCATTTTTGTACTCTTTTTTTAACTTTTAACACGTAAGGAGCCATGAGCTGTTCTTTTAATATATATATATATATATATATATATATATATATATATATTAANCCTTCTATTTGTTAACTGCTTGCTAATTGCCAGCACTATCCCTCGTTGGTGGTTGCGGTCGTTGATTGTCCTTTTGTTTTATCTTGATATCATTTTTCTTTAATTCAAATAAAAAAATATAAACACATAAATTTATTTTACATTGAATTAAGCTACTCTAAAATATTTTAAATACATTGAATTTATTTTACAATGCATTATATTTTTAGCAAAATAAACAATCTCCAGGCTAAAATATTTTAAAAAAAAGGAGGTGTTTATATATAATATTGTAATGTGGACAGTGGAACCCCTAGGTTTTGCTGTTTTGTTACTAGTCGGGGTTTCACTAACCCTCTTCATTTTTGTACCCTTTTTTTTAACTTTTAATGCGTAAGGAGCCACGAGCTGCTCTTTTAATAATATATATATATATAGACTTTAGAGGAGCATTAATGTTTTCATCTAGTTGTTAGTTTAACTTATTAAACTTATTTAACAAAAACGAGTTATAGATGTTTATCGGGTTGCCTTTCATGAGCATCTCTTCACGGTACAATAGTAGCATAATATCTATGAATTTACAAAGATCATAATCAAGAAATAATAATATTAAAATTGCAGAGTTGCAAGAATACTCTGCAAGTTAAGAAGACTAGAATAAATAAATTATTCATAAATTGGAAAAAGGCTTTTATATATTAAATTGGAACCTTTGATTTCAAAGGTAAATCGTCAATCAAAAGTGTAGAACAATCTTTAACAATAGATGAACAAGAAACAATAAATTTTCTATTAAATCAAGAAGATTTAAATAACTATTTAGAAAATTATAAATGTATTCACATTGGCTTAATTTAAGTAGAATATAAACCTCTTAAATTAGTAGGATTAAACACTTCAATTTTAGTCTGCTTAAGAGATGCAAGATGCTTTAATTGGGCGCAAGCATTAATGGGTGTTATGGAAACCAATTTGTCTTGAATCAGTTTTCTTCAACATTTTTTAAAATCTAAGTTTGTCAATTACAAACATAAATCTCTTTAATGAAGCTAAAATACAAATTAAATTACATGAGTAAGAAATTTTACCCGAATCAGAAACAATCACAATAATTTATCGAATTCATTTTAAAGTTATGAATACTGTTTGTCAAAAATATTATGAATAATATGAAACATACAAATAGGTCTACAATAATCGATTCTAATCTATTGGCTTCAAATATAGCTACTAATAAAACAATTAAATAGGATGAAGTTAGCTTCCCAGAATCATGATAGTTACAAACGACCATTAATCTTCATCCTATAATAAATTAGGATGTAGACTAAGGTAGTCATGATACTAACGCAGATGTTCTGATAAGATTCATTACTCTTCCACTGATGTTTTATCCCTCTTTAAATTTTTCTCAAAATGATTCTGATGAATATTCATCAATCAATCACAGGATAGAAATAATAAATCTATTACCAAATAATCCAGTAGGAAACCTTTCTCCACAATCAGAGATTAGTTTTAATTTTAACAATGATGGACTTGAAACAATTCACTTAAAACCATATCTGACAAACTTTAATCAATCATTACCTACAACCACAATACAAATCATTCTGAAATTGATATCGTAGTTATACTATAAAAGAAAAAAAATTTCTGCAATTTATTTTGAGGAGAATTATATTCAATGAAGGGAAAAATTTTCTTTCATTTTTAACATGGTTCAATAATCAGATAAACAAAAAATTAGAACATGAATTAGATATGTTAACTAAAAAATGAAAGATTAATTCTAGAGAAATAGTATCCATTTATCCTCCAACTATTTCCACACTATTAGATTTAGATAATAGAAACCTAAATTTTGAGAAATGCTTCTGGAGAAACTCTAGAAGTTAATGTCTTCAAAGATTTTATTGGTTTAATTAAATAATTAAATTTAACAAATACTAATATAACTTGGATTTTAAATTACTTAATGAAACTAGAAAATAAAACAAACCAAGTTATTTTCTCTTAAAAACTCAACACAAAAAGAAAAAAAAATGTTTGACAATCATTTCTTCAGTTCCTGTTATTCATCAACCCCCAATCCTGACTTCCACTTAAGACCCTCAGTTCAAGATTTTGAATAATTAATTAAAAACATAAAAGATCCTAAAATTATGACCTTAAGTAAAAATGATCAATTAATTAGTTAATCAGAAAATTTTGATAATGATAAACTTGAATAAATCAAAATTGAACACATCGAATAACAATTCCAAGATAATAATTAAGAAATAGATTTATTTAAACTGCATAAATTAAAAGACAAAGCCTCAAAATCATATCAAACTCGACAGACGGGTCGATTGCTACTATCCTCCCTTATCAATGCAGGGATTTTATATGAATAAGAGGATAATAAATATAAAAATAGTTATAATCCATTAAATTTATATGAATTTAATATTTTGATGGCATGATCGATTGCTAAATTCAAGTTGTATTACCTAGAATGATGATTTATGTATCTGCCACTCGGAGTCATAATAATCGAGCACATTAAATCGTAACCCAATTAACGTGTGATTTTACCGACCTTCTCAAAGGCTGATGAGATAATTATTTAACTCAGAAACAACGAGAAGAATTTGTCATACAATAATAGAAAAGCCTAATTAAGTAAAATATTGATGTTGTTTATAAATTAATTATTAATATTTTACAACATTTTACATGAATATTATGAGATGAAGGAGAGCAAATTCATATTCTTTTACAAAATTTAAGATGTTTAACCTTAACATTATTTTGATGGTATAATGATGCATTTTTAGTTAAGAGTAATGTCTCTGTTATATACAAATAATACGCACTGAAAACAAAAACTTGTTGAAGGTTTATTCAATATTTTTGCGGACAATATAAAAAAACAATTTACAAGATATTACTATCAAACGTATTTCATATGAAAATATGACATGAACAACGAATAAATACGTGTACAAGAAGATTTAGTTTTATGTACAAATCTCAAATTGACATATCAGATTAAATTGTAAAGATTAAAAGAAAGAAAATAATTAAGAGATTTTTGTGAATAATTTATTTATGATATTCCTAAAATTTATAAGAAAAGAAATTGTTTTTATAGAAGAAATATCATGAGGAACACTAAAATTATTATTTTGAGAAAACTCTTAAGAATTATCGTAAGAAAACTCATGTAATCAAATGTTACAAATGTAGCAAAACAGACCACTATGCAAATAAATGCATTGTTGATAAGAAAATAAATGAGCTTAATATTGACCAAAAGATTAAGTAGTATATTTTTAAAATTATTTTAAATTCATATTTGAAAATTCCAACACTTCAGATAGTTCAGAAAAAATTGAGGACAACTCCTATTATTTATCAGAATTTGATGAAAATCACTCTAAAATAAAATCTGAGTGCAGATGCAATACTAAAGTTACTACAAGTTTATAGTTGAAATGATCAACTTATTTACTTTATTTCTTCAATGTCACAGAAAAATATGTAGAATTGCATTCTAAATTGATGATGTGAAAACTCATAATAAATTGTTAAAAAATTGTTATGCTAAAGGAGAATCCTCTTGATATATTCTTTTTTTTCGGATATTCTATGATGGAAACTTTAAATAAAATTTTAATTTTAAATACTAAAAATAGACCTACTACGATAATTGATTTAAAAAATGAAGTTAAAATTTCAATATCTGAATTAAATATTTGTTGAAAAATTCAAGAAAAAATAAACACTAGACTATTAAATTTAAAATTACATAATATTATACCTATTGAAATGTCGGTAGAATAAGAAAATATTCAAGAACATTTTTTTTAAATCTTTTCAAAATGCTACTATGAATAAATTGGTTTATAACCCTTTGCTTTAAATATAATTCGAGAGCATACTTTATCCAATCTCACAGCTCTCATTAATACATTCCAAATATTTTGAAAAAATCACGCAGCAGTTAACTTCTGCTTCAGGTAATAAAATAGAAAAATTATAAAATTTTCACTGTTAACATTAGCAAAAAAAAAAAAAAAAGCATTAATACTCCCTTTTTGCTAGTGAAAAATTTAACACAATACATTATTTTGGGAACTCTATTGCTTTACAAAATAATGTTATGTAATAAAATTGATAATATTGAAATATATTTGAATTAGTTTTGTAAAATAATTATTTTTAAATTTATTACTAATTCTACATAAATTATTTAAATACAACAACAACAACAACAACAACAACAAAGCCTTAATCCCACTACGTGGGGTCGGCCACATGATTTATTTTTCTCCATTGCGTCCTATTTAGCGTCATATTTTCATTTAGTTCTAATAAATTAAGATCATTTTTAATACAATAAGCCCAAGTCTTCCTATGTTCTACCTCTGCCTTTCTTAACTAAGTCAAATCTAAAACATCTACTCTCCTAATCGGATCACATAAATTATTTAAATAAAATAAATAAATTTAAATTAAAACAAAATCAAATTAATATTCTTTAAAAGATTATATTTTTATATATAGAAGAAAATTTAAAAAAATACTTGCATAAAAGAAAATTTTATTTTACGTAAAAATATGTTAAAAACAATTTATGGAGAAAATTAGGTGTTTTTTGGGGCAGAAAAAAAACATTGTATCTGTTTACAGTACATCAATAATTTTGATGAAAGAAATATTAAGACTAAGACACGACTGTGTCAAATAAATCAAGAATGTTTAAAAATTTGTAAAGGAGAAATTAATAATTTCTCGATAAAAAATTAATTAGAAAACCCAGCTCTACTTAGAGCTGTATCACATTTGGTGCAGTGATTAATGCAGAAAAAGAAAAGGATAAATCAAGATTAGTAATTAATTATAAACGTTTAAATGAAGTTTTAAAAGGGATTCTGTATCCCATACCAAATAAAAGTGATTTACTTAATCGATTAAGTAAAGCTATAATATTTTCAAAACTCGATTCAAAATCTAGATATTGGCAGATTCGAATCGTTGAGTTTGACAAATATAAAACATTCTTTACTGTTTTGTCTGGGCACTATGAATAGAATGTTATGTCTTTCGGTTCAAAAAATGTTTCTTCTCAATTTGAAAAAATAATGAATGAACTCTTTATTTTCTATTATGCTTATATATTAATTTACATTGATGATGTTTTTTTTTTCTATAAATAAATAGAGAAACATTTTAAACATTTACAAACATTTCAATTGCTTGACAAAAATAATGGTTTGGTAATTTCAGCTCTGAAAATCAAATTATTTCAAAATGAAATACGATTTTTTGGGACAACATTGTATAAAATACAATTATTCCAATTGAAAGAGGCATAAAATTTGCTTCTAAATTTTTAGATGAAATTATTGATCTTCATCAATAACCGGATTATTATGAAAATCTCTCTAAAGATGCTTCCATCTTTTATAATAGATGAAAGAAACAACATAATCTTTAGACAAAACATACTGAAATTATCTAATTAATTAAGTAAAAGGTAAAAATATTACTTTGTTTACATATTGCAGATTCGTCTCTCTAAAGTAGCGAATACCGATGCCGCTAATATTGGTTAAGACAGAATCTTATAACATAAAACTTTGAATACTAAACAATTAATTCGTTGTACATCTGCCAAGTGAAATATCATTCAAGAACAATATTTGACCATAAAAAAATGCTTTCGATAAATTTTAAGATAATTTATTAAATGAAAAAATTTATTACGAGTTTAATATAGTTCAGTTAAATATATACTACAAAAGAATGTTAAAAATCGTGTCTCCAAAAAATCATTGTCGGCTGACAATATAAATTATCTTGTTTTGAATTTGATATTGAATTTATTTCAGTGAATTCTAATCTTTTACCTGATTTTTTCACTCGTGAATTCTTGCAAGTTGAAAGGTGAGGTAAATTACCCCTAACGTGCATTAAAATGAGACCTCAATGAGGTGTTTCTTACTTTCGAGAGGGAAGATATAGGGTTTAACTTGATGTGCCTTGAAAAATTTATTAATTTACAATAATATTTGTATGTAAGCCCAATGACATAAACCTCTATATCAGAAGTTCAATCTTTTGATTTACAAATTCAAGTCCATGATCCTTGGAAAATCCAAGAAAGATCTTTTGTCTATATTGCTTACGCTTAAAATATTCTTGATCGTTAAACTTATGAGACGTTTATTATTGCATTATATTGTATTGAAATCCAACACAATTATAATATGTCTAATAAATTTATTACATATTGTAAAACGACAATTAATGACATACTACATAAGGATTGTGGTTTAACTCATTGCCAAATCATTGAGGTTGAATTTGTTGATCTTATATCACAAAAATAGTTAATTTATTTCAATTACTGGACTTATATTCGAATAATGAATTGTGTTTTTTTAATTATCAAATAGAAACATTTTTTACTCTTCATTTTAATGTGTGAAATCCTAAATAAAGAGATACTAAATTGATTTCTAGGATTGTGAGACATTTAGTTTCACCAATGAAATTATCTCTAAAGCAATTTATAATCTTTATCCAGTATGAGTTGAATTTTTTCTGCGGCTCACCAAAATAAAAAAAATGATTTTCTCACAGAAGACTTGTGAATTACTCTTCTTTTGTAAGACCCAAATACCTTAAATTTTTATTTAGAATTTGCCATCAACAAGATCGTATTAACAATAAATGTTTGTGAAAAATATTTTCATCAAATGGTGGTTTACAATTATTGTCGGTGATAAAATTCTTCAAATTAATAATGTCACCATATCCAATGTTTTCAAAATTATAGAGACAAAATTCAAGAATTTTTTTTAAAAGAAATTCCTGTTATAATGAAACAAATCAATTGCAGATATAAATGAAAAAAACTATTTGAATCAAAAGAAGATATGTTCGTATCAAATAACGTTTTAGATGACAAATAAAATTGGAAATGAATGGTGACTCCCCTTGGCTCAAATTGACAACATAAAGATGAAAAATGCTTAAAGTGGGCCCCCATTGAGGTTTCTTCAGATAAATATTATGGGCACTAGTGACAGTTGAAATAGTGCGGGTTATTGAAAAAGTGGTTGTAATAATATCGGTTGGTGTAATGGTGTTTGAAATTATTTGTACTTTATGTCACATCAAATGAATGTAATATCTTTTATTAAGTTATATTGTTTTACTTTGAAGTCCACCCTCAATTATAAGTAAGAGTTTTGTATTCTGTTAGAGTGTGCAATTTTTTAGAGATCTTTTTATTGTAAAATGGAAGTATTCACTTGATATTCCTAACAAGCTTGATGTCTTGTAAGTTCTATTTGTAATATATTTTTATTTTGTTGATATTTTGGTTTTAAATTGGTATTAGAGCCATAAGTAGCTAAATTTTTTATTGAGCTTTTTTCCTTCAAGTAATTTTAATATGTTAACCTAACGTTGTCAGGATATGTATATCTTGCATTGTAAAGTCGATTGTTGCTCTGCAACTCTTTTTTTTTTTTGTCTGACATGCAAGATTATACGTAGTTTGACCTTCTAGTCTGATAATTTTAATGCTCTAGCTAAGCTTAATCAATAAGCCATTGTCGCATGGGGGCGCTTTAATATCCTTGATGGAAGAGTTTTGCCTTGTTCTTGTCGACTTGGTTCATTTGGATTAAAACTTCAGTTGAGCAGTAATGTTTTCATCTAGTTGTGGTTAGATTACCTTAGTAAACTTATTTAACGAAAAGTGTTTTAGATGTTTATTGGGTTGCCTTTCTTGAGCACCTCTTCATGGTACAAGAGTACCATAATATTTAGGAATTTACAAGTATCTGCAATCTATTTTAAGGAAAATTATAATATATTCAATGAAGGGAAATATTTTCTTCTATTTTTATCTTGGTTCAATAATCAAATAGCCAAAAAATTAGAACATAATTAGTTTATGTTAATCAGGATGTCAACAAAAAAAAATTAAAAATAAAACTTACAGGATTCTAAGCTTGCTAGGAACACTGGACGAACACTTCTATTTTACATTGAAAAGACCTCTAAAAACTTGCACACTCTAACAGAATACAAATTTTTTATTTATCGTTGAGGTCGGACTTCAATCTAATATAATACAACCTAATAAAAGATAACACATCCATTTGATGTAACATAAAATAAGAATAGTTCTAGGCACTATTACACTTATCGATATTATTACAATCATAATTTTAATGACCAATATTATTTCAACAACCAGAATTAGAACCTATAATGTTTATCTGAAGTGATCTTAGTGGGGGTCTACTTGCAGTCTTCATTTTTATATTGCCAATTTGAGACGAGGTGGGTCACTATTCGTTCTCAATTTTCTTCGTCTGACCTGTTAATGGATACTGACATCTTCTTCTAATTCAAATAGTTTTTCCATTTGTTTCTGATAGTGCATTCGTTGCTTGATTTGTTCAGGAGATTATTGCAGATATTTTCTTTTCATTATGCCATGAGTTTCTTTTAAGAGAATTCTTGGGATTTTGTTTCTTGAATATTGAAAATATTAGCTGCAATGATATTATTAATCTGAATTATTGTCACCTACAATAATTGTAGACCACAATTTGATGAAAAATGTTCTCAATAATTATTTATTATTGATGATGCATTGTTGATGACAAAATTCAGACAAAAATCCACAGTATTTAAGCATGAAAAAAGATGAGCAATTCTCATGTCATTTGTCAGAATTTTTTTTTTATTTTGGCGAGCTCCGGAGAAGATTTTAACCCAGAATGGATAAAGATTAGAAATTGCTTATGAGAGGATTTCGTTGGTGACACCAAATTTGTCCCACAATGCTAAAAACTAATTGAATATCTTTTTATTTATGATTTCTGACATTTAAACGAAGAGTCAAGAATGCTTATGCATTGGATTGATAGATAAAAGTCATGATTCATTGCTTGAAATAAGTCCAGTAATTGAAATAAATTATTTTTTTCTGGTGAGATAGAGGATGAACAAATTCAACTTGTTTGGCTTGGTAAGGAGTTAAACCCCAGTCTTTATGGTGTATTATGCAATTAATTGTCGCTTTATTATATGCAATAGATTTATTTTGTTCATTGTAATTTTGTTGGATTTTAACATAGTTTAATGAAGTGAAGATTGCCTTATAAGATTAACAGTCAAGACTATCTTGAGCTTATACATTTGTGCCCAAATATCTTTTTTCGAATTTTCCAAGAAACATGGATTTTATAATCCTCTAATTTTTTGTTGAGAATTTTCTCTTTAGAAGATTTTTCGCACAAATTACATAACTTCTTGAATTTTAAATTAGGAAATTGAGGTTCCGATGTCGAGGTTGATGTTATTGGGCTTCCAGACAGATATTACTGTAAATTAATAAACTGTCGTGAGGTTATATTTGGTTGACCCCTATCTCCTCCCATTTGAAAGGAGGAACCGCCTCATTGATATGTCATTTTAATGCGTTGGTGAGGGTAATTGAGCCCTCCTTGTCTTTCTCTCTCCAAAAATTCATGAGTGAGAAAGTCAGGTAATCAAATTCAAAATAAGATAATTGAGCTTGTTAGCCGGCAATGATTTATTTGTAGAGAAGACTTTTGACAAACTTTTGTAGTACATATTTATTTGAATTGCAATTAGTTCGTAATAAAATTTTTTTATTTAATAAATCATCTTGAAATTTGACAATACATTGACTACCGAAAACATTTCTTTCTTGATCGTTGAATATTATTCTTTAGTGGTATTTTATTTGTCGGATGTAAAACGAATTAATTGTCAGTATTTAAAGCTCTTTGGTTTAAGATTCTGCTCTAGCTAATATTAGAGGCATCTGTCTCCACTGTTTTAGGGAGAGACGAATATGTAATATATAAACAAAGTAACATTTTTATCTTTTGGAAATATTTATATTATGCGTGTGGTGTGTTTAACTTTTAAATGCTGAGTAAATATGTAGGATATGCAAGACTGGGTATTAGTTTTTTGCAATTTTTTCACTTTTGCAGGCATACATAAGCAAAAATATAAGTGGTAGCTTAATGTTTGAAGAAAGAATGGAAGCCAAGATTTTTCTTGATGCATCATTCTGGGATGTCGTGACATAAGCTTCGAAGGTTATAGGACCACTAATAAGAATGTTGAGATTTGTAAACAATGAGGCCGGGCCAGCTATGAGCTATATTTATAATGCTATGAACAACTTGCAGGATGCAATCTGTGGTGTGTTTGGAGGAAAGGAAAAGTACTATAAGGACGTCTTTTGCATCATTGACAAGAGATGGTTGCATCACATTAGTTCCTGTCTTAGTTTAGGGTTTGTATGGCAACAGATTTAAGTAGGATTTAACTTGAATCTTGCCAACTAGAAAAAATGGTAATTTTAAGTTTAGGATTTAGTTAATCCAGTTCCTCAAAATTTTTAAAGTTTAGGGGATTTATTAAATCCTATTTCTGGCAGGATATTGTAAATCTGGATTTACTGGATTTACTAAAGCCATAAAAGCTGTTACCATAACAGCCTCCTAGGGTTTTTTACGAGAATAAGCCTTTTTATATAATCAGATGGACATTTTATTTAAAGCTTATCTGCAATAATTGGTGGAGTTGTGGGGGACTCGAATGAGAAAATGATCATATATCAAACTTGTCTATTTCCAACTATGTTGGTGGTCTATGTGCATCCCAATTTGCCATCAGCAATTGAGATAAGTAATTTTGGGTAAACTTATTTGAAATTCCTATATAATTTTGAATTTCTTTTCTGATTAAGCTTTTATTATTGATATTATAATTTTAAATTTTTTTGAATAAATCAGAGTGGTGGAGATTTATGGTATATCAGTCACAATTTTGCAAAAAATGTTTATTAAATTTTTTAAGATTGATTTACAGTGTTGCTTGATGTGAGAGAAACTGACGTGTCTTTGAGCATCTAAATAATTTATTAAATTTGAATATATTAAATAGTTCATACGTTTTTAACATTCTTTATGATCTTTTTTTTTTTTTGGATACTCATAGAAAGATGAAAATTCTGTTAAGATTAAAAGTACTTATAGGATTTAATATTTACAATTTACAACCAAGTTTTGACAGGAAGATTTAATTTGAAAGATGACATTGATCTAAGTAGTTTGGATTTTATTGATGAAAGTTGTGATTTATTAATTGTTGAAATGAAGGATGTTGATGAGCTATTTGTAGTTTTGGCCATACAACCACAAAGACAACAATCCTCTATCCGGATTTATCCAACTAAGTTGGCCGGTTACGTGAGTCTATGTTCTCCATTTTTTTCCGCTAATCCTTTTACTCCATTGTGTCCTATTGTCTGTCAAATTTTCATTTAATTCTAATGAATTAAGATCATTTTTTCTAGAACTTGCCCAAGTCTTTTTAGGTCTACCTCTACCTTTCTTAACATATGTAGAATCTAAAACATCTACTCTCATAATTTGAGCTTCAGATGCTTGATGTTAAATGTAACAAAAACCATATAAGACAACTCTTTCTAATCTTGTCTCCAAGTGTCTAACCACTTATTCACCTAAGCATTCTCATCTTAGCAACACTTAGTTTTATGATGCTCTTTTCAAGGCCAATATTTTGTTCCATAAACCATTGCAGGTCTTATCAGCATCTTATAAAATTTTGCTTTCAAGTCTAAGCTGTACTTTTCTATCACACAGTAGGCCTGATGCATTCCCCCTCTTCAACCATCCAACTTGAATTCTATTAACAACATCCCCATCTATATCACAACTACTTTGAACAATAGACCCAATATATCTAAAACGTTCCACCTTTTAATGATTTGATCACTCATTGTTATAACTCTGCCAGTAGATGTACTGTTAAAATTGCATTGTATGTATTATGTTTTAGATCTACTCAAACGAATGCAAAACTAAAGTCAAAGGACATGGGCTTAAAGCCGTTCTCTAGTGTAATCCTGCTGAAAAATACTTGCTCCATCCTCCGGTTCTAACACAAGTAACACCTCTAGCATACATATCTTTAATGATGTGAATAGTTTGTAGTATTTGCCATGGAATATAATTTTATCCAATCATAGGTATCCCATGGAAACACATTGAGCTTGTTGTGAGGTATTTAATTTGAATAAAAGTAGTTTTTGGAGGTCTTTGTATTTGAGGCTTCTCCCATCTTTTGTTCCTTCCAACTTTTACAAGTTGCTGCCTGGTATTTTAGTTCATAGAACTTATAAAAAAATCGTCGAATATATTTTAGCAATTAAACCTTTTCTTCTCTTATACCAACTTTGCCACTCTTGTACCTTGCATTTATTCATTGTATTTGCATGCACTTGCCACTCAATTCCTTTTTATATAATTATCTAACACCTAAACTTCTTTTTTAGATACATGCCTGTTTACTTGTGCCTGAAAAGGTGTATTTCACTATTTAAAAGTTAAATGAGTTTTAAGTAGGGCAGATATCAGTCAATAGTACTGTATTCTTCTCTCAATGTACAGGTGATTGTGACCTGTATGATTTATGTCCTAAAGTAGCTTTCCTTTGCAGTATTATTTATGTAGGGTATTGATTTTTTTAAAGAAAATTTCTTACGGCCAATCAATAAGCTGGCTTACAAGATAAATTTTTTTTGTTCACTGCTGCTTCATTATTTTTAGTCATTGCAATGTTATATAAATAAATATATAGTTTTAGATGTTACATTTATAAAAAACTATGCTTTTAATAACTTGCAAAATCATAATAACTAGTTAAATTCTTAATTAATTATAAAACAAATCACAACATATCGGTAAGATATTCAGAAGAATAAGCCACCGTTGAACGACCTAAACGTTGCCCCCTATAAACAAAGACATGATTCTAATCATGTCGCACTGCAGCACGAATTCAAACACTGTTCAGTTGATTCCTCCTCCAGCAAGGGTGCGGCAGAATTTTTCTTCTGTACAAAATTTATGTATAATGCAATTTGCCTTGCCACAAACTGGGCAGAGATCACTTATTTCCATCCACTTGTATGTATGCAACCAAGATGAGAAGGTTGGGAACATTGTAGTATTATTGAATTTTCAGGTGTGTCCAGCAAATAAAGAAAGCCATTTGATCATTAACTGTTTGCATACTTTTTTTTGGGCATTTATATCCTTTCATGCACTGTTTTATGGCATCCATGATGTAGTAAGTGTAAATATCTAAATTTTGGGTGCTGGATATGTAAATACATAAGAATTGGGTGGTATGCATGTAAATTTTCGTTTTATTTTCAAATGCAAGAAAAAAAAATACATTTATTTGAGAATCATTATCATTTTTATTAATATGAATGAGATATGGTCGGTCTGATTTTCATTTGTCTCGCATTCGGACCGTCATTTAGAGGTGCAGTGTTCTGTAACAGATTTCACAAATAAACAGCATTATATGGAGTCAGATAGCCTCTTGCTCACATAAGATCAGACCGTTGATAATCAACAAAGCCAGCTATCGAAATTCGAGTTTCATTCATGAAAATGTCATTATATATTAGGAGAAGATTAGACTACAAACTATCAACAATTAATGATTTAACTTGATCATCATTATTTATGAAGCTTGATGGTTGAGGGAACGATGAAGAAATAGATAGTTTGTAATACAGTTATTAATGTTTTCATAAACAAGAATGGAAGTACCTTCTACTAATGGAAAAAAAATATCAATATGGGGAGCAGGTGACTGGTCTCCAGCTACATGGATCAACGAAGTTTATATTCCAATTCTCCATAGCAGCATATGGATCGTTTCTTTATCTTCATAGCTATCCATGATACAATTTTAATGGAGGTGGATAAAGATAACATACCACAATGTTATGCTACAAAAATCATGAGAATACCAAAAGCTACACATTTTCATAGTTTATACTTTTAGATAAAAAATGTGTCTTGCACTGGTCGTAAAATAATTTTACGGTTTGATCGGAAGAGTATGACAGAGGCTGACCTATTGAGGTTGTGGGGACCTCTTCACTAAAGGGGCAAAGCCATACGAGCTAGACTAATTAGGCCAAAACTGATCGAGCCATGAGATGGATAAGAAGTTGGCTAGATGATCCAAGCACAAGCCATTCGGTTGAAAATAAAGGAAAAGTGCATCTGATCTAGCCTTTACAAAAAAATTGGTTCAACGTGATAGTTAACAACCCCCAAACTCCCCTTCCCCTTCTAGTAGAGCCAACCCAAAGGAAGTTTCGATTATGCAAACTATCTCTAACCATTCCTTGGAGACTTCAAAAGCTCTCCTCATTAGGAATCAAAGATAGTTAATCATGCTGGATCAACCGATAGAATCATATACCGACAAAGTTCAACTGATTGAGCGAGCCAGAAGTAGGTCAGATGATAAGCCTACACAGAGAGTACATATTCCTTTTAAATGGTGGTGAAAATCTAATATTTTATTGTACTATCTTTTATATAAAGAAGAGAATCAGATGATAAGCCTACACAGAGAGTACATCTCTCTCTCTCTCTCTCTCTCTCTCTCTCTCTCTCTCTCTCTCCCTCTTTATTTTCATTATATTCTTTGGGTGTTATTCACGGACAATTTATGATTGAAAATATTGAAATGTGCGGTGAGCATGTATTGTGCTACTAACAAGAAAAGGAGTCGGACAAAGAGAAGGACCTCACAATAGGGAGATTGATGACAACATGAAGTGCACCAGAGAAAATTAGGATTTGAAGTATCAGCTGTTAGAAACGACGAGAGGCAAGTTGAATCGAGAACAAGATCATCAATCCTTGAAAGCATGTTCTGACACCTAATGAAAGAAAAGTCCACCTAGCCTTGAAAAGAGAGAACAAAACCAAGTACTTTGATATTGTGTGGTCGACACCGATCGATAGGCGGAGTGTCGCGTTTGTCAAAGAATGTGTTCTCCCTGCATATCACAAATGTTGAGTCATCAGTATATTCAAAATTTTGATGCTTAAATTTTACAAGAGAGTAAGACTCGATCGATCACATCGCTTCCATCAACTCTAATGTATGTCCGCTCAAGATCAACGATGCACTGAAGTGTCTACTCTTCTTCACCACATTGAGAGAGTTGACTTTCAGGCGGCTCAATGGACTACCGACAAGAGTAATTACATCATTAACAGACTTAAAAAAATGTTTGTTGCACAGTTCAGATGTGCACAAAACTCTCAGAAGAGCTCACAACACTCATAAAACTTCGTCAGAGGTAGAGTGAGACTTTGCACACCTTTGTCACTTGTTTCTAAAAGGAAATATTGGAGTTTTGGGATTTGGAACCCATGGTTGCTCATGAGGCGCTCACTTATAGATTGAAGGATCTTTTTGGAACGCATTAGGATTACAACGACTGAAAATAATAGTTGAGTTGTTGGATCTAGCCAGTAATCTCTTCTTAGCATACGAGTACAACTCTACCCTCATCATTTAGAATCGAGCAAAGTAATCATCACCTGCCAAAGAGAACTGCCCATGGAGAAGGGTGGAAGCTGAGACACAACTCTCTCCCTTCTGCCCGAGCTTGCTTTGAGGATGTGCAAGTCACTTGGATAATTGGGTGGTCAACATAGGCCATTATTAGGAGAACTGAGTTTTGACACATTGAGTTGTGCCCGACTCGATATGAGGAGCAGCCACCACCTACTTACAAAATAACCATGGAGATTCCTCTTAGAGTCTTGATGGTCGGGATAGTGTAGGCCATCCAAAATAAAAATATTTTAAGATGGTGAAGTTAATGAAAGTCGAAGCATATCTTTGGGACGCAAAGAAGTTCTGCGCGTATCATCGGGACCATGTTCATCATACTGGGCTGTCCCGATAGCTCCAAAGACTGATCGTTAATTTGATCAAAGTTGTAAAAGTTTGTGGCTTATGGAGCAACCACCTAGTGATTGGGAAAGGCTCTTGTTAAAGAAATCATAAGTGAGCCAGTCTGAGCCTATGCTATCTATATATTCGACTTAGTTCCTGCTATCTTCTGAGGTGATGGAGGAGATTCATCCAGTTAAGCCAAATTGAAGAGGTCACATAAAGGTGTATTATGTGCAACCGCCCAAGTGCCTCAACACAACTCACATCCTCCAATCTATTTTACTATCGCATACCTACCATCGAAGGGTAACCTATATAATGATGCTATTGTCGTCACCAGCTTGGCCATTACTTACCAAATTGAAATCATACTTATGAACACAGAGAGCTCGGTGAATATTATCTTTAAATTGGTTTTTCACAAAATAGGTTTCTGCATCTATTGTCTTTTGGCCACGCACAAGCCACTCTATGGGTTCTCAAGAGAAAGGAAAGAAGCTCTTAGAAATCTCGACTTGCCAGTCACTAATATGCTTGAAATGCTTGAAGCATCAATACTAAACTCAAGTATATATGCTGACCAAGTAGTTTACTAAATTGAGTGTGTATCGATCCTACGAGGAATAAGTGAACTCCCGAAGTTGTAAAAAATTCTTGTTTGCTGATTATTAGTCTAGTCTAAGAGTATAAAATATTGTGATTTTAAATTTTCTAAATTTAATTTTTGCAAAATAAATTCCGTAACTAGTTTTGTGGTTGAACAGTGAAGGAAAAGCTCCCTTGAATTGGCCTTGCAAATCAGATATGTTGAATCTTAGATTGACTCTCAGAAATACATGCCTCGAGAGAAAAAAGGGTGTGAGAGAGAGTAGAATAGTTAGAGAATTTCAGGTAGAGAAGTCGCGGAAAAAAAATCTCTTTATTCATGTTATGGCCCCCCTATTCATAGGGACTTATTTGTTCAAATTCAGAAAGAAGGGAACGATTATGAAAACCGTTCTTTAAGGCAATTAATGCTCTAATTTAATTTCAGATCTGCGTTACAATTTAAGTGTAATACAACGATTATGAGTTGGTCAACATATTCTAGTTCAGTCGACCGAGGCGAACAGTCACATGATGATCGTTCTTGTCGAGGTAAAGTCGGTCTGTCGACTACTTGTGACCGGACGTCCTTGAAAGAAGTGTAGGTAGCTGGGATTGTGAGCATGAGCGTGGTCAACTTGATTGAGCGGTCGCGACGAATGGTTGGTTTAGATCATTTAGTTTGACACTTTTGATTGTACAACCATCATCCTCGGTCGTTATTGCTTTGAGATTCGTGCTTGCAGTTTTGGTGCATACGTATTTGTTCCTCGAGTTTTCCTGCTCTTTGATATTGAGCTATGAAAAGGCAGAGAAACTATTGAACAAGTTGTGGCACCATAATTAAGAAAATTAGTTTGATAATTAACTTTTCTTTGCATTTTCGTGATTAGTGAGTCCTATAAATTAGATCATAGGGTTGGCATTATGTTTTTTATCACTAACTTTCCCTAGATAGCGAGGCATATCATGGTTGACGGTACGAGTTGAGATGATGTACATCCCAAACTTCTGACTATGTCGGGCTTTTAGATCCCTGACTTTGTAATGAACAAAAGGATCGAAATAAAAAATGATCAAGACCCGAACCTGTGTTGGCCGATCAAGTCAACTCGTCCGAGGGTCTTGAGGGGCAGATGACGTAATGCCTCGCCAGGAAACTCTCGCTCTTAGGCATGACACAGGCACGATCATTGAGGGCCAGCAAAGCTCGATTGCCGAAGAGACTGAGGTTGGAAGAAAGGGGCTGATGGAAAAGACAATCATCGACCCTTCTCTTACAAGGTTAGCATCTATCAATCTCTTGACTTCAGCGTGACTTCTTGCTTGATCTCGAGCACATTCTTTTGGGATGTTGCTTGATTGGGGTCATGTTTGGGTCTACTCTAAGTTTGTAAACCAGGCATCTCTTCGTAATTCCTAACATAACAATTCCTGAGTTCTAACAATAACTTGATGAATTTAGCGGGTTACTATTTTCTTAATAGGGAATTGATAAAAGCGGGACTGGGGTTATCTTCGGTCCCTAAATTGATCTCTTTTAATTCATCGACCGTTTATTTGATTTCTTCTTCAAATTCCAACGGAGCATCCTTTATCGAAGAGTCTTCGGAGTCATCTTCAACCTCGATACAGTTTTCTTTTGACCTGTTAGTAACAAGCAGTCAAATTTCTGTGTCATCAACCGACCCTACAGGCTCGAACGCAACATTTTCTTTCGAATTGAAAGTTTGATTTTTATTGTTTCATAATTCCTCGAAGAGGTGCAACCTGTCTTTTGACAATTATTTAGGCACAAAACCATGGTTGACCAATTTTTGAACACACGAAGAGTACCACCCAACAAACAATTCCACTAATTCAGTAGAAGTGTTTTCTTCTAGTTATACATTGACTTCAGAACTTAAAGAAGAAGAACCGTGATAGACTTTGGTTGGTTTTATGCCCACACTTTGTACTTCCGTGACCTTCAAACTATCGACTTTAGGAGGATGAATCAGGGTCAGAGTCAGGGTATGTACATAGTGGTTAATTCTATCATACATCAACTCGTCTTCATCTTTTTCTTTATTTTCTAAGGAGATCTCAAACTGAGGACTCCTCTGATTTGTTGTCATTGCCTTTTTTTTCTTTTCTTCATCGAAGCTCTCTTCCAAGTCAATGTTGATAATCAAATCTCTGCATTCAACAATCTTGTTAATTTTTTCTCGATTGTGTCCTCGACCATGATCTCCGATGTGGGGGCTAAAAGAGTTTCCACCCTCTCGTTGCAAAGGATCAGTGAGAGGTTGTTGAACTGAAACCCAATGGTCTCGTTCGTATAATCCTTTTGAAGCCTCAAATTTATTTGGCATGACGTCTCTAGAGAAGATTGTTTTCTCTGGGGGAGCATAGTAAGCGACGTCTTCATGAACGCCTATCTAATGTATTGAGAATGGTTATAGATCCCTCTTAATGCATTGTTCTTGGCCTCCTTCATAATACTTTATACATTGATGTAGAGATGATGAGACCATCTTATACTCATGGATCCAAGGTCAACTCATCTTTCTAAATCAATTATATAGCATTTTTTTGTTCTTCTTACTAGATCACCGATCCTCATGGATAGTGTTATTGATCCGAGTGTTTTTTTGTTCTTTATGGTTGAAGCCCTTTTCCATCATCTTGTCTGTTGTAAGCTTGCGAGTGTCGATTTCTATGTATGCTAATGTCTGTAGATTCATTATGTTGATCCACTAACACCCTTGAGGTTGTGAATTTACTGATGTTGACTGAAATGTAAAGGTTGGTTATAATCATTTGTACCGAGCAACAAGTCATCATCCGTGAAGGTGACACCAAATTGTTCCTTTAACGAACAAACCTCATCGAAGGAGCTGTTGACCAATTGAGCTAAGCAAATTTTGTGGATCAAGTAAAGCCTTGATCAAAGCTTCTCTCATCTCATTTCATAAGACCAGAGCGTCTTATATGCTTATTTTGATAGACAACTTCTGAAAATGGGCTAGTACGTCATATCCCACTTTGTTATTTATTCCTCTGATTTCCTTCCGAGCAGGTGCTTCTTTTGTTGGCGGAATCAGTTCTTCTTGAACGGCTATTTGCTTCTTCTTATCTTTTGGAGCTTCCTTTGGTGTTAACACTTTGTCGGTTCTTAAATTTACTTATGTTAATTCTTCCAATTCTTGGGTTGGACCCAGAGACTTCTCTTCTCGAGTGATGACTGGTTCTTATGGAGTTGATTCCGAATATGAGAATTCTAAGTCAATTGCAATTGGTGTTCCCTGTAACTCAAAGGTGGGTGTCTCACTTCCCGAGCTATCACTGCCCATGTCGTTAATGTCTTCCTTAGCCATATTGACGAGTTCATCAAGATTTCGTATGATTTGAGGATTGTCACAGAAATTGAAATTCGAATTAAATTGATTCTTATCGGTTACTTTATCACTAGAGATGGTTAAAAAATAACCAAAATTATAATTCTTTGCATTATAGGTTCCCGGAGGAACATAAAAATAATCATACATGTCAGTGTTTTAAGGAATTTCCCTCCCAAATTTGAAACAACCAGTCGAGAACGAGCAACATCTACTCTACTCTTCGCGTCATTGGTCCCTGCTTCTTCGACGACCATCTTTTTTGTCTCTTGTTGTTGTGGTCTTTCTAGAGTAATTGACACTATTGGCTTGGCAAGCTTCAAGCTTTGAAGAGAGGCTTGTATTGAAGTAGTCTAAATCTGATCCAATATATTCTTGGAAGATCTAGTCCAAACTGTACTCCATCCATCATTCGTTGTGTTGGGATCGATCGAAGCCATTGGATCAACCGAAATCATATTGACAAAACCTTTCTCAGATTCTTTCAAATAGTCTCTCGGGATCTTTATGCTCGAATACTTGTAGTTTCTCTTGAGCAATTCCTTGAAACTGAAGCATTCATCTATAGTGTGTCCGAGCAGTTTGTGGTATGAGCAATACATGGGATGATCCTTCTATCAACTTCTTCTAGCTTCTTCGGCTCAGGTAATTTGAACTCGAGCTTCTTGACCAAATTCCGGAACATCTTTCTCACTTCCTCATCCTTGAAAGAATATAATGTTCAACCGATCGATCATGGATGGCCTGCCCCTCTATCTGTTCCATAGGGTCTCTGTTGGAATTGTTGCTGACCATATTGCTGGTTTTTCTGCTGGTTAAATTGCTAGGTATGCAGCTGGTTGTACTGCTGCGAACGCCAATAAGTCTCTCGAGGCTGCCCTACTTGGATTTGCAGTGGTTGCTTGTCTTTGGCTACTGTTACCACTGTTCCAGATTTCTTCTCAAATGCCTTCACCAGCTTCAGCTTTTCTGCGTTCTCCAGAAATTTGAGTTGCTTGACCTCTTCTTGCAAACTTGCAGCCTTACTGAGTAGCTTCTCAAAAAAGTCTTGATCATGAATCATCTGAGTAGGATTGCTGCTGGACCGTGGATGCTCTCAAGCGAGATCTCGATCGCATGCTATTCCTGTAGCTGTGGCTCGTACTTCATGCTAGGGTTTCTTCAACATAGAATATATTCCACCAAAGTCTCGGTTGGCTTTTGTCACTCTACCATAAGATCACCTACAATGATGTGGTGCTGAGCTCCAGCAAACCACTTGAAAATGAGCCAAATTCCTAAATAATTATGAAGTCATCATCAACATATATTTAGAGTAATTTATACTAAAACAAATGTTTGTACCATGATACCTCCAAGAAACACTCATGCAATGCAAATAAAGGGGTAATAATTAGTAAATCAATGTGTTATTTCATTAATTTCTTTGTCACAACAAACTATAAGTTTAAATAATAACATAATATATATAAACGACTTAACAAAAATATGTATAAAATTTATAACTAATGATCTAATAACAAGCACAACATTTATAAATGATGATTTAACAACAAGTATGTTGTGTAGTTTTAACTTTTTTCATTCTTTTACAATGTCTTTTTAACCCCACATTATAAACACCCTAGTTTTTTAATAAACTAGGGTATACACTCAAAAGCTTGAAAAAAAATTAACTTTATAAAAACCTAAATAAGATTAAAATATATTCATAAATTATTTTCAAATAATAAATAAAAATTAGATGAGTTTTCTTGAAAAATAAAGGTGTGCACTCAAAGTGTACTCAAGCTGCTTTGTCAAGCAAATTAGTTCTACTTGTACAAAAAAAAACTTAAAATAGAATAATAAATTATTTTGATATAAAAAAAAGAATCTGATGACTGTTTTTTTCTTATACATATGAGGGTACAATCAAAGTATTTAAAAAGTTGTCTTGCCAACAGACATGAAAAATTCGACACTATATGGAATTAAATGAGATTTTTCCTTACAAAAAAATTAATTCACTAGGAGTGTTCCACCAACATATTATTAAGAATCAAGTTTTTTACTGAATAAAAGTATCTTCAAATCATGAGAAAATGTGATTCTAATAGCATAAATGAGTTACAAATAACACATTTGTACATCAAGCATGTGTAAACATGAATTTAGAAGACATCACACGGATGTCGGAAAAGATGGCGTAGCCCCGCTGGACCTACCAAGGACGATCTAGGATCATACACTTAGTTGGCAAACCCCCAGCGTATCGGGAAGATAGTGCAGCTCATACGGATAAATGGTAGATCATGTCCTTAAGAATCCCGCTGGCAGATCCAGTCGGATGAACTTGGCTCCATATAGCACGGACAAACCAATGACGTGAAAACACCTCCTTCATTTTCAGGACAGCTGGCGTGAACCCTTAGCAAACAACCACCCTGACAGGCACTCGACCTCACTATCACCTGGCTTGATAGCTAACCAGCACAATGGCCACCCATCCAAATCCATGGGACCCATGGGCAATATTTAAAAATAGTTTGAAATATTTCGTTGTATCTAAGGACCTCAGGGGTACAATATGTAATTGTATAATGACCCATTCTTTTAAATAGATGGTTCATTTTATAAATAATGGTTATACAATTTTACTGTTCATACAATGTTATCCCTTTTTCTCCCTCTCTCTCTCTCTTTCGATCTTAAGTGCTTTACTCCTTGGTTGTGTCTTCCGGTCATATTTGGATTTAACATCTAAAAGGTGAGGTGACCACGAAGTCATGTCGTTAATAAGAAGTAGAGCACAACAATCTGAAAGAGAAAGGAATAACCAAAGAATAGTAGCTAATATGGTTCACCCGTGAGATGACATTGAGGAGATGGTCAAGGTGGGGAAGTTGAAGAAACTTATGGTTCAAAAAACTCGTGTCAGAGGCATAGAAAAGCACCAACACTGGAGGCCCCGCCTAGACTCAAACAAATGAACACCATCCACTCACCGGGATAGTACCGACCATCCTTGGAGAGATATATGCCCCACAACAGAGCTATCTGAAGAGGATCAGAACAGGCGAGTTGTGCAATCTCGTGTCCATACAAAGGGGGCGGGTGGCTGTCCTTCCATCACATTCATGGGTAACAATCTTCCCTAGCGGAGAAACCCTTATGATGAGGCTATAATTGTCACGAGGATAATCAACAACTTTTAAGTTGGAAGTATTCTCATCGATACTGCAACTTCGTGAACATTTTGTCAAGTTAGTATTCGATAAGCTTAACCTTTAGAGCAATCGGTTGGCATCACTGCCCGACTCACTTTTTGGTTTTTCTAGTGAAAGAAAGGAGGCGTTGGGAATAATGCTGTTGGCGATCACCCTGGGGTGAAGGAGATAAGCAATTCATAGAGACAAAAGATTTCCTAAAAGTGGACTCACCCCCAACATACAATGCCATTTTTGTCTGACCATTGCTAAACCACTTTATAGCAGAAGTATCCACCTACCACGTTGTTGTGAAGATCCCAAGGGATAGAGAAGTGATCAAAGGCAATGGAGAATTGGAACAGTTGAGTGTCTTGTACTTCCGAGTAGTCGGAAGCGTGGAGTAAAAGCCACTCGATCTACTGGGTCGAAAGGAGGGCGGGCTCGAGACCAATGAGGCTGCTCAAAAGATCATAGTGGAAGAGAATGAGCCCGATAAATCTTTCCTAATAAGTGATGGTTTTGAAATAGGGCATCAAGAACTATTAATTCAAACACTTCGGAAGAATCGTGATGTCTTCAACTAGGCAGTCATAAAGAAGTTAGAGATATCAGCTGATGTCGCCTGCTACATACTGAACATGAACCCTGCAGCCTGATTGATCAAAGAAAAAAGTGAGGAACTCAGTGACCGCGTTGGTTGAAACCATCAAGGAGGAGGTGCTAAAGTTGCAGGAGGCAGATACATCTGAGAAGTGCAGTAACCTACCTGGCCCTCAAATGTCGTCATGGTCCAAAAAGCCAACGAGATGTGACGGATGTTCGTCGACTTCCCTAATTTGAATGCCACTTGCCCAAAGGATTTTCACCCTCTGCCAAGGATAGATGCTCTAGTGGACGCATCATAGACTCCGTAATGAGTTTCCTAAATGCTTCCTCCGGATATCACCAGATCAGGATGCACCCATTGGATGCCGAGAAGATCAGCTCCATGACAACCGAGGGATTGTTTAGTTATAATGTAATGCCCTTCAGACTTAAAAATGCTACGGTCACATACCAACGTTTGATGGATGTAATTTATAAAATTCATATAAAAAATATTAAGGCGTATGTTGATGATATTCTAGTGAAAAACCAAATGATCAAGCAACATGTAAGGAACCTGAAAAAAACCTTCCAAACACTAAGCGAATTTAATATGAGGCTGAACCCTACGTTTGGGGTTTTAACTGATAAATTCTTAGGTTTTCTTATGATCCACAAAGGCATAAAGGTGAATCTGACAAAATTTAGGTGCCAATTGGCACCCCCTCCCCCTCCCTAAATTGCATCCATCAAACGTTGGTATGTAGGCGACCATGCCAACATCGAAGGAACCTTAAAAAAACCTTCCAAACACTAAAAGAATTTAATATGAGGTTGAACCCTACGTTTGGGGTTTTAACTAATAAGTTCTTAGGTTTTCTTATGATCTCCAAAGTCATAAAGGTGAATCTGACAAAATCCAGATGCTTATTGGCATGTCGGCCGCCCCCCGGAATGCTTGAGATG
>JXCR01025372.1:52358-115432 GCA_002079205.1 Phalaenopsis hybrid cultivar
GCCACCTCTCCCTCCCACTACCGGAGACAATACTGTTTCTATTCTTTTGACTTATGTATTGGCAGATGGTTTACTTGGGCATTCTACAGTCTCTATCACTGTTGAAAACAATACTACATGATCCTTACCTCCACAGGATATTCTTCGGTATGATAACCAGTATAGAATCACAGCTCCACATCCTCAGGAAGTATCAGGTGCTGAGGAGACATGTTTACCATCTCTTCAGAATGAGAATNGCCAATCCTTTTTCCAAAGAAGAGGTTCTGTTGATCTCCTCTACCTCTCCGCCTTTCATTCCTCACCTTGCTGGCCATGCCTGAAGTCAAGTTGTTGTTCCATGTTTTCGCAGAGCTTAGAGGATATGAAGAAGAGGCTCAAATTGATTGAAGACGAGGCGAGCGCACTACGCGAGATGCAAGCCAGGATTGAGAATGAAATGGGTGTCGTTCAGGGTACGTGTCCATTCACTTCTCCCCACTTTGGGGTTTATCATTATTGTAAACCATGTATCAACGTATCTGTTTGTTTCTATGCTTTTCGTACCCAATCTCGTCATGTTGTTCACTTCTAGGTTTTTTTTTTTTTTTTTTTTTCCGATTTGGTTGCACATCATCATTGATGGTATCTGCTCTTGTGGGATGAGAAGCTTCACATTAATACTGTGGATTATAGAAAGGTATATAATTCATCAGTTAAGAGAAGCAGACTCTGCAATGTTATTGTAAACTTGATATTATTTGGTTTCACTTTTTGATGCGATAATTAATCGAACTTGTGGATTTACATGGTGGCCTTCGTAAACATTTGACCATCACAATGCTAGGGTTTGTTCAAAATGGATTACTTTTTTGGTTTATATATGTATTTTTTAGAAATGTCGTGCTTCAAGCAAGAAGGAAATTCTGAGGCATAACTTTTTCTTAAAATTTTTCATCTAATGCTTCATATTTTTTTTGCCAAAAAATTATAATCTAAAAAAAATTAGGGGAATATGCCTTGAGATCACTCTTAAACGTTTGCACACATAGTTGCAGAAAAATCATTAAATAAAATTGGATAAATTTTGGACCATATGCTATCTGAGATCCTATTTGCTATGAACGTGCTCGTGGTTACTAAATATTGCTTTCCTCTTGTTACATCTTTGTTCAGACCATTACTGCTTTTGGAATGTTACTTATAATGGGCTTTTTTTATGAAGCTTCTTTGACTCTTAGGCACCAAGACATTTGGCTTTCTATGACACTCTTATGCTGTCAGCAATGCTACTCTGATAGTTTTTTTTCACAGGAATTTGGAGGTTGCCTGATTTCTTAGGCTGACAATATTCTTTAGATTGCTGTCCTTTGAATCTGACAATGCTGTGGCAAGCATCTGATGCATATTCNTCAAGATCAATCATGGTTTCAAACAATTTAGCCAAAAAAATTTCTAGCCAAATACTTTCATCCATCCAGAACTGCCCGTCATAGGAAATGTATTATGTATTTCATCTAGTTAGATGGAGAGTCCATTTATGAAGCTTGTGATAAATTCAAGGAATTTCCCACACCACACCCAACTTGATTGGCTAATAATACAAACTTTTTACAATGAACAAGTGGAATCCTTAAGGTCAATTATAGATAATGCAGTTCAGGGGTCCCTTATGACCGAATCATTTAAGGAAGTCAACTCACTAGTTGAGAAAATGGTCATGAAAAAATTTTAATGGTCACCCAAGGGAGTCACCCCTAAGAAGATAGCTAGTGTGAATAAGATTCTTGTTTTAATTATCCTAGACTCACAAGTTGTTATCATTTCAACGAAGATAGATAATTTAAGGATAGATCTAGTGGCAAAATCCTTACCGACTAAAGAAATGAGTTATAAACTAATAAGAGATCTTAACACAACTACTTTGGAAATTTTGGATATCATAGAAAATAATTTCAACAACCCCACCTACAACCTAAGCTGTAATAATCATCCAAATTTTAAGTGGGCTAATAACAACCCTGGAGTAAGTAACAAGCAGAGGGGGAGCGTCAAAGCCAACCCTATAGGAAATTGGAATGACCAGAATAGTGACTATTTTAAACTAACTTACCTAATTAAATTTACTTCTGATCCCCAATTTAGGAAAAAAACATCATCATTGGAAGAGTTAGTAGTAAACAAGAGGAACCAATTATAAAGCCAAGATGCAGTCATCTTGAACTTAGAGAATTAAAAGTGGCAGTTAGCTAACATCTAAATGATCTAAGACTCATCACGACATGAATGTTAACTGAAGCCTATGCTTGGAACGATCTTATATGATATAATAGTAACAAGATAGTTCACAGTATCTAATCAGATAAACCAATAGAAAATGTTCATTTTCTTACTACCACCAAAGGTCATAATAAGGGTTGGTTGAACTCCTGCCACTAACGTACTTATTCATGTAATCCAAATCCATATGAGTGAAAAAGAGTGTCTCACTTAGACAAAAAAAGTCACATAGTGCATATAAATGCATAGTATGTAAAATGAAGTGCCTAAGAGATTGAATTTCTAAAGGCATATGTAATAAAGTTGATACATTATAAAAATTATAGCAAATGCATCACACACAAAAACAAATATAACATATACATACTCACGACTAAGCATAGGAGGGTCATACAATGCAAATGGAATGTCACCCTAAATCAGAAGGATAGCATCATGAGGTCGTATAGATAATCTATTGATAACAACTAAATCTTAAAAGAGGATAAACCTAGCACCACAATGTCATTAATGTAGTGTCGATGCACTAGGCATTATTACTTTTAGTACAATGGTGGCAAACACCCACATAAGGCATGAAATGAATGAACATTACAAACATGCGCCATGCAATGAACATTAAATTGTAGAACACGATGCTAAACATATCCTAAATAGAATGTATGATTCAAACGTGCAAGGAAAATGCACATGTAAGGCCTATGAATCAAATGAGGAGCATTATAATATTGCTTAATAAATGTTGTATGGTTATTCTTAGGATTTTAAGATAAAATGGATTGGCACCGTGGCAGTTCTATGCAGCGCATAGGCACCAAATACTTCATACCCTAGATAAAAGGTGAATTGTGCCAACACACTAAAACAACTAATGCAAACCCTATTTTTTGTTAATGAAAGAACCTCAATGAGTTTCTTACATGCCTCACAGGGTGGTTAAAAGGGTAGATGCAAAAGAAAAAAACTTAGGTATCTTAGCCTATAAAGGCGTGCTCACCATATATTATGGATGATTGATGTGTATTAAATATGTGATATTTTTTATTATTACTTTTATTATTTATTTTATTATTATTATGATAATACACTTGTGAAAGGTATATTTGGGGAGCAAAAGAGTTGAAATGGACTTAAAATACCATAACGCAAAAAAATAAGGCACAATGTGGAATAATTATTGCAGAAAATATGACATAATTATGTTATAGAGTGGCAAGGTTACACCACATAATAGAGCGGGTGGGGTAATTATGTCAATTTGCGGCATGACTACACTGCCTTTGGCATAATTGCACCAGTATTGGGCATAGCTACGCTGACGTTCATCCAACCTCTGTTATTTGATGAATTTGGCATGTTTGGAGGTAGCTTTGAAGCCTAAATCAATTTAAGGAGATGTATGAAGATCTAAAATATAATTTTTGACCTTTTGAGCTTTGCCTTTAGGGTTAAGGAGAGTCTTTGGGGATCTAGGGTTTCTCTATAGGGTTCCCTTGAGAGAGTTTTGTCTATTTTTCTTTTTTTTATATATATTTTTATGTTAAGATTTTAGAGAGATTGTGAGGAGAGATTGCGTGAATTTTTATGAAGAATATCTATAGAAAACTTGTATTAAATGGAGATGATTACGATGTATTGAAAGGTCTATTAGCTCAAATTTGAGTTTTCTATAATTCTTAAATATTTTCCTTTTTATGCCTACAATAATAGTTTTCATGATTTTTTTAATGTATCATAAATCTTATTTTTGTACTCATGTGATGTAAGTTATATAATTTTTAAATATTTTATCTCATGGATTTCATTCCATATTTGTCTTCTCTATGCTTAGACTTCATATGTTGATTTTTTAGCTTTCTGATCTTAATTTACTTCTAATATTACCTAGTATAATGTTAAATTCTCTTGTAATCTACGACTTCTAACTGTCACCTAGAAGAACAAGTAGGTTAACACACAATGACCCTATGAAATAGACATATTACCATTAAGAAATTACAACTTAGATAAGAGANAAGAAAAATATCCATGTTGGACCTAACTTCCTCTAAGAAAAACACTCTAATATCCTAGTGCGCAAGAGTTAAAGGCTTTCCCGCAAGATCCAGACTGACCACGTCTCAAACATCTGAATGAGCTAACACTCATCATGACGTGAATGTTAAATCAGGACAATGCTTGGATCGAACTTATATGATTTGGTAGCAATAGGATAATTCACATCACATAATTAGATAAACCAACAAAAAGAGTTCATTTTCTTATTACAACCATTGATCATACTACGGGTTGGTTGAAGTCCCGCCACTAATGTGCTTACTCATGCAATCCATGCCTATATTAGGGAAGAAGAGTGTCTCGCTTGGACAAATTGAGCCACATAGTGCATATAAATGCATAATATGCAATATCAAGTTCCTGGGAGACTAAAATTCTAAAGACATTATAAAATCAATATTGTAAAAATTATAGCAAATGCATCACACAAGCAATGCGTATAACAAATACCAACCCATGACTAAATGCACAGAGGGTCATATAATGCATATGGAATATCATCCTAAATCAGAAAGATAGCATCATGAGCTCATATAGATGATCCAGTGATACTGACCCTCCATCTTAAAAGAAGATAAAGCTAGCACCAAGGCGCCATTAAGGTAGCATTGAGGGACTATCCATTATTACTTTAAGAATGGTGGTAAACACCCACATAAGGCATGCAATGAATGAACATTACAAATGCGGCAAGCTCCATGCAATGAATATTAAATTGTAGAATGTATGATACAAACATTCAAGGAAGATGCACATGGAAGGCCTTTGAATCAAAGGAAGAGTACCATAGTGTTTCTCAAGAAATATTGCGGGGTTGTTCCCATGACCCTAGGTGAAAAGGGGTTGGCGCCGTGGTGGTGCTATATAACGACTAGGCAACAAACACTTTACACCCTAGATAAAGAGTCAATTGCGCTAACACAGCAAAACACCTAATGGAAACCTTAATTTTAGTTAATGATAGAATCTCAATGAGTTTCCTACATGCCTCACTAGATGGCTAAAAGGGTAGACATAAAAGAAAAAAACTTATGGTACCACCATATATTATGACTAATTGATGTGAATCTAATATGTGATATTTTTCATGACTAATTTTATAATAATAATAATAATAATACACTTTTGTAGGGTATATTATTATTATTATTATTATTATTATTATTATTATTATACACTTTTGAAAGGTATATTCATTATGCTTTGCAGTGTACATAAGAGATTTGATTATTTGGGGAGTAAAGGAAATGAAATGGACCTAAAATACAAAAATGTATAAAAAATGCTCTAATATGGAATAATTATTACATAAAATATGACATAATTACACCATAAATTGGCATAGTTACACCACACACCTGAGTGAATGATGTAATTACGCCAACTAGTGGCATAATTACACAAGTTTTGTGCACAACTATGTTGTCGCCCATCTAAACATCATGATTTAACGAATTTGACATGTTTGGAAGAAGATTTGATGCTCTAAGCAATATACAATGTTTGAAGGCCTAAAATATACTTTTGACATTGGGGACTTTGTCTCAAGGTTAAGGGGTGTCTTTAGGGCTCTAAGGTTTCTCCATAGGATTTGCTCGAGATAGTTTTTCTTATTTGTCCTGTTTTCATGTTTTTTGTTAAGAGTTTGGAAATGTTATAAGAAGAGAGAGTGCATTTGTATGAAGCAGATCTACAAAAAGCTAAAATGGAGAGGATCACAATATATTGCATATACTATTTGACTCGAATTTGAATTTTTTGTACTTCTTATACTATTTTCCTTTTTATGTGTACAATAACAGTTTTCAAGATTTCTTTTTTCATGCATCATAGTTAATCTTATTTTTTACTCACGTGATGTAAGACATATGATTTTCTTACTATTTTATCTCATGAATTTTGTTCCATATATGTCTTCTTTGTGCATAAATTTCATATGTTGATGTGTTTGTTTTCTGGTCTTAATATAATTTTAATCTGACCTGATATAATGTTAAAAAATCTTTAATATAGGACTTCTAATTATCACCTAGAAGAATAAGTATGTTAACACACACAATAGTCCTATGGAATAGACATACTACCCTTAGCAAATTGCAAATTAGATAAAGGACAAGATGATTAATGAAAACACTACATGGTTAACATAGGGTAAGGAAGACTTGTACATGATTATCAACAACAATTTGGGATTTCATAAGAAAAACATAGAGAAATCACATGACTGGAGTCACCGGAATATGAAACTTTCATCTCTTAAAAACTTAAACAAAATTTAGTTTAGTTTTCCACCTTTTAAGATTTTAAAGCTCTTACTCTTACACATCTAACACACCAAACTAGATTTTGAGATTTAGTAACCTAAACCTTCACCTATCTGAAATATTTTGACAACTGTCCTCGTTGGATTGATAAATGAAGTCTTTATTCATATACTATTTATCTGCATGTATACTTACGTGATTGACTGATTGCATTCAAAAATTTCAAGTATCAAACTTTTGGCGCTGTTGCAGGGGTAGCGAGTCAAAATTTTCTTATTTTAGGAGAATTTTAGTTGAAAAACTTAGATTTCATATTTNTTCCTCGTGGGATTGATACATGAAGTCTTTATTCATATATTATTTATCAACATGTATACTTACGTGATTGACAGATTGCATGAAAAAATTTCAAGCATCAAACTTTTGGCGTAGTTGCAGGGGTAGCGAGTCAAAATTTTCTTATTTTAGGAGAATTTTAGTTGAAAAACTTAGATTTCATATTTGCAATTTTTTTTTATTTTTTTTCTTTCTACTTGTGTTCTTATTTTTCTATTTACTTTTTTTTTGCGATTGAATATATATATATATATATATATATATATATATATATATATATATATGTATATATATATTAGTGCATTCCACAGATTATTGAAACATTTGTTCACACGAAGCCACCTTTCCCTCCCACTACCGGAGACAATACTGTTTCTGTTCTTTCGACTGATGTATTGACAAATGGTTTACTTGGGCATTCTACAGTCTCTATCACTGTTGAAAATAATACTACAGGATCCTTACCTCCAAATGAGATTCTTCGGTCTGATAATCAGGATAGTATCACAGCTCCACATCCTCAGGAAGTATCAGGTGCTGAGGAGACATGTTTACCATCTCTTCAGAATGAGAATGTTGTAGCTGTTAGTCAGAAGCTGGAGGCTCATCCTCTTCTACATGTTTGACAATCTGTTGACCACACTGATCAGATGAGCCAGTCTTCAGATGAGGAATGACATGTATCCACATCTAGGAAGAAAAAGAAGAATGGAGGCACACCCTAGCTTGGGAACTTAATGAATGATACTTTAGTAACTTCGGGTAATGGCACGACACTCAGAAATTTGTTAGTTGGCTCCGCGCCTAGAGCTAGAGGCAGAGGCAGGACCAAGCTGGCTAGTTCATAACAACTTATTTTCTACGAGTTTTGAATTTTAGAGTTTTATCTATGTCTTATCCTTTTTAGGATGCTAGTGTTTATGTATTGTATGGGTAGGGTGCCTTTGTTGGATCCTCTCATACAACCTTTATGTACCTTTTCAATTTCAATAAAATTAGCCCTTAGGCATTAAATAAGATAAAAAATAAAAAATAAAAAATAATTAAAAAAATATATATTGTTGTATATTTCACACTCGTCCTGAAGTTTCATATTTCATGTTCTGTTGTTGTGTTGTGCATGTGTTTTGCTTTCTTATTTTTCCCTTTTTTATGTTTCCAATTTTACAATAGTGTCAACCTTTGCACTCCATCATTGTATGCATAAGGGTAGTTTAGGTGAATTGTTCCCCTTCTACTCTAAAATTAAAAACAAACACTAAAAAATTTCAAAAACTCAAAAACAAATAGTTAGAAATGGCGACCCCTTAGAAAAACCATCTTAAACCCATTAGGGAGTATGCCAACCCCTCTATAGTAGAAAATCACATTAGTATTAATTTCACTGCTATAAAAGCCCCTACATTTNACTGTTAGTCAGGAGTTGGGGGCTCATCCTCTTCTACATGCCCAACAATATGTTGACCACACTGATCAGATGAGCCAGTCTTTGGATGAGGAATGACATGTATCCACATCTAGGAAGAAAAAGAAGAATGGAGGCATACCCCAGCTTGGGAACTTAATGGATGATACTTTAGTAACTTCGGGTAATGGCACGACACTCAGCAATTTGTTAGCTGGCTCTGCTCCTAGAGCCAGAGGTAGAGGCATGACCAAGCTGGCTAGTCCCTAGCAACTTATTTCTGCGAGTTTTAAATTTTAGGGTTTTATCTATGTCTTATCCTTTTTTAGGATGCTAGTGTTTATGTATCGTATGGGTAGGGTGCCTTTATTGGATCCTCTCATACAACCTTTATGTACTTTTTTAATTTCAATAAAATTAGGCCTTGGGCATTAAATAAAATAAAAAATAAAAAATAATTAAATATATATATATATATTGTTGTATATTTCACGCTCGTCCTGGAGTTTCATATTTCATGTTCTGCTGTTATGTTGTGCATGTGTTTTTCCTTCTTATTTTTCCCTTTTTTCATGTTTCCAATTTTATAATAGTGTCACCCTTTGCACTCCGTCATTGTATGCATAAGGGTAGTTTAGGCGAACTGTTTCCCTTCTACTCTAAAATTAAAAACAAACACTAAAAAAATTCAAATACTCAATAACCAATAGTTAGAAATGGCAACCTCTTAGAAAAACCATCTTAAACCCATTACAGAGTATGCCAACCCCTCTATAGTAGAAAATCACATTAGTATTAATTTCACTGCTATAAAAGCCCCTACATTTGAACTAAAACTAGAGCTTATCCTAATGATCCAATGTAATCATTTTGGGAGATCACCCACATAAGACCCATACCTCTATTTGGCTAGATTTTTAAATCTGTGTGACAACTTCAAGTTTAGCAATTTCTTTGATGATGTTGTTAGATTATGGTTATTCCCCTTCTCACTTAAGGATAACACCAAGATGCGGTTATACTTCTTAGCATCAGGATCAATCATGGTTTCAAACAATTTAGCCAGAAAATTTTCCAGCCAAATACTTCCATCCATCCAGAACTGCCCAACATAGGAAAGGTATTATGTCTTTCATGTAGTTAGATGGAGGGTCCATTTATGAAGCTTGTGAGAAATTCAAGGAATTTCCCACACCACACCCAACTTGATTGGCTAATAATACAAATTTTTTACAATGAGCAAGTGGAATCCTTAAGGTTAATTATAGATAATGCAGTTAAGGGGTCCCTTATGATCGAATCAATTAAGGAAGTCAACTCACTAGTTGAGAAAATTGTCATGAACAAATTTTAATGGTCACCCAAGAGAGTCACCCCTAAAAAAATAGCTAGTGTGAATAAGATTGTTGTTTTAATTATCCTAGACTCACAAGTTATTATCATTTCTACGAAGATAGATAATTTAGGGATAGATCTAGTGGCAAAATCCTTAACGACTAAAGAAATGAGTTATAGACTAATAAGAGATCTTAACAAACTACTTTGGAAACTCTGGATATCATAGAAAATAATTTCAACAACCCCACATACAACCTAAGCTGTAATAATCATCCAAATTTTGATTGGACTAATAACAACCTTGGAGTATGTAACAAGCAGAGCAGGAGCGTCAAAGCCAACCCTATAGGAAATTGGAATGACCAGAATAGTGACTATTTTAAACTAACTTACCTAATTAAATTTACTTCCGATCCCCAATTTAGGAAAAAAACATCATCATTGGAAGAATTAGTAGTAAACAAGAGGAACCAGTTATAAAGCCAAGATGCAATCATCTTGAACTTAGAGAATTAAATTTGACAGTTAGCTAACATCTGAATGATCTAAGACTCATCACGACATGAATGTTAACCGAAGCCTATGCTTGGAATGATCTTATATGATCTAATAGTAACGAGATAGTTCGCAGTATCTAATTAGATAAACCAATAGAAAATGTTCATTTTCTTACTACCACCAAAGGTCATAATAAGGGTTGGTTGAACTCCTGCCACTAACGTACTTATTCGTGTAATCCATATCCATATGAGTGAAAAAGAGTGTCTCACTTAGACAAAAAAAGGTCACATAGTGCATATAAATGCATAATATGTAAAATGAAGTGCCTAAGAGATTGAATTTCTAAAGGCATACGCAATAAAGTTGATATATTATAAAAATTATAGCAAATGCATCACACACAGAAACAAATATAACATATACATACTCACGACTAAACGTAGGAGGTTCATACAATGCAAATGGAATGTCACCCTAAATCAGAAGGATAACATCACGAGGTCGTATAGATAATCCATTAATAGCAACCTTAAATCTTAAATGAGGATAAACCTAGCACCACAATGTCATTAATGTAGCGTTGATGCACTAGGCATTATCACTTTTAGTACAATGGTGGCAAACACCCACATAAGGCATGAAATGAATGAACATTACAAACACGCATCATGCAATGAACATTAAATTGTAGAACACGATGTGAGACATATCCTAAATAGAATTTATGATTCAAACATGCAAGGAAAATGCACATGTAAGGCCTCTGAATCAAACGAGGAGCATTATAATATTGCTTAATAAATGTTGTATTGTTATTCTTAGGATTTTAAGATAAAATGGATGGGCACCGTGGCAGTTCAATGTAGCACATAGGCACCAAATACTTCACACCCTAGATAAAAGGTGAATTGTGCCAACACACTAAAACAACTAATGCAAACCCTATTTTTTGTTAATGAAAGGACCTCAATGAGTTTCTTGCATGCCTCACAGGTTGGTTAAAAGGGTAGATGCAAAAGAAAATATTTAGGGTATCTTAGCCTATAAAGGAGTGCTCACCATATATTATGGATGATTGATGTGAATTAAATATGTGATATTTTTTATTATTTACTTTTATTATTTATTTTATTATTATTATGATAATACACTTGTGAAAGATATATTTATTATGTTTTGTTATGTATACAAAAGATTAGATAATTTGGGGAGCAAAAGAGTTGAAATGGACTTAAAATACCATAACACAAAAAAAATAAGGCATAATGTGGAATAATTATTGCAGAAAATATGACATAATTATGTTATAGAGTGACAAGGTTACACCACATAATAGATCGGGTGGGGCAATTATGCCAATTTGCAACATATCTACACTGCCTTTGGCATAATTACACCAGTATTGAGCATAGCTACGCTGACGTTCATCCAACCTTTGCTATTTGATGAATTTGGCATGTTTGGAGGTAGTTTTGAAGCCTAAATCAATGTAAGGAGATGTATGAAGATCTAAAATATAATTTTTGACCTTTTGGGCTTTGCCTTTAGGGTTAAGGAGAGTCTTTGGGGATCCAGGGTTTCTTTATAGGTTTCCCTTGAGAGAGTTTTGTCTATTTTTCTTTTTTTTAATATTTTTATGTTAAGAGTTTAGAGAGATTGTGAGGAGAGATTGCATGAATTTTTATGAAGAATGTCTATAGAAAACTTGTATTAAATGGAGATGATCACGATGTATTGCAAGGTCTATTAGCTCAAATTTGAGTTTTCTACAATTCTTAAATATTTTCCTTTTTATGCCTACAATAATAGTTTTCATGATTTTTTTTATGTATCATAAATCTTATTTTTGTACTCATGTGATGTAAGGTATATAATTTCTAAATATTTTATCATATGGATTTCATTCCATATTTGTCTTCTCTATGCTTAGACTTCATATGTGATTTTTTAGCTTTCTGATCTTAATTTACTTCTAATCTTACCTAGTATAATGTTAAATTCTCTTGTGATCTACAACTTCTAACCGTCACCTAGAAGAACAAGTAGGTTAACACACAATGACCCTATGAATTAGACATATTACCATTAAGAAATTACAACTTAGATAAGAGACTAGAGGATTCAAGAAAAAACATTGCATGGTTAAGCCCCTTTAACTGTAATATAATTTCCAATGCTTGTTATGACTTAGACATAGTCTAAGAAAGACTTGTTCATGACTGTCAACAATAACATGAGATTTCAAAGAAAAAACATAGAGAAATCACAAGATTGGTGCCACGAAAGTATGAAAATTTCATCTCTGAAAAACTTAAACAAAACTTAGTTTAGTTTTTGGCCTTTTAGGATTTGAAAGCTTTTANTTTAAGCCCCTTTAACTGTAATATAATTTTCAATGCTTGTTATGACTTAGACATAGTCTAAGAAAGATTTGTTCATGGCTATCAACAATAACATGAGATTTCAAAGAAAAAACATAGAGAAATCACAAGACTGGTGTCACGAAAGTATCAAAATTTCATCTCTGAAAAACTTAAACAAAACTTAGTTTAGTTTTTGGCCTTTTAGGATTTGAAAGCTTTTATCCTTTACACATCATATACTTCAAATTAAATTTATAGGTTTAGTAAATTAGAACTTCCACAATTAGAAATATTTTGACAAAATTTTGAATGAGATCGATACATAAAATTTTTATCTGTATATTATGTGATCGACACGTACACTTGAATGATTGACTGATTGTTTTGTTGTTATTTTGGGCATCAAATATTTGGCACAATTGTCTGGGAAACGAGTCAAAATTTTCTAATTTTAGAAGAATTGCAGTTGAAAAACTTAGAGTTTTGGTTTGCAAATTTTTCTTACTTGTACTTTCTATTTATCTTCTTGTTTTTTTTTTTTGTTATTTTAATGTTTGTGATTGAAAGAAGCTTAAAAAAATGAAATATATAAGGAAGTTTACTCACCAATTAAGGAAATGGTTATGAACGAATTTTAATGGTCACTNTAATTAGAAATATTTTGACAAAATTTTGAATGGGATCGATACATAAAATTTTTATCTATATATTACGTGATCGACACATACACTTGAATGATTGACTGATTGCTTTGTTGCTATTTTGGGCATCAAATATTTGGCACAATTGCCTGGGAAACGAGTCAAATTTTTCTAATTTTAGAAGAATTGCAGTTGAAAAACTTAGAGTTTTGGTTTGCAAATTTTTCTTACTTGTACTTTCTATTTATCTTCTTGTTTTTTTTTGTTATTTTTATGTTTGTGATTGAAAGAAGCTTAAAAAATGAAATATATAAGGAAGTTTACTCACCAATTAAGGAAATGGTTATGAACGAATTTTAATGGTCACTTGAAAGAGTCACCCCTAAGAAGATAACTAGCGTGCATAAGACAGTTGTTCTTATCATAGCCTCACAAGATAATATCATTTCTAAAATGTTAAATAATTTAGGGATAAATCTAGTTTTATAATCTCTACCAACTTAAAAAATGAGTTATAGACTAATAAGAGATCCTAACATTGTTACATTGGAAACCCTAAATATCATAGAAAATAAATTCAACGATCCTTATTCCAATACTTACAACCCAAGCTAGAATAATCACTCAATTTTTAATTGGATAAAAAACAACCCAGGTGTAAGTAACCAACAATGGACGAGTTCCTAAGCCAATTATAAAGAAAATTAGGATAACAAGGGCAGTGACCATTTTAGACCAACTTACTTGAATTCTCTTCTAATCCCTTATTTAGAAAGAAATAAATCATCTTTGGAAGAATTAGAAGTAAACATGAGGAAAACATTACAAATCCAAACGGCAACCATTATGAACTTAGAGAACCAAATTGGACAAATTGCTAAATACTTTAGTAATGAATCCCAAGGGACACTACCTAGTGACATATAAGTGAATCATGAAGAAAAAGAAAAAGAGCAAATGCAAGTTGTGAGAGTGAGAAGTGGGTAGCAATTGGAAGCCACCTCTAGTAAGGAGAGTAGTTCTAAAACATTACATCTTGAGCCTGGAACACCTAGCTAAAATCCAGCCAAAGACTTATGAAACTTTGACTCACCTTTTAAGGAATCATTTCTTGAAAATGGTGGGGCAAATATTGATCAATAAAAGGGGAGTTAATTGGGAGAGTTATGGATCTAGAAAACACCCTTAAGATATATAATTTAAATCAAAGTCCTATATACCCTCTGGAAGATTGTTATCAATTTGAGAGTTAGAAGTTGCAAGAAATTCTGAAACTGAGGATTTAGTGAAAGCTTCATAACAAACAAAATATTTGGAGAATGATCAGGGATTACTAAAATGAAAACTTAATCATGGAGGTAAAGTTATGAAANCAGACTAGATATTCAAAATGATTAAAATATATAGTAAACCAGATGGAGTAATTTTTAGTAGAATTGAAAAAAAGGAATAAGTAAAAAAAGAAAAATATAAAATTAAGAGAAAATTTTAAAAATTTTGTATTGATAGTTGATTTTATTAGACAGAAAATTTAGGTATTTTATATGTAAATATATATGAACAGAGAGATATGTAATAAATCTTTTTGAATTACTTTGTAAAAGCTTATTATATAAAGATTTACATACATATCACTCAATCCTTATATATTTANATTTTATTAGACACAAAATTTAGGTATTTTATATGTAAATATATATGAATAGAGAGATATGTAATAAAACTTTTTGAATTACTTTGTAAAAGCTTATTATATAAAGATTTACATACATATCACTCAATCCTTATATATTTATATATTTAACATTTAAATTTTAATTTATACATATTATGCATGTAAATGTGTATTTCACTTTTTAAAAATTAAAATATTTATAATTTTGATATTATATGAAAATTTTGGCTGGTATATATGTAAAAAAAAAAAACAAGAGTTTAGTGTTACATATTCAGCAACCTATCAATGGTAATTTCGTCATTTGGCCTCAACACATTCCTCAATTATAAAAAGCTACGCTCTGCGACCTAGGGTTTTTGTTTGCGCCGACGAGAGCCAGGAAAGGAGGAGGTTGTGAGCGCTGTGTTTTGTTGCTCTAAGCGAATTAGCACGGCCATGGCGCCCGTCAAGAAGGCGGTAATTTCATTATTTTCTGGACTCTTTACGGCTTAGATTTTATAACGATACACTATTTCGAGGTCGATGATAAATTTTCGCTGNTAGAGCCAGGGAAGGAGGAGGTTGTGAGCTGCGAGTTTTGTTGCTCTAAGCGAATTAGCACGGCCATGGCGCCCGTCAAGAAGGCGGTAATTTCATAATTTTCTGGACTCTTTACGGCTTAGATTTTATAACGATACACTATTTCGAGGTCGATGATAAATTTTCGCTGAAATTTAGGGTTTTTATATATTCTTTCGTTTTAATTGATGCAGAAGAAGTCTACGGAGAGCATTAACAATAGGCTGGCCCTGGTAATGAAGAGTGGAAAGTATACGCTCGGTTACAAGACCGTTCTCAGATCTCTTAGAAATTCCAAGGGTAACGTGTCTCGGCAGCTCTTCGTCTGTTTTTTATAAGCATATTTGAGTGCAGCTTATTCTTTTGCTGAATTGGGCGTGAAATTTTACCTATGTTTGGAGAAGGGAAATTTGGGTGAAAAGGAATGGCAAAAAAGGTTGAAAAGTTCAGAGAAATAGCATTAAAGATTCATGTTTATGACATTGTTGATTTGGATTTCTTTTTTTTTCGTCAGTGTTTTTCAGCCCAAGCAAATCCCGAAGTATATGTTGTAGAAAGTACTGGAATCATTGCACAACTTAAGGATCGGTGTTGAATTCTCTCTTGATTTCAACTATATTGCCTTTCGCAGCTAAACGAACTAAACAACTCCTTTAATTGTAAAATGCATAATTATTCAATATTGTTACAGCGTTTAATATTTGTATAAAAGAGCTGCCTTTTCTTTTTTGATGATTCACGTCACCATCTTCCCCTTTAGTACAGCTGTTATGCTACTATTGAGAGATAACTAATGCCAAACATGACTATGTAAGAATATTATTCGTAAATGATGAAATTTGGTCCATAACCAACGTACAGATGCATGGATTCCTAAGTTTGGCCTCAACTTGGCATGCATTCTTCGGGTTTATTCCTAAACTTTAATCTAGCTGATTTTGTGTAATTTTCCTNCCTCGGCACCTCTTCGTCTGGTTTTTATAAACATGTTTGAGTGCAGCTTATTCTGTTGCTGAATTGTGCGTGAAATTTTACCTATGTTTGGATAAGGGAAATTTGGGTGAAAAGGAATGGCAAAAAAGGTTGAAAAGTTCAAAGAAATAGCATTAAAGATTCATATTTATGACATTGTGGATTTGGATTTCTTTTTTTTTCGTCAGTGTCTTTCAGCCCAAGCAAACCCCGAAGTATATGTTGTAGAAAGCACTGGAATCATTGGACAACTTAAGGATCGGTGTTGAATTCTCCCTTGATTTCAACTATATTGCCTTTTGCCGCTAAACGAACTAGACAACTCCTTTTATTGTAAAATGCATAATTATTCAGTATTGTTGCAGCGTTTAATATTTGTATAAAAGAGCTGCCTTTTATTTTTTTATGATTCACGTCACCATCTTCCCCTTTAGTACAGCTGCAATGCTACTATTGAGAGATAACTAATGCCAAACATGACTAAGAATATTATTCATAAATGATGAAATTTGGTCCATAACCAACGTACAGATGCATGGCTTCCTAATTTAGGCCTCAACTTGGCATGCATTCTTCGGGTTTATTCCTAAACTTTAATCTAGCTGATTTTGTGTAATTTTCCTTTTCAAACAGGAGCTATCTCTTTTCTTTTCTAGGGATGACAAATGATCACCTAAATTTGTGCAAAATTCTCAATATTTTAGAAGAATGTAGTAGATTTTGTAATGTCTATCTACTTATTAGAAGACTTCTTTCTTATGACAACTCTTCCTTCATTATGGTTCTTGTATAATGTATGCATGACTATAAACTCATGCAGAAGTCCCTCAAATAAAAGTTTCCCATCTGAGATATACTTTTAATCCATTAAGTTTCATTTTTAAATCCAACCATTCTACTGAATGGATCTTAATTTAAATTGATATGATCAAGACCAAATTTTAACACCTTATTCAAGTTAAATTCTATAATCACACAACTATAACTTAGTTTTTAATTAGGTTTTAATTAAATTTTCTTGGGCAGGTGCACATTTTTCCCATCTGATTAAATTCAGACGAATTGTTTATTTTAAATATAAACTTTATATTGTATTTTAATATATATATTTATTTATGTGATTTCATTAAATAAATATATTTGTATATCTATTTTTTGATATATGAAATCTATTTTGACAATATTTTATGCTTTCTTAACCAAATCAAAGAGCACAAGGTCACCATACATCTCTGTATTTTATTAAAGCATATTCATATAATATATTTCCTTTTCATTAATGGATTTACTATAATTATTTTTATGCTAGCATATAGCAACTATTTTTTTACTGAACTTTTTTAGAAATTATCTTACCAAGGTATCTACACATGGATAGCAGGTGGTATTTTGTTTGTCTAGCATTGGTATACTGACTATTACTTACATTTATGTGGATTTTCTATATTATGGACCATATTTTGAACCACATGATTTGCTAATTGAATGAGATTCTACATAATTTCAATTCTGTGTAACTGAAAGTGCTGATGTCTTGATAGGTGAGAGTATCATTGAGTGATTTTTAGGTCTTTTTTTTATCGAGGAAGATATACAATGTGGTTTCTCCAGTTTTTCCTTGTAGTTTGAAGTTCTTTGAAGTATATTTTACTGATCTAGTGTAATAAGTGTGAGAAACAGCTTGTTCACCAGCTCTTATATTTCTTTCTTTTTCTGAAGGGAAGGCTTTGAAAATGAATACTCTTTGCATTCATTATACTCAGCACTTCTTTTTTTTGCTGTTATCTTCTGGACCATGGGCTCTAAGGCTATTTTAAAGTCTGATTCTTCTGAAACTCTTTCATTCTACTTTCTGCTTCCACTGGTTCTTTCCCTTATATCTAAATTGATGTGGGAAAAGAGATATATGGTAATAATGGTCCTCCGTAACATATTTTGCTTTACTAGCATGAGAAGAAAGAAGAAAGTTTGTTTCTCATGATATATGCATCCAATATTTATTTGTCCTGTTTTGCATCTACAAAATTTGTTTGCTCTGTGCAGTTAGGGTTTGCACTAATTAGTTCATCTAATTCTTATAATTGACTGACTGTTCTGTAATCTAATAGGGAAGTTGGTAATAATTGCTAACAACTGCCCTCCCCTCCGCAAGTCTGAGATTGAATATTATGCAATGCTTGGAAAGGTTGGGGTTCATCATTTTAATGGAAGTAAGATTCTTCACCGTTTCCCTTGTACAGCTATGTATTTAATGTTGAATATGTTGCAGATATCTTTTTAATCATTGGCCATATGACAGCCACTTATTTAAAATCTGGGGCATAATCTGGAATTTTTCTCTCTCTCTTTTTTTTTTTTGGTTTGGCTTCGCATGCATCCTGCATTTTTTTGTGTTTAGAATGATCTGAAGGATGCTAAATTATTAAAAGTTTTCTTGATGTTTTTCTGTAGTTTATTTTGAATCCAACAAATGTTTTGACTGTTAGCAAATGTTTTTGAAAACCTTTTTCTAAGCTAGTTGTGATTTTTATTTTTTTCCATTTAATTAAATAGCAGCTAAATGTATTTGATGATGATTATTCAGGTTATTAGATGAAATGTTTAAGAATGTTAGCACCCCTTTTTTTGAGTTAATGCCATATGCTTTATTTTAAAAAATTTTAAATCTTTTATTAGCTCAATTATACTGTTAATGAATTTTAAAAATCCTGAAATGCACGTTGTGCTAAAAATAGGAGGCTGAATCGAAATATCGATTGAATTTGGCTTCATCCCAGGGGAGATTGATTTTTTCCAGCTGGAGCCACACTTTTTTGGGGGCCTGGTTCATCCTCCAATTTTGGCTCCTCATATAGTATAGCACTGTAACAAAAGAAATAAAAATCCACATATAAAGCAGCTTCAAATTCTATAGAAACTTGGCTGAAGAGCCGAGTCATTTGACATCTAAAGTGAGCGCATTAGATAACTGTTGCTTTTTTTGTTACCAAAACATTCATCAAAATTTCTTTGGCATTTTTTATACAAATTTTTAAATTTTCCTTGATGTCCAAAATTTACCTTGTCCAGTTTCATTCGTTTTTTTTAACTATTCTTAAATTGCATATCAGAACAACAACTGGTAATTTATTCATTTGCTTCTAAATCTGTTGATACCGATTAGAATCTGTAGCTTCGTCTAACTTCAACTTTCAACTTTTGACTTTGTTTTGTATCATTGCTCATGATTTTAGATAATGTCGACCTCGGTACTGCTTGCGGTAAATATTTCCGAGTATGCTGTCTCAGCATTATCGATCCAGGTCAGTTTGAGAAATATTACTTTGTTTTATGAAATTTCTATATTTATGTATTTGCTTCTGACTGATATCAATCACTTTCAGGCGACTCTGACATAATAAAGTCACTCCCGGGTGATCATTGAGATGTTTCTGGTGTGGAGGTTGGGCTGTCTTGGTTTGAATTATATAGGATTATTTGTTTGGATGGCTGAGCTTTGGATGATTTTGTTGTTGTTTTCCATTTAGATTTTGAGATGTACTTTTGCTATGGAATTCTGTTATCATTGAATTTTAAATTTTAATGTTTTTATCTTGATGATGGTGAATCATTCATTCATTTTCCCTTGTCTGTGGTCTGATGAGATTGTGTTTTTCGCGCATTTGTATGTATACCTCATAATTTTTATGTATTTGCATCCTATACTTGAACATTCATATTTATAATCTTTAACAATACAACAAAAATATGACAGTCAATTTCTTTTTAAAAGTAAGTATGCATTTTCATGCATAGATTTATGGCACCAAGACTTTATGTGTGAAGTTTCCTTTTTTTCTTTTGGCCATTCTCTGCTACTATCTAACTGTTGGACCTTGCTAGATGAAGATATTACAATTTTATGTTAAAGTTTAAGATATCTGTAAATAATTATTATTAGTTTTTAAACTATAAAAAAATGGTAATTCAACCGAGTTGGGCATTTTCTCCATACTTGATATGAAACGTATACAATAGTTTCTGTTGTCATCCATTATATGTCAATCATTTTATGGCTTCTGTTCATATTACTGCTGTATGATTCTTTACCAGTTTAATTTTTTATTTGTGAGTGTGCATATTTGTTGAGAAATTAGGACGAAGAAAAATAGAAGTTGACATAAATTTCAAAAGAGCACACAAAGGTTTAACGAGGTTCGGTAAAGATGCTTATGTTCTATGGTTAACAATATTATTTTTTTCTGTGAAAGACTCAATTCATTCATTAGTTTTATAATCTTAGTTAAGAAAATATACAAATTTGATGATCACATGTCTGCATAATTGCTGCATCTGCTCAGCCCTGGAAAAACATTGATGAGGATGCTATTTTTGAAAGGCTCTATTCATTTAGTCAACTTACTGTTCTTGGTGGAAATATATAACATCAAGACTCTTAATGCATTCAGAGTTCAATGATAGAGCGTCACATGCAAGTTGGCTCCATCGTTTTTAAAATTGACCAATGCCAGTGTATTACGGTGGGACTCACTTGACACATGACGTCCCACTATTCGACTCGGAATGCAAACTGTGTTTGGAGTCCTTATGTAATATTTTCTCGTTCTTGGTGGGTTTTTTTGGGTGGATTTGTTCTGGTTACAAAGTGCAAATGTTAGAGAACCGTACTTGAACGTTCTCGTGTTTTATATGCTTCGGCAGAATTTAAAAATAAAATTAATGAAATTTGCTTTTTTTTTTAATTGTATCTTTGATTAAAGCCTAAAATCAAGTAATATTATAGAAAATGTTGCGCTTCTTATCAATAAGATGATGAGCGCTTAGTGCCTTAAAAAGAGAGAAAATTTTATGCAACTTATCATATTGATTAGCTTAATTAAAATATAAGTCTTAAATGATAGAAAAGAAGTGAGGATAATGATTTTTTTTACAAGAATGTCGTGGATGACAATTAGCCCAATGAACAAATTGGATTGAGCCAAGCAATGATGAGATAATGTAATATTAGTTATCCAAATAGATCATGATATATATATATATATCTATATCTATATAAGGACTATGGATGATTATGCAATCAAAGTAATAGTTTAAAATCTTCTTTGCTTGAAAATTGTGAACCTTTTGATTTTTAGAATCTAGCATGGGACCATTGGGATCATACTTGAAAATGATAGATAAATGTTATATTTGTGAATGGGTTGTTTAAATCAAAGAGGGCAAACATTAAATGAGTAAGTGCAGTCCCTTTTGAGTCAATGGGTCTAATGATCTTATAGAAGTAATTGTTTAAAAATCTTCTTTGAAGTTGTATTTCTCTTGATTTTTANCTTGTTTAAATCAAATAGGGCAAACATTAAATGAGTAAGAGCAGTCCCTTTTGAGTCAATGGGTCTAATGATCTTATTGAAGTAATTGTTTAAAAATCTTCTTTGAAGTTGTATTTCTCTTGATTTTTAGAATCAGCATGGGACCATTGAGATCATACTTAATATGAGAAATAAACTTTATATTTGTGAATGACTTGTTTAAATTAAATAGAACAAACATTGAATGAATGGGTGTCTTCCCTTTCGAGTTAATGAGCGTGGTGGTCTTTTGTTACGTAAATAGTTGACCTTACTTTTGGTTATCATTTTATCATTTTTTTCACAGATCATCATATAACTTAAAACTTCAATCTGAAAGTTGCATGATGTTTATTATCACGTATAAAGATAATGCAAATATGTTTGATGATTATATAGCATATTTTTTATGTAAAATTGTTTACTTTGAATTTTCAAACATGAATATCACTCATATCACCTTGAAATTATCATTTTTTTTTCATAGATTAANCATCATTGGACCATTGAGATCATACTTAAATATGAGAAATAAACTTTATATTTGTGAATGACTTGTTTAAATTAAATTGAAGAAACATTGAATGAATGGGTGTCTTCCCTTTCGAGTTAATGGGTGTGGTGGTCTTTTGTTACGTAAATAGTTGACCTTACTTTTGGTTATCATTTTATCATTTTCTTCACAGATCATCATATAACTTAAAACTTCAATCTTAAAGTTGCATGGTGTTTATTATCACATATAAAGATAATGCAAATATGTTTGATGATTATATAGCATAATTTTTACGTAAATTTTTTTACTTTGAATTTTCAAACATGAATATCACTCATATCACCTTGAAATTATCATTTTTTTTTCATAGTTTAATGCGGTGATCAAAATTTTACTTTATAAGTTGCATTATATTAATTATCTCACAGGAGAAACATACAAACTAGTTTGATGATGATCATATACACTTTTTAAATAAAACTTATTATTTTGGGGTTTTACGCATGAAAACTTCAACTAAAGTAAATGTGAATTAAAAATGCTAAATTTAATCAATGAAAGCCCATTACAAAAATTTCATTCAAAATCCACTAAAGTTTTCTCTTCTAGGGTGAGACCCACACTTTGACTTGAAAAATCTTGAGATATGTTTACATTAAGTAAAACTAATTTCAACAATGCGTTCTCATTTTTCTAAACTAAATAAACAAAGGTTAATTTTTTTGCCATAGGCACATCCAATCAACCATAACCATATTGTCTCTTTGAATTTAAATAACTTGAGATACAGGTCATCTCAACTAAAACCAATTAAACTATTCAATTCTTTATATTTTTCTCTTCTAAATGAGCTAGAATTTTAATTTTGGTCACAATCACCATAACTACCTCAAACAATTCAAAATCCCTCCTTTTCATTCAAAATTTAGAGGGAATTTCCCTCATAACTGTTCCCTCTATTACTTCCCCCATTAAGCCATTTTTTACTGAAATCCACCACATGCCCTCTCATCTTCACTTAGCTGAAAGCCTCACAAAGCCCCCCAACCCTGCATTGAAATCCCCATAACCCTCTCCCTCTTCTCCCCTAGCCAAAACTTATCTCTCTTTCTCATCTCCTCAGTTGAATTTTCTCTCCTTCTCTTCTTCTTTTTCTTCGCTCCTTGCCAAAACCACCACCATTTCTCTTTCCCTCTTTTAATTAAGGAAAGTAAAAAATCCCTCTTCATCCAAACAAGAAAGTTAAAGAATTCCAACCCGACAAAGGTATAAATTACTCTCTCTCTTTCTCATTTTGATATGTTTTACATGAAATAGAGGTTTGAATCTAGGAGAAGTACAAAATCAGTATTGAGTCTCCATAGCGCTACTCTTGTGATATAGCATATATTCATTTACACAAAAATCAATCTTGTCTACTTTAAACACTAACTTTAAGACCAACTTTTTTCATCCTGTAGAAATCTTCAGGGACTAAATTATTAGGTGGATCGGTCTCTTTTAGCAGGCCTGCAAACTGATTGAGTGCTCTCAAGCATGTTGTACTCTGTTTTGATTTTCAACGTTCTAAGAGCTACAAATAACTTATAATGAGACGTGCAACCATCTCTCAGTGGCCTTTAAGCAACATTCAATANTTTCTCTCTCTCTTTTTTTTTTTTGGTTTGGCTTCGCATGCATCCTGCATTTTTTTGTGTTTAGAATGATCTGAAGGATGCTAAATTATTAAAAGTTTTCTTGATGGTTTTCTGTAGTTTATTTTGAATCCAACAAATGTTTTGACTGTTAGCAAATGTTTTTGAAAACCTTTTTCTAAGCTAGTTGTGATTTTTATTTTTTTCCATTTAATTAAATAGCAGCTAAATGTATTTGATGATGATTATTCAGGTTATTAGATGAAATGTTTAAGAATGTTAGCACCCCTTTTTTTGAGTTAATGCCATATGCTTTATTTTAAAAAATTTTAAATCTTTTATTAGCTCAATTATACTGTTAATGAATTTTAAAAATCCTGAAATGCACGTTGTGCTAAAAATAGGAGGCTGAATCGAAATATCGATTGAATTTGGCTTCATCCCAGGGGAGATTGATTTTTTCCAGCTGGAGCCACACTTTTTTGGGGGCCTGGTTCATCCTCCAATTTTGGCTCCTCATATAGTATAGCACTGTAACAAAAGAAATAAAAATCCACATATAAAGCAGCTTCAAATTCTATAGAAACTTGGCTGAAGAGCCGAGTCATTTGACATCTAAAGTGAGCGCATTAGATAACTGTTGCTTTTTTTGTTACCAAAACATTCATCAAAATTTCTTTGGCATTTTTTATACAAATTTTTAAATTTTCCTTGATGTCCAAAATTTACCTTGTCCAGTTTCATTCGTTTTTTTTAACTATTCTTAAATTGCATATCAGAACAACAACTGGTAATTTATTCATTTGCTTCTAAATCTGTTGATACCGATTAGAATCTGTAGCTTCGTCTAACTTCAACTTTCAACTTTTGACTTTGTTTTGTATCATTGCTCATGATTTTAGATAATGTCGACCTCGGTACTGCTTGCGGTAAATATTTCCGAGTATGCTGTCTCAGCATTATCGATCCAGGTCAGTTTGAGAAATATTACTTTGTTTTATGAAATTTCTATATTTATGTATTTGCTTCTGACTGATATCAATCACTTTCAGGCGACTCTGACATAATAAAGTCACTCCCGGGTGATCATTGAGATGTTTCTGGTGTGGAGGTTGGGCTGTCTTGGTTTGAATTATATAGGATTATTTGTTTGGATGGCTGAGCTTTGGATGATTTTGTTGTTGTTTTCCATTTAGATTTTGAGATGTACTTTTGCTATGGAATTCTGTTATCATTGAATTTTAAATTTTAATGTTTTTATCTTGATGATGGTGAATCATTCATTCATTTTCCCTTGTCTGTGGTCTGATGAGATTGTGTTTTTCGCGCATTTGTATGTATACCTCATAATTTTTATGTATTTGCATCCTATACTTGAACATTCATATTTATAATCTTTAACAATACAACAAAAATATGACAGTCAATTTCTTTTTAAAAGTAAGTATGCATTTTCATGCATAGATTTATGGCACCAAGACTTTATGTGTGAAGTTTCCTTTTTTTCTTTTGGCCATTCTCTGCTACTATCTAACTGTTGGACCTTGCTAGATGAAGATATTACAATTTTATGTTAAAGTTTAAGATATCTGTAAATAATTATTATTAGTTTTTAAACTATAAAAAAATGGTAATTCAACCGAGTTGGGCATTTTCTCCATACTTGATATGAAACGTATACAATAGTTTCTGTTGTCATCCATTATATGTCAATCATTTTATGGCTTCTGTTCATATTACTGCTGTATGATTCTTTACCAGTTTAATTTTTTATTTGTGAGTGTGCATATTTGTTGAGAAATTAGGACGAAGAAAAATAGAAGTTGACATAAATTTCAAAAGAGCACACAAAGGTTTAACGAGGTTCGGTAAAGATGCTTATGTTCTATGGTTAACAATATTATTTTTTTCTGTGAAAGACTCAATTCATTCATTAGTTTTATAATCTTAGTTAAGAAAATATACAAATTTGATGATCACATGTCTGCATAATTGCTGCATCTGCTCAGCCCTGGAAAAACATTGATGAGGATGCTATTTTTGAAAGGCTCTATTCATTTAGTCAACTTACTGTTCTTGGTGGAAATATATAACATCAAGACTCTTAATGCATTCAGAGTTCAATGATAGAGCGTCACATGCAAGTTGGCTCCATCGTTTTTAAAATTGACCAATGCCAGTGTATTACGGTGGGACTCACTTGACACATGACGTCCCACTATTCGACTCGGAATGCAAACTGTGTTTGGAGTCCTTATGTAATATTTTCTCGTTCTTGGTGGGTTTTTTTGGGTGGATTTGTTCTGGTTACAAAGTGCAAATGTTAGAGAACCGTACTTGAACGTTCTCGTGTTTTATATGCTTCGGCAGAATTTAAAAATAAAATTAATGAAATTTGCTTTTTTTTTTAATTGTATCTTTGATTAAAGCCTAAAATCAAGTAATATTATAGAAAATGTTGCGCTTCTTATCAATAAGATGATGAGCGCTTAGTGCCTTAAAAAGAGAGAAAATTTTATGCAACTTATCATATTGATTAGCTTAATTAAAATATAAGTCTTAAATGATAGAAAAGAAGTGAGGATAATGATTTTTTTTACAAGAATGTCGTGGATGACAATTAGCCCAATGAACAAATTGGATTGAGCCAAGCAATGATGAGATAATGTAATATTAGTTATCCAAATAGATCATGATATATATATATATATCTATATCTATATAAGGACTATGGATGATTATGCAATCAAAGTAATAGTTTAAAATCTTCTTTGCTTGAAAATTGTGAACCTTTTGATTTTTAGAATCTAGCATGGGACCATTGGGATCATACTTGAAAATGATAGATAAATGTTATATTTGTGAATGGGTTGTTTAAATCAAAGAGGGCAAACATTAAATGAGTAAGTGCAGTCCCTTTTGAGTCAATGGGTCTAATGATCTTATAGAAGTAATTGTTTAAAAATCTTCTTTGAAGTTGTATTTCTCTTGATTTTTAGAATCATCATTGGACCATTGAGATCATACTTAAATATGAGAAATAAACTTTATATTTGTGAATGACTTGTTTAAATTAAATTGAAGAAACATTGAATGAATGGGTGTCTTCCCTTTCGAGTTAATGGGTGTGGTGGTCTTTTGTTACGTAAATAGTTGACCTTACTTTTGGTTATCATTTTATCATTTTCTTCACAGATCATCATATAACTTAAAACTTCAATCTTAAAGTTGCATGGTGTTTATTATCACATATAAAGATAATGCAAATATGTTTGATGATTATATAGCATAATTTTTACGTAAATTTTTTTACTTTGAATTTTCAAACATGAATATCACTCATATCACCTTGAAATTATCATTTTTTTTTCATAGTTTAATGCGGTGATCAAAATTTTACTTTATAAGTTGCATTATATTAATTATCTCACAGGAGAAACATACAAACTAGTTTGATGATGATCATATACACTTTTTAAATAAAACTTATTATTTTGGGGTTTTACGCATGAAAACTTCAACTAAAGTAAATGTGAATTAAAAATGCTAAATTTAATCAATGAAAGCCCATTACAAAAATTTCATTCAAAATCCACTAAAGTTTTCTCTTCTAGGGTGAGACCCACACTTTGACTTGAAAAATCTTGAGATATGTTTACATTAAGTAAAACTAATTTCAACAATGCGTTCTCATTTTTCTAAACTAAATAAACAAAGGTTAAATTTTTTGCCATAGGCACATCCAATCAACCATAACCATATTGTCTCTTTGAATTTAAATAACTTGAGATACAGGTCATCTCAACTAAAACCAATTAAACTATTCAATTCTTTATATTTTTCTCTTCTAAATGAGCTAGAATTTTAATTTTGGTCACAATCACCATAACTACCTCAAACAATTCAAAATCCCTCCTTTTCATTCAAAATTTAGAGGGAATTTCCCTCATAACTGTTCCCTCTATTACTTCCCCCATTAAGCCATTTTTTACTGAAATCCACCACATGCCCTCTCATCTTCACTTAGCTGAAAGCCTCACAAAGCCCCCCAACCCTGCATTGAAATCCCCATAACCCTCTCCCTCTTCTCCCCTAGCCAAAACTTATCTCTCTTTCTCATCTCCTCAGTTGAATTTTCTCTCCTTCTCTTCTTCTTTTTCTTCGCTCCTTGCCAAAACCACCACCATTTCTCTTTCCCTCTTTTAATTAAGGAAAGTAAAAAATCCCTCTTCATCCAAACAAGAAAGTTAAAGAATTCCAACCCGACAAAGGTATAAATTACTCTCTCTCTTTCTCATTTTGATATGTTTTACATGAAATAGAGGTTTGAATCTAGGAGAAGTACAAAATCAGTATTGAGTCTCCATAGCGCTACTCTTGTGATATAGCATATATTCATTTACACAAAAATCAATCTTGTCTGCTTTAAACACTAACTTTAAGACCAACTTTTTTCATCCTGTAGAAATCTTCAGGGACTAAATTATTAGGTGGATCGGTCTCTTTTAGCAGGCCTGCAAACTGATTGAGTGCTCTCAAGCATGTTGTACTCTGTTTTGATTTTCAACGTTCTAAGAGCTACAAATAACTTATAATGAGACGTGCAACCATCTCTCAGTGGCCTTTAAGCAACATTCAATATATCATACAACGTTTGAGCCTCGAGAGTTTGTGTCACTTCCTACTGCACTTGGCTCGCATAATGATATCTTATTCCATCAAAGATCATTTCCTCAAATCTGCCTGAGTTAAATCTAGGTGAGGGATCATAACTTGTCGAAGGAGTGGAGTAGAATGTTGTAGGATCAACCTCCTCCATGTGAAGTCCAAATCCAATAATCTGGCTGAAATCCCTAACGGTATAGATCATATTTTACTTCGTCAGACATTAGGTGTGCTCGATTTTTGTGTTTCGAACATGAACATCAAAACCTACCCTCATATAGGTAAACTAACAGTTGAGAAGCACCTACCACAAATTCATCGACACAATTTAAGAACTCCTGAGTGATTCTATTTTTATTCGGATAAAGTCTGTTGTACATCCACGATCTCAACGTAAGAACATCCATGTTTACACTCAAATATGAGAATAATAAATGCATTATAATATGCATTAAATTGAATTCATTGTATTTAATTATTTTAGTAGATCTATTATATGATTATCAACAAAAGACGATAAAACCTGACAATAATCAACACACTTTTTAGGAGTGAACGTTTTAGATAGCTTTGAAGTCAGAACATTAGTAGTTTGCTAAGGCTCTTAGGGCCGTCGAAGATCGATTATTAACAAACATTTATCTATATTTTTCTCTAATCTTGCCTATCATTGTAGCTACAACAACCCTTTTAAAGACAAAATATGACAAAAAATGTATCTGTGTGAAGGCTATTGTAGCTACAGTGGCATGCAACATTAGAGAGCCCTCCTAATAGATTGAGAATCAATGTTCGACCAACAATGATCTTTGATGGAACTAACATTACTATGATGTCAAACAATCAGATTTGTGGTAGATCTAATTTTTACATATAATATTATCTGTCATTGTAGCTACACCAAAACTTGCACGAGTTTATTTCTTTTGCATTTTTATTTTTTACATGGAAAGTCAATCATTACACTAAACATACTCATTGTCGCAAACCCCATATGTGATTAACTGTACACCTAAAAATATGTTCATAGAAGGAGATATTTCATATGAGATAAGAGTTTTCACTACATACTCTAATGTAAATTCTAATTTCCACTTCCAAAATAGAAATTCACTTTAAAATCTAAGTTGTTAGATCCAAAATGAAAATTCACTTTGAAATCTCATCTACTTTGCCAAAATGGGAATTACATCAATGAAAAATAGATTTCAAAGTGAATTTCCATTTTGAAATTGACAAATTATTTGAAAGTAAAAAATTAGACTTCACAAAAGAGGAAACAGTGAATACTCTTTACATCATATGAAATATCTTCTTTTGAGAAATATTTTCAGGTGTGCAATCAATCGTGTAAGGGGCTACGACAATGAGCATGTTTAATTCTATGATTGGCTTTTCACTTGGGAACAAACTACGAAACAAATATACTCGTGATAAGGTTGGAGCATGTAATATTAAAAAAAGACATTATGATGTCTAAATAAACCGTTAGAGTAATTTTTTCTTAATACGAAAAACAATTATCGCTAAAAAATTTACTGAGTTTAATTTTGACTCAGATTTCTTCAGAGCTAACAACATTGAAGTTAGAAATCATAATGTTAACAACTTATTGAGGTTATTAGGGTTTTCAAAGATCGATATCAGTAAATACTTATCAATGTTTATCTCTAATCTTATTTGTCACCATAACTACAATAACTCATTTAAAAGTATATTTCGTTCACATTTTATCAACAAGTGTAAAGTCAGTGACCCGTATGGGGTTTGCAATTGGTTTTTCACTTGGAGACAAAATATGAAACAAATATATCTGTGAGCAGGCTGGTGTAGCTACAGTGGCATATCTTATTAGAGGGAGACAACTTAATCAATTGAGAGTCAATGTTCGACCATTAATGATTTTTGATAGAACTAACATACTAAGATGTAAAACAATCCATATTTGAGCCGAGAAGATGTGTGTTCCAACCAAATAGCTTGAAATCTACTAATTAATTACATCCCACTCTATATCACCATCACTTTGGGATATCTAAAACATTCACATCTTTTTAATGACTTGATCATCCATAATAATATTATTAAAATTATAGTTCAAGTATTCAGTTCTAGTTATACTCAAACGAAGGACTTTATACTTCAATATCGGCCTCCATAATTTAAGTTTTTCCTAAACTATTTCTTTAGTCTTATCCACAATAAGGGTATCACCGACAAAAAACATACACCAATGTGCATCCTCCTGCAAATGTCTAGCAAGAGCATGCATAAATAAAGTTAAAAACATGTGTTTAAAAGTAATCCTTGATGTTAATAAGGCTGTTAATGATCAATTTTTTAGCCGAGCTGGGGTGGCTCAAAATTAGCTCAAAAAATATTTGATCCAAAATTTTTGTTCGAAGGTCGGCTCGTAATTTTGATCTGATCTCGATTCGATCTGAAATTTGAATCAAAGTTTTGAGTGATTGAAGATTTTCGAGATAAATTTGCTAAATTCACGTTCATGTTGTTAACGATCTGATTTCGAGACGAGTTGAGGTCGGCTAAAAAAAAAATTGATACAAAATTTTGGCTCACATCCCGACTTGTTTATTTCAATTCAATCTTGATCCGAGTCAAAATTTGAATCAATCTTCACACGATTAATAATGTTCGAGCTAAACTTACATTCATAGATGTAATCCAACCAAAATTAACAAACCTCATAGTTGCTAAATTCTAAATCCTAAACATATTTTTCAAAGCAAATGAAAAATAAAATAAAAATAAAGATAACGAGTTACCTTCCTTGATCATTTTGGGTAACAAGGAGTGTAAGGAGGAGAAGAAAGGGAGTTCCTAGTCATCGTAAGCTGTGCTCCCACCGTTGAGTTCCCAACATGCTCCTATTTCGACGAAGGTGATGGTTGCAAGGACAAAGGTGATTGTTTCAGAGATGAAGGCAAAGGTTCTGGGGAGAACACGAGGGCTTCGGGTAGAAAGTTTCAGGAAGAGGCGAAGATTTTGGGTGAAGAAGGTCGTGAGAAAAATTAGGACAAGACTGGGAGGGAGGTGATATCGGGCGAGAAAAAGCATTGGTTTCAACTGTCTATCAACAACTTTAAGTGTGTCAATCATTAAAATAATTAACTACGAATTTCCCTCCGATTAATAATCAAACATGTTGGTTAAAGTATCATTAGATGACGGGTTTGAAGATAACCAACACACTATAACTGTCGTTAATATTTGCTTATAATCGACAAGTCATTATGTCGATTATAATTACAATAAGAAAATAAAATACTATTGATAAGGGACGATTTATATTGTAGTTATGTCATCGCAAAAACAAAGATAAAAACCGTCTCCAAACCATAAACAATTAAAACTATTTTTCCAACGTGTAAAAAGCCGTCGGTTGTAGTCATTTTTCGTGAAATGCTAGACAATCTCCTAAGTGTGTAAACATATCATTGGCCAATAAGTTTGGTAGAGCAATTGTAATCTTTCTTGGGACATGCAAATATGATACAATCACTATATAAATCCTAAATGTGGAAACTCTTTTTATATGACTTGTGATATAAGCCCAAAGGCCATGCAAGAAATGTAAAGCATAAAATAAAGTGCTTATTTTAAAATTTTTCAATTTTAATCCTAAATTTTATATAAGATTAATTTTTTATTACTAAGATTTTGTAGAAATCGTTTTTATCCTATAGATTGATATAGAATGCAAATTATCATAAACTAGACATGCAAATCCAATAAGTGGTCATTTCTTATGCACCTAAAAATCCTAATTTTCTTATACGAGAACCACACATACAAAATTTGTATAAGACATAAAACACAATTTGGATGATTGAAACATAAAGCCCAACTTGTGTGATTTTGCATGAAATATAAAACCAAACTTGCATGTATTACAAAGTAATATAAAACTCAAGTTGCCTGATATTGCATGAAACAAAAAGCCTAACTTGCATGATTTTTCATGAAAGAAAAAGCACAACTTATATTGTTTTGCATGAAACATAAAGCCCAACTTGCATGATTTTCATGTAACATAAACAAAACATGCATGGTTTTGCTTAAACATAAAGCCCAACTAGTGTGCTTATCAACATAAACACACTTGCATGGGTTTGCATGAAAAATAAAGCACAACTTGCATGGTTTTTATGAAACATAAACATAACCTGCATAGCTTGGGTTAGGCTTTCGGAAAAGGGAGTGTTGGAGAGTTTAGGGGTGGCTTAGGTTAGGGTTTTAAGTAAGGGAGTTATGGAGAGTGTGAAGCCAGGTATTGGAGGGAGGGAGAGTGTGGGTGTGTCTTAGGCTAGCCTTTCGTGTAAGGGAGTGAGGAAGAGTGTGGGTAAGGCTTAGGTTAGAGTGCCGAGTAATGAAGAAAGAGTAAGAAAAGAGAAGGCTTTGGATAGGTTAAGGGACAAAGAGTGAGTGGGGAAGGCTTAGAGTTTCGGGTGAGGTAGTGAGGGAGAGTGTGGGGAATGCTTGGGGTGTTAGAGAAAAAGAGCGAGTGGGGAAATTATTAGGTTTTTGGGTAAGGAGTGGGGGAGTGAGGGGAAAAGCTTAGGCTTTTAGGTAAAATGGAGAAAGAGGGAGTGAGAAAAGGCTTAGGTTTTCAGGTAAGGAGAAAGAGTGAGCGAGGAAAGTTTAACTTTTTGGTTAAGATAAAGTGAGGGAGAATAAAGCATAGGTTTTCTAGGTAAGAAAGAAAGAGAAAGAGAGGTTTAAATGGTGGTATTTTTTGCTTAGGGAAAAATAGGGAGAGAGAGGTTTAGGTGGTGAGTTTAGGCCTGTGGAAAAAGAGAGGGAGGGAGGGATGGAAAGGGATAGAGAGAGAGGCTTATGTGGTGAGAGTTTCTATCTATAGAGAGAGAGAGAGAGGGAGAGAGGTTTGTGATGGTGAAACTTTTGGCCTATCGAGGAAGAGGAAGAGAGGCTTGGATGTTGGGGTTTGAATGAGACAAATGACAAGAAAAAGAAGAAATCATAAAAGAAGATAAGTGGAGAAATTCACCTTGCTTGCTTGGATGAAGAGGCACCCTTTGTTCTTACTTGCATAAATGAAGAAAGAAATGCTCATCATTTTAGGGTTTCAACAAGATTTGGAAAAAGGAAGAAGAGGGGGGGAGGGGGGATTTCATTCCAAGTAGAAAAAGGGAGAGAGGAGGAGAGGTGAGATGGCAAAGAAAGAAAGGAAAAGTTGTGTTGAATGGGGGAGTTTTAATCAAGATATGGGGGACGGAATGAAGGCTAGGGTTAAGGAAGAAAAGAGAGGGAAATTTTTGAAATTTGAGAGGGAATTTTAAATTTTTGGAGTGGTTATGGTGGTTGGAGGCAAAAAACACAACTTTAGCTCATCTAGAAGATAATGATTCAATGAATTCAATTATGAAATTAATTTTTTTTGAGATATTCTCTATCTCAATATATTTCAATTCAAAGTGACAATGTAGTCATGGGTGGTTGGAGGTGGTTAAAGCCCAAAATTATATCTTAGCTCATTTAGCTCAGAAAAATGAGGAGCACACATTGGTGAAGTTAGTTTTTGTCAGGATGTGTCCTATCTCAAGATATTTGAATTCAACGTGTGGGCCCAATCTTAGGTGAGAGAACATTTTGGCGGATTTTGAATGAAGCTTTTTAATAGGTTTTGATTGATTAAATTTAATATTTTTAGCTCATATTTATTTAGGTCGGAGTTTGACTTTGATTTCAGTACATTTTGAGTGAATTATCAATATTATTTTATATTACTAAAATTACCATCCAAATTATCGTTGTCTTAACAAACTTCAAAATGAAGTCTGATTTGGGTACAAAGAAGTTCAGTTGAAAAGTTTTGATGATCCAGAAGCACTCATGCAATCTCTTTTATGTAAGCTCATTTTTTATACATGGAAACCTAAAATAAAGAGTTTTACATAAAAATGGTGCTCAATCATCATCAAACTGGTTTGCATGCTTCTTATAAGTGATAATAAATATCATGTAATTTACATAATGAAATTCTAAGCACTGTATTGATCTATAGAGAAAATGATAATTTCTGGGTAAACACTTTTTATGCATGAAAGCTCAAAGTGTAAAGTTATATGTAAAAAAATAAGTATTATAATTGCCAAACCCATTTGCATGACTTTATTTGTGATAATAAATGCATTGCAACTTCCAGAATGAAATTTCAAGATCTACAATGATCTATGGAGAAAATGATAATTTTGGCGTGCATTTTGATTTAAGCTGATCTTTGGTTCAATTTTAGGATTTAGTTAAATTGGTTATATTTGGTTAAGTTTTAGCTTGATTAAAATTAATTTTAGGATTTAGTTAAATTAGAGTAGGTTCAAGTTTTAGTCCAAATGGGGTTCATGTTATATCTTATGTGAGTTCAATTAAGTCTTCTAGTAATACTAGAAGGGAGGTCCTATTTTCCGATGAGATTGAATATATGTTAAGAAAAAAGGTTAACCAAAAAAATAGGTCAACAATAACTAACACCTATGTATGAACAAAATTAACATTGTATATCATAAAGACACTAACATAAATTTCATAACAATATCAATGCATAAATGTTATGAAAATGGGGTTTGATAACCTTAAATCCATTTTTAACTTTTAAAATAAAAATTCATAGAGCATGTCAAGCAATAAGAATGAGTTAATTATTTTATGCTTTGACAAATAACACTGCAAACAACATATTATAAGCAACATGAATTGATACATATGCAAACACACACACTTATAAATTTCCATAACTATCATACAAATATGGCATATTCAATGGGAAGAATATCAAATGTAGGATTTATTCAATCTCAACAATGTTGGATATAAAGTTTTGAAGCATATGATGATTATATGCTCATTATTTGATGACATTATAAAAAACAATTTTCCCTAAGATAAATCACATGACAATGGGAGCAAAATCCCCAAATCATACCTCCAGAGGTGTATAATTCATTCAATTAACAAAAAATAGGGAAGTGATTAAGGATCATTAAAGGAAATTGAATCATGGTATCAAAACCATGGTAGCAAAACCCAAGCTTAAAGGAAAATGTAAAGCATGGAATCACTCAAGGATTGGAAAAGAGTGTATGGAATGCCTTCTATCTCAGTATTTTTTTCTAAAATTAGCTTGGCATAAAATTCTACAATGAAATGTGGGAGGCTCTAAGGGAGATAGAGAAAAGAAGAAAAGACATTTATTATAATTGTGGGGTTACTTTTGGTCTCTATCACTTTTAACTTCCATCTTGTAAGATCAAATAGGATGATATCTCTTCCTTCTGCCTTCTTCGAAGCTCTTCCTCTTTCTTCTCTCCTCTTCTCTCAAAAATCCATTACTTATCACTTAGGTTCTTTTAAAACCACTCTAAGAACTCACCAATGCTACGAAAAAAAGAACTAAAAATCTCCTCTCAAATTTTCCTCAGAGGGCTCCTTATCATTCCCCTTTGGCTTGCTTAAGAATCCAAGTCATTCTCTTATCTTTCAAGACCTTTCTTTCCTTACCCATGCTAAAATTTTAGCTAAGCAGTTGGAGGACTAATCTAAAATTTTTGTTATGTTGATTAGCAGTGCTGAGGTGTTGCGTACAGTGTTGCGATGCTAACACAAAGGCAAGAAAGCTTAGAGCACGATGTCACATCATTTCAAATTAGCGTTGTAGTGTTGGGTTTGGTGCTTGTGTACCATAGACTAACACTCAAGTGTCAGACCTAATACCTAAAAATTACCAACTGTTAGCAACACTCTGTTACATCTAGTAGAGGAAAATGCATACACTTTGCTCATCAAGGGCTTTAACTTTACAATAGCTTGAACTCTCATCCATTGAGATATTGTCTTCTTGGCCTATGAACTCATGATTTTTATCCCATTGGTGTAACTTCCCAGCATATTTATACACCTAAAATATATAATATTTTTATACATATTTTTATACCTATTTTTGTGTTATTGCGCTTTAATGAAAGATATTTATGTGTTTTTCTTACAAGTACAATTAAATAGATGAAAAATGCTAAAAGGAGTGAAAAATGGTCAAATTTGGAGAAAAAATGAAGAAAGTGCAAAAATGAACTGAGACGCCTAAGCGCCAGGGCTCCACGCCTAAGCGCCAGGTACCCTGTGCTTAAGCGTCAGGTACACTACACTTAAGCGCTAGAAGTTGTTAATTGATAAATTATTTAATTTGAGCGGATTTTTGAAGAGGTGGTTGAAGCAACCCTTGATAAAAACATGGGAAATAGTCCATGGATATGAAAATTTATTTAATTGGCTTTTGAGGAGGCAACTTCTAGAAGATTCATTGAATGGAGACACCTTTTTGAAGAGACACCAAGGCATCCCTTGGATTTTTATAAGAAAAGACTTAAATTTTCCAAGAGAGGAGGCCAACCATTCATCAAACTTTACAGCCCATCGCCGCCGCCGCCGACTACCTTTATTTTATTTTATTTTATTTTATTTTGAGTGTTAGTTTGTATTATGAGAGAAGGAGGAGAACTCAAAGGAACTTCAAGACATTTAGTGGAGAGAATTTGAGATAAGTGTTTATCTTTGTGTTTACATGTGATTTTAATGTAGATTTCTTGTTTGTGTGCATGATTTCTACTGTTAAACTCATAAGTGGTTGTGTTTTCTCCATGAATTCTGAGTAGTTTTCTTTATCTTTTTCCTTAAAATGATAAGTGATTAAATATCTGAAAGAAGTTGTGTGAAGTATTAGACTTCAATGTTGGAAGAAGTTGTGATGATTTTAAACCGTGTACTTCATTTACTTCTTAATTTGACAAATTAAAATGTTAATACCTAATGTGAGAACATGTAAGATCTGAGATGGTATTGTCTAAGTCAACAAATGGTTGGAATCACATATTGATTTCATGAATGAGAATGTAGTTCATGAGGTTGAGTGCAAATGAATAGAGAAATATATTTTAAAGAGTGTAGAATTAGAGGACTTTAGAGTGACAGACTAAAACCCCCAATTTGATTTATAATTTTAGATTTTGATATGAGATGTTAGACCCAGGTGGAAGGAGAAGAGGGAACTCTAGAGTGAGAGCTAATATCTTCCCTGCCTAGCCGGTCTCAAGACTATTCAAACTATAGATTAACCAATGTTCTTTATAGCATCTCTAGTAAGGGTAAATAATGTTATTGCTCCTATTTGGCACAACCATTGAGCATACTTTCACAACATAATTTTTATATTTATCACTGATACATGATAAGGATAAAATATTTTATTAATATTATATTCTTTTTGTAAGTATTTTAGTTAAGTTAATTAGTTGCTTATTTTATTTTCAATTATAAAAAAATACAAAAAAAATTGAACTTTCATTCATATTTTAGCATCTTAAGTTTAAGTAAAAATATTTTGCTAAGTAAAATTTTGTTATCTAAAATTAGTCCTCCCTTTGAGATCGATAATCAGGACTTAATCAGAAAGTTCTATATTACTTGATAATGATACGTAAACTTGCGCAGTATCCCATATTGAAAAATTATAACTGCATTCTTATTTGCTTCATAGTGAAAGATTTACCTAGCTTTTGCTTTGGATCAAGTTTTTGGCTTTGTTGCAAATTAAAAATAACTATTAAGGAAACTAATCATATAATCACATACATCACATTTTACATCTATATATATACTAAAGAATCAACATCACATATCACCTATTTTAGGAGTGCTCCATGTAAGAACACAACTGAAATTTTTATTGAAACTCTAACCATTATACCAATAGACATCTTGATGTTTAAGATTTCAACTCAATTATACTTATGGGGTTTTATAATATCCCTCACCATCCTCATCAGCTTGTTTACCTTAGAACTTTTTTTCTGGAAGAATGAATTCTATAGGGAGCCCTGACAGATTTTAGAGGCGGCTTCCACCATGTAGCACTTTGTTCCATCTAGTGCTCGAGAGGTGACTCTCATCACATAATACTTTATTCTAAATGGCACTTTGTTCCCATCACTAGGCTAGTGTATTGCTCTAATAACCATTTGTAATATCCCAAACTCTCACCCATCGAGATATTATCTACTTTGACTAGATGATGTTATGATTTTGCCCCATTGGTCTAACTTACTAAATGTTACATCAAAAGAGATATCATCAATGTCTAAGAGTTTAGTTTTATTGTACTTAAGGGGTTTTTAAAACTTTGTTTCCAAAATGTTAGAAACATTAATAAAATATTTATTGCATCAAAATGATGAAAATAACTTTATCAAAATGTGCATTACATCAAAGATGATCATAATAGGGCCTTTTAATGTTAACAGACATTTTTTATAGCATGTGATGGGATGTTACCGATTACATGTTATGTTAGATGTTTTGGCTAAGACTATGGTTAAGTTCATACTCTGAGAATATGTATTCAATTGGAAATAAAATGACATGAGATATTTTGAAAAAAAATAAAAGTTATTTTCATTATGTATATATTAGTAAAGTCTTATAGTGATTATCTAAACAATAATAAAAAGCTTTAAATTATAAAGAAGATGCAACATAATGTAAACGTATTCCTTAAGAAGCAAAAATTCATAATTGTGTTACTCAAAAAAGATAAATACAAACCACCACCTTATTTTTAGGTGTAATTATTTCATTTTTGTAAGCTTTTGTAATTANAAGACAAACTTAACCCTTTCAAAATAAAATGACTATTGTTTTATTTCATCAACTTCTTAGAGAATACAATTGTACTTACCATTCAATGGATTTTGTTCTACTACATTGGATTTTACATTATTTATACATTGGGCTAGTTCTTAAAAATCTCTCCTCTTCACTAATTGCACACTAAAAATAAGATGACAACAACTGAAAAAAGAATTTTCCTTTTCTTTTCTTTGTTATATCAAGAACAAATGCTCTACAATACTAGTTAGAAATATCATCAATAATAACTAAATTTAGTGTAAATAACTTGAGGTAAAGCTAGTGTCACTTCTTTATTAAAAAGAAAAGTGCATCTTTGGATTAAAAAATAATAAACAATATTGTAACATTAAATGATATAACCATACCTAAAAGTGGCTAATGAAAAGACTTTATAATAAATTTATAAAAATTCTTACTCATTAGCTATATGCATTAGTGTGGGATTACCTATCACTCTAAAAAAAAAATAAAAAATAAATAAAGGAATTTGATATAATATTGAAAGCTAGTTTCCTATATTATTTTACCAAAGCAATAGTCAAAACATAAGAAAATTCATGACTCAACATCTTTATTGTTAACAGTTACAACAATCTCTTACTTACAAATATTTTTTTATTATTAAACTTGACACCCTGCAAAATTTCTCACTAAGGAATTATGCATCGCTCTACTCAAGCTTTAAATTAACCTTATAAGTTCAATACTATGATAGGATAGAAAATCTAGTAATAATATTTAAGGCATTCACTTATTTTTAAAAAAAATTTCAAAATTTGGATCATGTACTTCTTCGTTCCTATGACCATACAAATTGAAAAAAAGAGAGCATTGTCCTCACTAATTATCGGGAGCTTAATAATCATATCTTTATTTTTCTCATGGTTGAGGAAAAAATCATCATCAACAAAGGAAAAACTTGGCTCTCAAAAAACTTCTCTAACTGTGTACTCCATGAGAACCATTCAAAGATTAATATTCTTCAAGCCCTATTATCATCCAAGCAATTCTTAATTAGTCTTATTATTATAGTGACCTCTTCAAATTTCTTATCAAGGAAAAATGTGTCAAATTCTAATCTAATGATCAACACAAATTAAAAATTTAATGTTTATGTTCAATTTTAAATATAACATTGTATTTATAATTCTTTTAATCTTCAATTTTCCTCAGATTAATGGATTAAAGCCTTAAAAAATGACAATTTTGGTAGCATGAAGTGCTTCATGAAGAGCTCTGCTTGACCCTTCTATTGATTATCTGCTTCANATTAAGCTTGGGCTTGATCCATGTATAAATAGGTTTGAACTAGGTTCCAGCCTTGTCAAACAAGGATTAATATAGACTATGAGAGGTTTGAACTTGTTTCAAACATATCTCTATAAGTTTNCTTAAGCTTGGACTTGATCCATGTATAAATAGGTTTGAACTAGGTTCTAGCCTTGTCAAACAAGGATTAATATAGACTATGAGAGGTTTGAACTTGTTTCAAACATATCTCTATAAGTTTTAATCTAGTTTGGAAGATATTTGACTAAATTTCAAACCAAGTGTGAACTTTTCTAATTATGATATTAAACATATAAAATTAAAGTTTATATAAGCTTTATTCCATAAAAGGTTTACCTTATTTTAATTGGTTCAACTAGGATTGAACCTTTTTTGACTAACTTGATGATCAAAGGAGTTGTGATGTCGTTTGAACAAGGATAACTTGATTTGAGTAGGTTCAAATAAGATTTGAAATTGGTTTTAGAGGGTTTGAATAAGTTAACTCTATTCAAATTAGATTTTAAGAAGGTTCTATACTATTCAAACATGCTCTACATGGTTTGCACCTTGTTCAAATATTGTTCAAACATCCATTATTTGGTAATAAAGAATGGATACTTTAGAAATNTGACTAACTTGATGATCAAAGGAGTTGTGATGTCGTTTGAACAAGGGTAACTTGATTTGAGTAGGTTCAAATAAGATTTGAATTTGGTTTTAGAGGGTTTGAATAAGTTAACTCTATTCAAATTAGATTTTAAGAAGGTTTTATACTATTCAAACATGCTCTACATGGTTTGCACCTTGTTCAAATACTGTTCAAACATCCATTATTTGGTAATAAAGAATGGATACTTTAGAAATATTCCTAATATCTAATAATAATAAGAATAACATAACATTGTTTATAATAAAAATAATAAAAAAACATTGTAACAAAATTTATAAATTATAATAAAATATTATTAAAGGTATGTATCATAGTTTATAATAAGTTAATAACATAAACTATAACATAACATTATTATACAAAATGTATCACTTGAAATGCAACCATATCATTAAGCTAATATTAACATATAGATCCAAGTTCTTATTAATATATACACAATTTGTCTATAAAGAATTGAATGCAATTATTTGTAACTTCTTGAATATTCTTATTTTATAATATGTGATTAATGNCAAGTTGTCTATAAAGAATTGAATGCAATTATTTGTAACTTCTTGAATATTCTTATTTTATAATATGTGATTAATGCATTGAATCATACATACTTAACAATCCACAAAGTAAAATAATGAAATTAAAAACTTGTTTATATAATCTATAGAAATAAGTTGTTAATATAATGTGTGTTTATTTAACTCAAAATTATTTTCCTAACCATTGTTTTGATACTTCATCTATTCTGGATCCTCCATCTTCATGACGATGAGTGGGTTCTGTGTGATGTTCAGACAAACTTAACCCTTTCAAAATAAAATGACTATTGTTTGCTTTCATCAACTTCTTAGAGAATGCAATTGTACTTACTATTCAATGGATTTTGTTCTAGTACATTGGATTTTACATTATTTATACATTGGGCTAGTTCTTAAAAATCTCTCCTCTTCACTAATTGCACACTAAAAATAAGATGACAACAACTAAAAAAAGAATTTTCCTTTTCTTTTCTTTGTTATATCAAAAACAAATGCTCTACAATACTAGTTAGAAATATCATCAATAATAACTAAATTTAGTGTAAATAACTTGAGGTAAAGCAAGTGTCACTTCTTTATTAAAAAGAAAAGTGCATCTTTGTAACATTAAATGATATAACCATACCTAAAAGTGGCTAATGAAAAGACTTTATAATAAATTTATAAAAATTCTTTCTCATTAGCTATATGCATTAGTGTGGGATTACCTATCACTCTCCAAAAAAAAAAAAAAAAAAAAAATAAAGGAATTTGATATAACATTGAAAGCTAGTTTCCTATACTATTTTACCAAAGCAATAGTCAAAACATAAGAAAATTCATGACTTAACATCTTTATTGTAAAAGTTACAGCAATCTCTTACTTACAAATACTTTTTTATTATTAAACTTGACACCCTGCAAAATTTCTCACTAAGGAATTATGCATCGCTCTACTCAAGCTTTAAAATAGCCTTATAAGTTCAATACTATGATAGGATAGAAAATCTAGTAATAGTATTTAAGGCATTCACTTATTTTTAAAAAAATTTTCAAAATTTGGATCATGTCCTTCTCCGTTCCTATGGCCATATAAATTGAAAAAAAGAGAGCATCATCCTCAATAATTATCGGGAGCTTAATAATCATAACTTTATTTTTCTCATGGTTGAGGAAAAGATCATCAACAACAAAGAAAAAACTTGGCTCTCAAAAAACTTCTCTAACTCTGTACTCCATGAGAGCCATTCAAAGATTAATATTCTTCAAGCCCTATTATCATCCAAGCAATTCTTAATTAGTCTTATTATTATAGTGACCTCTTCAAATTTCTTATCAAGGAAATATGTGTCAAATTCTAATCTAATGATCAACACAAATTAAAAAATTTAATGTTTATGTTCAATTTAAAATATAACATTGTATTTATCATTCTTTTAATCTTCAACTTTCCTCATATTAATGGATTAGGGCCTTAAAAAATGACAATTTTGGTAGCATGAAGTGCTTCATGAAGAACTCTGCTTGAGCCTTCTATTGATTATCTGCTTCAAATTACGATTTATCATGTCCTCTATTAACATTAGTAATATATGTTAGTATTGCTATATAATGCCTACAAAAAAAAAAAAAATAGTATATCTCAACAATTGTCTACATATCAAAACAAATGAAATGAATACATTTTATACAAGATAATGGTGAATATTCAATTGGAACTTATGGATCAAATCACATCCAATCCCAAATACAAACACCTTTTCTTAAGCAATTGTTTAAAACTAGGTTCTAACTGAGTTCAAATATACATTCAAACGATACTTAAATAAAACCTAAATTAAATTTCTTTATAATTTTAAATCTTATTTGAATGTATGTCTGAGTCTATTTCCTTTATTAGAAGCTATGTTCAAATAATAAGTTTGAATATCAAATTTCATTAAGGCCCAAACAAGCTTGCCAACATTATAAGTGTTTATAAATGCATTCTAATTCAAGAAAAAAATGTATTCAGGAAAAATACATATATATACCCACATTATAGGAGAAAAATTTGCGTACGTAAGACGTTTGCAGAGCTGCGTACATCGGAGGTTATTCAGAGGGTATTGGGGGNGTTCAAATATAAATTCAAACAATACTTGAATAAAACCTAAATTAAATTTCATTATAATTTTAAATCTTATTTGAATATATGTCTGAGTCTATTTCTTTTATTAGAAGCTATGTTCAAATAATAAGTTTGAATATCAAATTTCATTGAGGCCCAAACAAGCTTGCCAACATTATAAGTGTCTATAAATGCATTCTAATTCAAGCAAAAAATGTATTCAGAAATTTTTCTAAGGAAAAATACATATATATACTCACATTATAGGAGAAAAATTTGCTTACGTAAGGCGTTTGCAGAGCTGCCTACATCGGATGTTATTCAGAGGGTATTAGGGGTTATATCCGCGTTATTACCCCATGCAACATTTCTGTAACCTACTTATAACCTCCCAATACCCTTTGAATAACCTCCGATGTACGCAGCTCTGCAAACAACTTACGTACACAAATTTTTCTCCACATTATGGAGATCAGTTACACGTTAATAATTTATTTTCAATATTAATGGCCCACGTGTCGGCGAAGACCAAGGTTGACATTTTCNTTATATTCGCGTTATTACCCCATGCAACATTTCTGTAACCTACTTATAACCTCTCAATACCCTCTGAATAACCTCCGATATACTCAACTCTGCGAACGACTTAATTACACAAATTTTTCTCCACATTATGGAGAACAGTTACACGTTAATAATTTATTTTCAATATTAATGGCCCACGTGTCGGCGAAGACCAAGGTTGACATTTTCCTACGGCCGGATGTGCTCCAGTCTCGTTCCGAGGATCCAACGGTGGACACGACACGTGGTCTGAGCGGGTATAGCAAAAACCGAAACGAAGACGAGTATAAACCCAGCAAGCGATAAACGGGAGACCGAGAAGAGTTGGTCGCTCGGGGGTCTACGGGCTCGATTACTTCGCGCGCCGATCTTTACTTTCTTTCTCCTTCGGATTTGTTCGGTGATCATCGGATCAATCATGGCGACCGATGNTCATCTCTAAGGTGGTGATTGTGTCCTCCCTTTTACCTTCCCCAAACCTTCTCCTCCTCACTCTTCAGCTACCAAACTCTCCCCCTGTCACCCTGACACCTAGTCATTTCCCCTTCCCACAGGTTATTACTACTGACCCGCCTTCATAATTCCTTTCAAACAATCCCACTACCGCTGCCGACCACCTACAACCCTTTCTCACCTGCTGTCCCTACAGTTCTGCACCATCCTTTCACTGCCATCTGCCTCCCGTGACTGTTGCCTTTCCTCCCAATCTTCTCTGTCTCTCCAGTTGATCTCCTCCATCCATTGGAATATATTTAGAATCCATTGGAATATATTTAGAAGTGTTTGTTTGTGAAATTTTGTTTTTTGTTGTTATATCTGTTTGAGTTATGTTGTAATCCTATTTTAATGTTAATGAAAGTTTGTTTTTTGTGTTTTCACTATTTTTTCTACTAGTTTCAGTAAAGTCGAAGTTCCCCAATCCTAGGAGACTGATACGGGCCCTAAAACTGTGCCCGATTCGGGCGTTTTGAACCGCGGGGCCAGTCCGCTTGGCATCACAAAAGCGAGAGCGCCGTAGAAGGGGAGCAGGAGTTCGCGAAACCTCACGAGGGAAGGTCTTGCGGGAAGGCATGAAGGATCGCGAACTATTGCGATCCGACTTGGGGCATCATGAATTGGTTGCTCTAGGGAGTGCTATTTGGATTTCTCTACACTCTCACTCTATTCCTTTGTGTAGAAGCTTCCTTCATCCGAATGATACCTATAAATTGCAGTCTCAGGTATGTAGGGAGTCAGTTCTTGGTGTGTTTCGTTTCAGATCTCCTGTGTGAAGTCTCTTTCCCCTTTGTGAGTTGTATCCGAGGAGGTGGTGGCGCTTTGGTTGTATCCTCTCCAAGGTGGTGATTATATCCTCCCAGTTACCTTCTCCAAACCTTCTTCTCCCCACTCTTCAGTCGTCAAACTCTCTCTCCGTCACCCCGACACCCAGCCATTTCCCCTTCCCAGAGGTTATTATTGCTGAACAACCTTCCCAACTCCTTTCAAGTTCTTCCCAACAACCCCACTACCACTGCTGACCACCTACAACCCTTTCCCACTTGATGTTCTTATAGTTCCACACCATCCTTTCGTTGACATCCACCTCCCGTGACTGCCATCATTCGTCACAATTATCTCTGTCGCTCTAACTAACCTCCATCACCCATTGAAATACATTTATGAGTGTTTGTTTGTGTCATTTTTTGTCTTGTGCTGTTATTTCCGTTCAATTTATGTTGTAATACTATTTTAATGTTAATAAAACTTTGTTTTTGTGTTTCCACTGTTTTCCCTACTGTCCAATATTAGTTAGATATAAATGCTCTATATGATGAGGATAGATTTCCATAAGATGCATACTTCTGAATTGGGTATTTCGTACAGGCGTACAACTTTCCTTGTCATCAACACCAAAATGGGAAGAGCATTACTCATTAGTACTAGACTACTCACTCGAAATTTCAGGTAAATGTGGACTTAAGTTTTTGTTGGAGTAGTTCTGTCTTTGTAAGTTATCTTCCCTCTGCTCAAGGTTTTTCTTTCTTCTAGTGTACACAAACTTTTTTATTGTGGACTTTAGGTTAGGCTAGTTGGATATCCTTAACAGGAGTGTAGGTGAGTCGGGTGGAAGAGAAGTAGGTGTCATTGAGTGCATCCCAAAATCGATGTTCATTTGCACTTTCTCCATGATATCAAATTTGGTATAGGAGGATTGATTTTCAAAAAGTGCAACATTCATAGAGTTGTGGTATTTTTTTGATAGCATGAGTGTAACACTTATACCCTTTTTTTGTTAGAGGCATACCCAAAAAATATACTTGATGGATTTAAGTTTAAGTTTAGTGCGGGTTGAGGAATGATTGTGAACAAAAGGTACACACCCATAGATTTTAGATGATATAATATGAGAAAAAGCTTTGATGTGATAGGTAAACATCAAAATATGAAGTGATGTTTTGAAGTTAAGTATCCAGCTAGACATTCAATTGATAAGATGCGTTGCAGTAAGAACTGTTTCACTTCAAAAATATATCGGAACTTGATGAGAAATCATAATGAAGCGGGATATCTCAAGTAAATGTCTGTTTTTTTTTTCAATATCCCATTTTATTGTGGGAGATCAATACGTAAACTTTTATGAATGATTTTATTTTTCTAAAGGTAGGACCTACGGATGGAGTTGAAATGTTTCTTTGCATTATCAATTTTGGGATATAAATTTTGCATTAGAATTAAGTTTTAATCATATCATAAAAAAATTGGAAGAGTTGGGTTGTGTCGTATTTTTCCTNATTTTTTTATTATTCTCAAATAGGGTTCACGTGTATTGGGAAACCTATCCCTCCTTATTTACAAACTTACCAAACATATCTTACTTAAATTAAGAAAGGAAATAATTGTGAATAAAAAATAGAAAAACATAAATAGAAAGGGAATAAACAATCAAAGGTTTCTTGAGACATCCAAATTAAATCCTCCAAAATTTGGAGGTGATCGTCGACCCACATAATAGAGGTAAATATGAAAAAAACTAAATCCTCTTACATTTCCAGAATCCTCTTAAGCTGGTTCATATATGTTGTAGAGACTGAGCTTGGTATTGAATTCTGAGAGGTACTGAAAGGTAAAGCTTTGGTGAAAGACATCAATAATTTTTTGGTGTGTGGGGATGTGGTATAACTCATTGATTGACCATTTCAGAGATAAAGTGTCTATCAAATTCTCTATGTTTGGTCATGTCATGATGCACAATAGCTACTTGACTATTACAAAACATCTGAGTAGGCCTATTAGAAAAAAACATCCAGTTCCCTTAATAATTTATGAATCCAGATCTCTTCACAAATCCCCAAGGCAAGTGTCCTATATTTCGATTCTTCACTTCTTCTCGAAACAATAACTTGCTCCTTACCTCTCAATGTAACCAGATTTGCCCATACATATATGGACCTTCTGTCAGTGAGTTCTCTCATCCAACTATCATTAGTGTAACCACTTCTCTGCTTTTGATTTTCTTAAAAATTAAAACATAATCAAAAGTTTTTTTTCGAAATCTCATAATTCTGTCAACAATCTCCAAATTCTATTCTTTTAGATTATTCATGTGTTGTCTTATAATGTTGATAGAGTATGCAATATTTGGCCTAGTATGTTACATATAGATGAGTTTTCCTACTAATTTTTAATAGCTTCCCTTTTTCACAAATATTTCTTCTCTGTTAAACTTCTGGTTGGGTTTCAATGGAGAATAAACAGGTTTGCATCCAATCATCCATGTTTTGTTTCCTTTAGCAGATCTGGGATGTATTTTTTTGTGATATAAAAATCCCCTTCTTTGATCTTGCTACTCCATACCTAGAAAATCTCTCATGTTTCTTAGGTTCTTGATTTCAGACTCAACCACCATTACTTTTTTTATTTTAAGAATTTATCTTTCATCATCACTGTTAAAAATCATATCATCTATATATACGATCAATGCAATAATCTTATCTCCCTGAGTTTATTATATGAATAATTGTGATCAGCTTGGCTTTGAGAATATTCAATGGATTTCATAAATTTAACAAATCTTTCAAACCACACCCATAATGATTCTTTAAACCCATTGAGAAACTTTCTGAGTCGTACAAGGTGTTTGTTGAAATCATTCTCAAATCTTGGTGGTATCTCCATATACACATCTTCTTCTAAGTTTCCATTCAAGAAAATATTTTTTATTTCAGGTTGATGTAGCTCAATTTCTTGTTAACTGCTTTTGAAAGAAGAACCCTGATAGTATTCAATTTGACAACTGGTGCGAAGGTCTCCTGATAGTCAGTTTGATAGGCTTGTGTGAAACATTTAGCAACAAGTCTGACTTTGTATCTCTCAACACTCCCATCAGCTTTGTATTTTATTTTGAACATTCATTTGCATCTAACTGACTTTTTATCTCGGGAAAGTAAGAGTCCATATGTCATTATGCTTTAATGCTAAAATCACTTCTTACATAGATTTCCTCCATTATGGACTTTCAAAAGCTTTATATGTATTTAGGAATTTNCAGAGTATGCAATATTTGGCCTAGTATGTGACATATAGATGAGTTTTCCTACTAATTTTTAATAGCTTCCCTTTTTCACAAATATTTCTTCTCTGTTAAACTTCTGGTTGGGTTTCAATGGAGAATAAACAGGTTTGCATCCAATCATCCATGTTTTGTTTCCTTTAGCAGATCTGGGATGTATTTTTTGTGATATAAAAATCCCCTTCTTGGATCTTGCTACTCCATACCTAGAAAATCTCTCATGTTTCTTAGGTTCTTGATTTCAGACTCAACCACCATTATTTTTTTTATTTTAAGAATTTATCTTTCATCGTCACTGTTAATAATCATATCATCTATATATACGATCAATGCAATAATCTTATCTCCCTGAGTTTATTATATGAATAATTGTGATCAGCTTGGCTTTGAGAATATTCAATGGATTTCATAAATTTAAAAAATCCTTCAAACCACACCCGTAATGATTCTTTAAACCCATTGAGAAACTTTCTGAGTCATACAAGGTGTTTGTTGAAATCATTCTCAAATCTTGGTGGTATCTCCATATACATCTTCTTCTAAGTTTCCATTCAAGAAAATATTTTTTATTTCAGGTTGATGTAGCTCAATTTCTTGTTAACTGCTTTTGAAAGAAGAACCCTGATAGTATTCAATTTGACAACTGGTGCGAAGGTCTCCTGATAGTCAGTTTGATAGGCTTGTGTGAAACATTTAGCAACAAGTTTGACTTTGTATCTCTCAACACTCCCATCACCTTTGTATTTTATTTTGAACATTCATTTGCATTTAACTGACTTTTTATCCCGGGAAAGTAAGAGTCCATATGTCATTATACTTTAGTGCTAAAATCACTTCTTACATAGATTTCCTCCATTATGGACTTTCAAAAGCTTTATATGTATTTAGGAATTTGCACATTATTAAGGTTAGTGATATAGGCGCTAACAACGCTCGATTACGAGCTCTAAAAAAGCGCCCTATTCGGGGTGCTGAACATCGCCCGATTATGAACTATAAAGCAGCGTCCGATTTAGGAGTTCCGAACCGCGAGGCCAGTCAGCTTGGCATCACATAAGCAAGAGCAATGCAGAAGGGGGATCGAGAGTTTGCGAATCCTCGGGAAGGAACACAATTGTAGGAGATCTCGTGCGAAGGCAAGAATGGCCACAATGGGGATCGTGAACTATCGTGATCCGACTTGGGGCATTACGAATCAGCTGCTTTAGGGAGTGTTATCTGGATTTCTCTAGGCTTCTCACTCTCTTCATTTGTGTAGAAGCTTCCTCCATCGGGAGGGAGCCTATAAATTGCTGTCCTAGTTTTGTAGGGAGTTAGTTCTTGGTGTGTTTCGCTTCAGATCTTTTGTGTATAGTCTTTTTCTCCTTTGTGGGTTGTATTCGAGGAGGTGGTGGTGCTTTCATCTCTAAGGTGGTGATTGTGTCCTCCCTTTTACCTTCCCCAAACCTTCTCCTCCTCACTCTTCAGCTACCAAACTCTCCCCCTGTCACCCTGACACCTAGTCATTTCCCCTTCCCACAGGTTATTACTACTGACCCGCCTTCATAATTCCTTTCAAACAATCCCACTACCGCTGCCGACCACCTACAACCCTTTCTCACCTGCTGTCCCTACAGTTCTGCACCATCCTTTCACTGCCATCTGCCTCCCGTGACTGTTGCCTTTCCTCCCAATCTTCTCTGTCTCTCCAGTTGATCTCCTCCATCCATTGGAATATATTTAGAATCCATTGGAATATATTTAGAAGTGTTTGTTTGTGAAATTTTGTTTTTTGTTGTTATATCTGTTTGAGTTATGTTGTAATCCTATTTTAATGTTAATGAAAGTTTGTTTTTTGTGTTTTCACTATTTTTTCTACTAGTTTCAGTAAAGTCGAAGTTCCCCAATCCTAGGAGACTGATACGGGCCCTAAAACTGTGCCCGATTCGGGCGTTTTGAACCGCGGGGCCAGTCCGCTTGGCATCACAAAAGCGAGAGCGCCGTAGAAGGGGAGCAGGAGTTCGCGAAACCTCACGAGGGAAGGTCTTGCGGGAAGGCATGAAGGATCGCGAACTATTGCGATCCGACTTGGGGCATCATGAATTGGTTGCTCTAGGGAGTGCTATTTGGATTTCTCTACACTCTCACTCTATTCCTTTGTGTAGAAGCTTCCTTCATCCGAATGATACCTATAAATTGCAGTCTCAGGTATGTAGGGAGTCAGTTCTTGGTGTGTTTCGTTTCAGATCTCCTGTGTGAAGTCTCTTTCCCCTTTGTGAGTTGTATCCGAGGAGGTGGTGGCGCTTTGGTTGTATCCTCTCCAAGGTGGTGATTATATCCTCCCAGTTACCTTCTCCAAACCTTCTTCTCCCCACTCTTCAGTCGTCAAACTCTCTCTCCGTCACCCCGACACCCAGCCATTTCCCCTTCCCAGAGGTTATTATTGCTGAACAACCTTCCCAACTCCTTTCAAGTTCTTCCCAACAACCCCACTACCACTGCTGACCACCTACAACCCTTTCCCACTTGATGTTCTTATAGTTCCACACCATCCTTTCGTTGACATCCACCTCCCGTGACTGCCATCATTCGTCACAATTATCTCTGTCGCTCTAACTAACCTCCATCACCCATTGAAATACATTTATGAGTGTTTGTTTGTGTCATTTTTTGTCTTGTGCTGTTATTTCCGTTCAATTTATGTTGTAATACTATTTTAATGTTAATAAAACTTTGTTTTTGTGTTTCCACTGTTTTCCCTACTGTCCAATATTAGTTAGATATAAATGCTCTATATGATGAGGATAGATTTCCATAAGATGCATACTTCTGAATTGGGTATTTCGTACAGGCGTACAACTTTCCTTGTCATCAACACCAAAATGGGAAGAGCATTACTCATTAGTACTAGACTACTCACTCGAAATTTCAGGTAAATGTGGACTTAAGTTTTTGTTGGAGTAGTTCTGTCTTTGTAAGTTATCTTCCCTCTGCTCAAGGTTTTTCTTTCTTCTAGTGTACACAAACTTTTTTATTGTGGACTTTAGGTTAGGCTAGTTGGATATCCTTAACAGGAGTGTAGGTGAGTCGGGTGGAAGAGAAGTAGGTGTCATTGAGTGCATCCCAAAATCGATGTTCATTTGCACTTTCTCCATGATATCAAATTTGGTATAGGAGGATTGATTTTCAAAAAGTGCAACATTCATAGAGTTGTGGTATTTTTTTGATAGCATGAGTGTAACACTTATACCCTTTTTTTGTTAGAGGCATACCCAAAAAATATACTTGATGGATTTAAGTTTAAGTTTAGTGCGGGTTGAGGAATGATTGTGAACAAAAGGTACACACCCATAGATTTTAGATGATATAATATGAGAAAAAGCTTTGATGTGATAGGTAAACATCAAAATATGAAGTGATGTTTTGAAGTTAAGTATCCAGCTAGACATTCAATTGATAAGATGCGTTGCAGTAAGAACTGTTTCACTTCAAAAATATATCGGAACTTGATGAGAAATCATAATGAAGCGGGATATCTCAAGTAAATGTCTGTTTTTTTTTTCAATATCCCATTTTATTGTGGGAGATCAATACGTAAACTTTTATGAATGATTTTATTTTTCTAAAGGTAGGACCTACGGATGGAGTTGAAATGTTTCTTTGCATTATCAATTTTGGGATATAAATTTTGCATTAGAATTAAGTTTTAATCATATCATAAAAAAATTGGAAGAGTTGGGTTGTGTCGTATTTTTCCTTTATTTGATTACCTAAATAGTTCTAGCATGATTATTAATAAATGAGACAAACTATCTAGCCCTAAGTAGGATTTTCACTTTTGAAGGTCCACAAATATCGTTGTTGATAATAAAAAATGGATGAGGGTTTATACTGAGTCATGGGATAACTATTTTTAGTATGTTTGACAAGTTAACAAGTCTCACTTTGATAAAAATTAATTTTTTTATTGAGAAATAAATGTGTATTTAACTTAGCAACATGATTAAAATTATGATGAACCAGATAAAAATGCCATAACGTGACCTGTTTTTTCACAAACATAGACTCAACAGACTCCGAACTTTGAGGGACATATGACTGTGGGATTAATTGTGTGTTTAGAGAGATTTCTTCTGAGCAAGAATATGCTTTGATGCATTTCAATACTGCCTATCCTTTCACCAATTCCATCATGTGAAATTTACAAAAGTTTACAAGGAATTTAGTTATACATTTCATATCATGGGTAAGCTTACTGATTGAAATCAAATTACTGTCCAATTGTGGAATAAGATAGAGAAAGAGTAATATCCGGAGAGAGTTCTACATCTCTTTCCTATCAATATTTAAGTGTGATCCATCTGTAAGTCTTATCGATCTAGATGTAGATACCTCTTTATAGTTGACTAGAACATTGATGCCTTTGGTTATATGATTAGAAGATCCTTGATCTATAATCCTAGTTCTGAGTCTTTCATTACTGTCAAGATGAGATAATGATATATTTCATTGGTTGTTTCAAGGATGGTGTGCTGCTCTGAATTACCTTCAAGAAGTTTCTTCAGTACTTCAAGCCGTTCCTTTGTGTGGTAGCATCATTTGCCTTTGAGTCATGGGAAGAATTATGCTTCTACAGAGCTGAACTTTCAGTGCTTGGTGAACCCCCATTTCTTGTTAGCATCAGCTTCTGCTACCTTCCACCCTGACTTTATTGAAAGCTTTATAGGGAGATGGAAGAGGCTTTGTTCTCATAATTCTCCCTCTCACCTTATCCAATTCTTGAGTTAGTCCTACTAGAAATTTGATGTTCTTCTTCTCGATGATAGATTTAAATATTACTGCATCTTGTGGACATTGCTACACATGTAACTCAAATATATCCAGTTGCAGCCAATACTTTGATAATTTTGAAGTATTGGGTGTTGTTTAACTCTCTTTGATGAAGGTCATTGAGCTTGATTTTGATCAAACAACTTTGCAGTGTTCTTGATGTTGGAATGTGTTTCTCCTGCAGACTCCCAAATTTTTTTGGGAGTTTTGTATAGCATAAAATTTTCTCCCACATCTGTGGTCATTGAGTTGATTATCTAAGACAACCATATGGTCTCGATTCTTCTATATGCGGTAGTTGGTATTAGTGATCTCAGGATTTGGGTCTTCTCCCNCTGCATCTTGTGGACATTGCTACACATGTAACTCAAATATATCCAGTTGCAGTCAATACTTTGATAATTTTGAAGTATTGGGTGTTGTTTAACTCTCCTTGATGAAGTTCATTGAGCTTGATTCTGATCAAACAACTTTGCAGTGTTCTTGATGTTGGAATGTGTTTCTCCTGCAGACTCCCAAATTTTTTTGGGAGTTTTGTATGGCATAAAATTTTCTCCCACATCTGTGGTCATTGAGTTGATTATCTAAGACACAACCATATGGTCTCGATTCTTCTATATGCGGTAGTTGGTATTAGTGATCTCAGGATTTGGGTCTTCTCCCATGAGATGTTCCTCTTTCCTTTTACCACAAATATACATAAATACAAGTTGGCACTATTGAAGGTAGTTATGACAATTGAGTTTATGATTAGTTAGAGAGTTTAGGAGTCTTCTGGACATAATTCTTGGTCTTTGATTCAGAGTTAATCTCCAGCATCCTTTCTTCTACCGGAAAAAAATAGCAGGTTGTAGGAAAGGAAAGTTCTGGTGGTTACAGAAGAACATAGGGATTTCTGCTGCAAGGAAGCGTCGAGGAAGAGGCCTGCAGGGAGGAATTTTGGCTGCCAGCAGAGAAGGGCTGCTTGCATGGAAGAGTTTTTGTGGGGAGAGTTCCGGGATAGCAGGAGAAGTGCCGATGGATAAGAGCTGCTGTAGGGACATTTGAAGGCCGACGGAGAAGGGTTGCCACTGTTTCTGCTGCAACTGCTGCTTTTGCTTGCTGAAGGAGGGTTATGCCGCTGCTTCAGGAGTTTGGCTGCTGTGAACTGCAGAAGATTCTATCGATACTGCTGTAGGAGTTCTGCCGGAGGACGATACTTGCAGGGAAGGGTTTCTAATTTCTATGCACTTCATAAGAGTAGCGACTACCACATAAAGTTCCAAAACCNTGATACTGCTGTAGGAGTTCTGCCGGAGGATGAATACTTGCAGGGAAGGGTTTCTAATTTTTATGCACTTCATAAGAGTAGCGACTACCACATAAAGTTCCAAAACCTGATTTGTTGCTGTAGGGATGCTGTTGCTGCTGGTGGTGGAAGACCTGCAGAGGGGTTTCCAATAGAGGGGCCTGCAGGGAAGGTTTTTTGGCAGCTAGGGTAAGGTCTAAGGCTCTGGTACCATGTAGAATTTACTTGAGCAGGAAAGTTATTATTTTTTTCATCATTCACAAATAGAGTACATAATCTCTCATTATTTACAATCTTATCAAACATTTTTCACCTAAATTAGGAAAAGAAAAAAGTCTGAAGAAAAATAAAAAAAATATAAAATAGAAAAAATATAAAATAGGAAGGGAATAAATCAATCAAATGTTTTCTATGATATCAAATCAAATCTCGAAGATTTGGAGGTAGTGGTTGGCCCACTTGAGAGAGGTAAATATGAGACCAAATCTTCTCAGATTTTCACATATACCAACTAGGTAATCAAGGCGACTCTGTTGAAAAAGTAGAATATTTTTCATAAATTGACTAAATAATTGAGGCAAGTTAGTCGAGTAGAGCATGCCCGCTATAAACTTGCCAAGCAGCCGAGTTGGCATTGTTGAGTGAAACACATACATAAACAAATTATGTAATAAAGGTAGCCTTGTTGAAAGTGCAACGTCTGTCATAAATTCGACTAAGGAACCGAGATGGTTTAGTCAAGTAAAGCGCACTTAAATATAAATAGATTAAGTAGTTGGGTTGGCTCAACTAAAAGATGTGTTGTCCGACATGAACCGACTAAGTAGTTGAGGTGGCTTCACCGAGCGAACGTGAATGATTAAAAATATTAATTAGGTGATTAAAGTGGCCTAGTTGAAAGAGGCGCTATATACAAGAAGAAATCGACTAAATAATTGAGATTGCTTGGTCAAGCAGAGCGCACTCAAAGATGATAAAACTATGTAATTGAGGTGGCCTAAATGAACAATATGTTATCCAATATGAACCAACTAAGTAATGTCGGTGGCTTCATCGAAAGAGTACCAATGATTACAAAATAATCAACTAGGTGGTTGAGGTGGCCTAGTTGAAAGAGTTGTTATTTGACATAAATTGACTAAGTGACTGAGTTGGCTTAGTCAATTGAAGTTTTCATATCTCAATTGGCTATATAATCAAGGTGACCAAGCAAAACAAACATTATTCATCGTAGATCGACCAAATAATCAATGTTGCTTAGTCGCATGATCGGGCTAATCAACTATCCAATTGATTGATCCTCCTAATGATATTTGAGTAGGCATTCAACATTTATGTGATAGAATTAGCTTCTTAAAAGCCCTTCTAAATGGGAGGTATTATGATAAAACAGTGTGTTTTGTTATCCCATGTTTGGTTTGAAGATCCAATCGATCTAACGATTTATGTAATGATTTTTCAATAAATATTATGCTGGTTTGAAGATCCAAGCGATAAGATATTTAATAAGAGAGAAATATGAATCTTCTTCCATACATATTCGGAAGCTTGGACCCATATGCCAGAAAATGTTTACCAAAACATGCGGGCATCTTATCTTCTCTCATCTCCAAGTTAAGTGAGATCTGATGATGTTTATAGAGCTCTATTGATATTAGGTTTTGTTAGTCTAGAACCGGTCCAAGGACTTTACCCGAGAGATGTCATTTTGTTTTAACTCATTTTACGGTAATCAATACACATGGTAAGGGGAAAATCATCATGCCAAGGATTTGATGCCTCTAGATAGAGATTTGAATGAATTTTGGTAACTAAGGCTTAATCTATAAAGGCTCAAATGATGATTACCTTCAATTTTGGAGTTTGAGTTTTGGTCATTGGACTCATTCAATATACTAAACTGAAAAAAATATTGAACAGGAGAGAAGTATGAGTCTTTCTCCTTTGCTATTTAAATGACTGGACCTATATAACAGATGGGACCTTTATCTTAATATGAGGCTAGCTTATCTTCTATCATATCCTTCAAGAAGGGGCTGACTAAGACGTTGAGAGTGAGAAAAGATCTATTGAACCGATGAAACCTACAAGATCTCTTTCACTCTGGGTTTCATTGATCTAGTCTCAGTCTGAACATTTGATTAGAGAAATATCTGATAAGAGATGAATATTATCCTTTTTTTTTCTATTTATAAGACTGGATCCGCGTGACAGATGAGACATTTACTTTAGTATAGGGCCATCTTATCTTCTCTTGTTTTATTCAATCATTGATATATTACTTTTGTTTTTGAGTTTCTTTCAAAATTTGGACTCAACTATACGACCTAACTTGGGATTATAGTTATTTAAAAGAGCAATTCAATACTTATATGACAAAATTAGTTTTCTAAAAACTTTCTCATAAAAAAGGTCTATAATAAAATGATTAGTTTTGTTATCCCAGACCCATTCATAAGATCCTACCAGAAGAGGGATTATCATATGATGGATGTGATTATTGAAATGAAATGTGATCAATACATATTTCAACTTACATTATGTTTAGAAATACCCACTGGGGGTTCTAATTGTCTTTCAAGTGTCTGCTTCGTATTTATATGATGAAATTTGCTTCTTAAAACTTTCTCATAAAGGGAAATGATTAATGTAAAATGATAGGTTGTCATCCCAAACCCATTCTGAAGATCCAACTGGGAATGATCACTTGTAACTGATGTGCACTGCTATGCTATATAATAAAAATTTTCTTTAGCACAAAATAACAAGAATCTTACCACGAAGGATACATTTAATATAATATTTATCAACTTATTCCAATGTAGCCATCCTTTATGCATGAAATTACTCTTCTTTTATAATTAGTGAGAAATCTTATTGGCAATCAAAGATATATTTATAGGGAGAACCAACTCGAGGATAAAAAAAAACCTAGTTGTTCTGTAGGGTGCAACTAATGTTGGATTTTTTTTATTAGGATTGGGCCCAAAGACTCATTTGGATAGGGCTTTGATATGAGAGGAACATGAGTATTCTCTCATTTATTTTCTAGGAAGATTAGACCCAGATGATAGAGAGGACGTTTACTTTCATATGAGGCTATGTTATTTTCGCTCATCCTCACTTAATCTATTATTTTTGTATTTAGGTTTCTTTTAAAATCTGGTCCTAGTTCTAAATCCAACCAGACAAAAAATTAATTAGGAGAGAAATGTTAGTTTTTTTTTATTATTCTATAATACTAGATTTATGTGACAGAGGGGTCGTTTATGATAACAAATGGTCATTTTTTTTTCTGTTTCTTTCATTGAATCATTGATATATTAGAACTATTCAACATGCATGTTAGATGACAAATTGTCATGATAGAAAGCTTGACACCTCTAGATGGAGATTGATATAATTTTTTTTGGTAATCCAGACTTAAGTCTCAAAAGGTCAAACTTGTGATTGCAATCAATTCCTGGATGCAATCAAAAAATTAAATCAGGCATGTTTGATAGTTTTCAAAATGATAGACGAATATTTCAAATGTGAATAATAAAATTTTGGTTGCTATCAACTATTTGAGGCAATTCAAACTCAAGGGATGATCAAATCACAAGGTAAAAGAAAAACTGTTATATCCTTGGATTTGCCTTTTATGCAGATAAATTTATATGAAACTCACTAAAGTGAATCTCTCTCATACTTGATTAGGGGTTTCTCTTTAAGTTAAAATATATGATTAAAATACTTATTTGGTCAAAATTCAAACCAAATAAAGGCAAAGATATGCCATATCCAACTCAAGACAGTTAAAAAGTTCACTTTTTAAGATTTTTTTTTTATATTTTTAATAGTATGCATCTATCCTATAAGACATAATTTGTGATGAATGAACTTAAGATCAAAATTATCACTATCAACTCCTTGATGGAATGATGGAGCGTAAGGATCCTTNACTCTCTCATACTTGATTAGGGGTTTCTCTTTAAGTTAAAATATATGATTAAAATACTTATTTGGTCAAAATTNTACTTGATTAGGGGTTTCTCTTTAAGTTAAAATATATGATTAAAATACTTATTTGGTCAAAATTCAAACCAAATAAAGGCAAAGATATGCCATATCCAACTCAAGACAGTTAAAAAGTTCACTTTTTAAGATTTTTTTTATATTTTTAATAGTATGCATCTATCCTATAAGACATAATTTCGTGATGAATGAACTTAAGATCAAAATTATCACTATCAACTCCTTGATGGAATGATGGAGCGTAAGGATCCTTCAGGATTCAAACATTCATTGATTCAAATGAAAGCCTCTATGTTTTAGTTAAGTGGTTTAATTATATTTTCATTTACAACTGACTACACCATTCCACAAGTTTTTTTTTTTATTTATTTTTAACATAGCATATATAATTTATATTGTTAAAGATGCAAATTATGATATAGGATAAATTATCTTATTAATGGATTATTAATAACAAGAAATTTTAAATATTATTTTATTATGTTTGAGAGGCTTTTTTTTGAAATTTGATATTGCTCCNGGTGGTTTAATTATATTTTCATTTACAACTGACTACACCATTCCACAAGTTTTTTTATTTATTTATTTTTAACATAGCATATATAATTTATATTGTTAAAGATGCAAATTATGATATAGTAATTTATATTGTTAAAGATGCAAATTATGATATAGGATAAATTATCTTATTAATGGATTTTTAATAACAAGAAATTTTAAATATTATTTTATTATGTTTGAGAGGCTTTTTTTTTGAAATTTGATATTGCTCCAATTGTATGAACATTTTTCAATTTCAAGGCAAGTCAATCACAACTTTTTTTACAAGGAGAATAATTCCACAAATGGATCCAGTGATAAGATGAAAGCAAAATACTTGATTGAGATAATTATAAAATATGTTCATGATATGAAAAATATTCTAAAGAGGCCTACGAAGGTTTTCAGTTTTATACAGAATTTGAGATGTGCGAGAAGCCTCTCCAAATTTGGATTGAAAGATGAGCCCTACTAGATTCTNAAATTTGAGATGTGCGAGAAGCCTCTCCAAATTTGGATTGAAAGATGAGCCCTACTAGATTCTTTCATTCTCTTCTTTCCATTTTGAATTTGAAAGATTTCACTGTCTAACCGCAGCGCAGGGATAGGGTATCAATTCAAAAGCCTAAAAAGTCAAAATAGTAATTCTGCTTGACAAAAACAAAAGACATGTTAGCCCTCACATATATTCTTGTAGGAGGGATCCTATAAGAGCATATAATTACCTTGGAACATTTCTGAGCACATCATGTTATAATGTTGAAACAGGACTTGCCGCTACTACTTAGAAAGAGAGTTTGACATTTAATTTTGATATTATGGTTATTGCAAATGCAAATCTATTAGGGTGCATCGGGATAGGGTTTGATATAATCCAATTCACATAAATGTGCGACATAGAGCAAAACCCATCTGTTTANTACATGTTAGCCCTCACATATATTCTTGTAGGAGGGATCTTATAAGAGCATATAATTACCTTGGAACATTTTTGAGCACATCATGTTATAATGTTGAAACAAGACTTGCCGCTACTACTTAGAAAGAGAGTTTGACATTTAATTTTGATATTAAGGTTATTGCAAATGCAAATCTATTAGGAGTGCATCGGGATAGGGTTTGATATAATCCAATTCACATAAATGTGCGACATAGAGCAAAACCCATTTGTTTAGGTTGATCATGGAAAGATACATCTCCTTCTTATGTAATTACATATCCTCACAAGAATTGTGATTCTATAATAAAAAGATCAAGATAATTGGATATTGAGCTAGGAGACCTATGAGGGCAAACCAAAGGTCTCCTCTTATCAACAGGCAAGGCTTAGAATATCTTCCTTTCTCTTAGGATGGACTTTATCTAAATGATCATAATAGAGTTATTTTTTAGAAAAAAATGAGAATCTCATCATCAAATTATTCAAAGGAAGTTTAATTTAAGTTTGCCTCTCTAACGACACCTCATCATGGAGGAATTAGAGGGTAGTATGAGTATTTGATAAGATATTTGCAAGCATAAGACGGCTGCGAATAGAACTTTTAAGGTTAACCTGTCAACCTCATCTCACACTCTCTATAAGGACACATGAGGGGCCAAAAGGAACCACTTCAAATGTTTCCATAGAAGGGCGAATAAAACTTTTAAGGTTAACCTGTAGACTTTATCTCACACTCTTTATAAGGAGACATGAGGGGCCTAAAGAACCACTTCAAAAGTTTCCTATCATCATGAAGTGCATACACCATATCTATAATAGAAGAGACATAACGATCAAGTCTTAAGATTTGTTTTTTATATATGGGATAAGGTGCATCAAAATCCTTAAGTACTACTCATTTGATAAACCTGTGAACGTCCTCCTATCTCAGGCTATAACAAGGACCTTCATGTTGGAGAAAAATTAGTATCCTTTTTATTATTTGAGAACATTTATANGGTAGTATGAGTATTTGATAAGATATTTGCAAGCATAAGAGGGCTGCGAATAGAAATTTTAAGGTTAACCTGTCAACCTCATCTCACACTCTCTATAAGTACACATGAGGGGCCTAAAGGAACCACTTCAAATGTTTCCATAGAAGGGCGAATAAAACTTTTAAGGTTAACCTGTAGACTTTATCTCNCCGTCACATACGTCTGTTGTACACGAGCTTGTCTTGTCTCTTTTGAAAGTATTAATTTCTTTTTAATAAGTTTGAGTTTAATGATGTGGGTCAGAAACCTATTGGATGACTTCTAAGTGCCCTTATGTTGCTGTAGCACGGATTTAAGTAAGACATAAATGTTTTCCCAGGTTTCACATTCTTCAGAACCTATACCTCTACCTTCAGAGTAATTCTATTAGATGGTACGTGAGCTTCTGTTAGAAAATACATTTAATATAACAATANGCCTCTACCTTCAGAGTAATTCTATTAGATGGTACGTGAGCTTCTGTTAGAAACTACATTTAATATAACAATATGTGTGTAATTGTTGTGGTTTTGAAGACAATGTTTATTATTAAAAACGTGCTTAAAATTATGCTAGCAGAAGAGTGATGTAAGCAATCTTAGTCTAAACTTTAGCATCTTAGGCACGTGGCCATGGCACATGTCATAAGAGAAGCACTATGCATCATGATGGTGCCTAGCATGCCAGTTTCTTACAGGAACTTGCACTAACAATGAAAATATTGTATAGGTGTTAATTTNTGTGGCCATGGTACATGTCATAAGAGCAGCACTATGCATCAAGATGGTGCCTAGCATGCCAGTTTCTTACAGGAACTTGCACTAACAATGAAAATATTGTATAGGTGTTAATTTTTAGATGGTAAGTGGGCTTGAATCTGAAATTTTTATTAATTTTGAATTATTTAGTAAATTTTTAATGATTACGATGGTTTATTATATGCGTATAAAAGGTAAACTTTTGCATTTGCTCTTTTTTGGAGTGCAATTTATTTGGCATATTGTCCTTGTCAAGTCCAATGTCAAATGCTTGTGAATAAAAGTAATTTGCCATTTATAATGTTATAAATTGTCAATGGAATTGACATTTCATGGCTTTATTTGTTACTCTATTGTGTTTGCTGAAAGCCTTGGGACTCTCACGTTCCGAAATCTAGGTAGCATTCACATTCCGAAATGCATGTATCATTCATGATCTGAAATTTTGAATGTAGAATTGCGTAACGGAGGACTGAAAGTCAGGTAGCATTCACATTTCAAAATCAACATTTTGCGGTGTTAAGGTGGAAGGAAATTTCAGAGAAGTTGCTCAATCAAACCCTCTTCGTTTTATCTGCTTTCTGTACACCGGAAAGGAGCCAAAAAGCCCTCTGAAACAAAGCCTAAATGATAATTGTAAGTGACCTAGATAATCCCAGAATAATGCGTAAACTTTCTCCTAATATTACTACTAAGTAGTCATAAATAACCAAACTATATTTGCATATATGTTGCACCAAAAATAATGCCAACAAACGAACCCTCAACAAGCACATTGTATCGATGGA
>JXCR01025374.1:4248-25775 GCA_002079205.1 Phalaenopsis hybrid cultivar
TTTCTATTAATAATACATGGGTTTTAATAAATAAAACAAATAGTTATTTAAGAAATGAATGACAAGTATTAGATAAACCATTTATCCAAATGCCAAAGAAAATTATTCACGATTTTAGGGAAACTTGAGATTCCATAATTAACTTTTTCATGTAATAAATAAAAAAAATTGATAATGAGTATTAATTCTTAAATATATTTATCAATGTAATTAGTAAAAAATATTCTATGAACTTAAAATCTTATATTTTTGGTTTTTTACAAAAATAGCATGAACTTTGTGCTCACATGAATTAATAGAGTTGTACCATTTATCTTTACAACAAAATTTTTGTCTGTTGAATCTTTGTTGGAACGTAGGGTCCCGTATTATACGTGATATCTAAGATCGCCTCCATAATAAGCAGAAAGGCAACAAAAAAATTGAGAATGTGCATGATGGATTCTCTCTTTCCTTAGAAGAAGGCCTTTAGGAACATAGAGAGAGATAGAGAGAGAGAGAGAGAGAGAGAGAGTGTGTGTGTGTGTGTGTGAGTGTACTTTGGCTAGGGCATGTAAAGGAGATCTATCTCGTCCCATTCATCCCACTCCGTTGAGGGTATTGTCTTTGTGCCTCTTCGTCTCAAATATCCAGTCTCAATTCGACTCTTTGAAATGTTCTGTCATAGGGCTGCTATTTTATTTTTACCCTTGTTTTGTTTTTGNTGTGTGTGTGTGTGTGTACTTTGGCTAGGGCATGTAAAGGAGATCTATCTCGTCCCATTCATCCCACCTGCTGAGATCTGTTGAGGGTATTGTCTTTGTGCCTCTTCGTCTCAAATATCTAGTCTCAATTCGACTCTTTGAAATGTTCTGTCATAGGGCTGCTATTTTATTTTTACCCTTGTTTTGTTTTTGTCTCAAAAGGTTTTTATAATAATTGCACTTCCCTTACGTCTAGATAAGGTGAGGATGTATTGCAAATTGATCTTGTGCATCCTTTCTAGAGAAACTTTTAGTTTGTAGGAACGATGGCGCTTTGTTTTTTTCGATTGAAAAATGAAGATATTATATTCAATGGATGCTTCCACGAAGCTTATTCGTCATTGGGAACAGGAGCGATTGTCAAAAGAAAGAGGGAAGCCACACTTAAGAAATGACAAGTCTCGAAAGAGGAATCACTCCTACACAAGCCTTCACTAGATTTGAACAATCCGACAAATGTTCTCCCATCGGCAGAGCTTCACCCACATGTTGTCGAACAAGGGCAAACATCTTGAAGGTGTTGTCCCCAAAGAAGTGTTCCCAGTGTGTGAGGATGTGAAGGGATCTTCTGAAGGAAATAATTCTGCGTGGGATTTTTTATCACTTCTATTTCTCTTACTTTAGTCACATTTTTGTGCCTCCCGGAGCATTACCAGGGCAAGTCATGGAGGGAATATATTTGAATGGAACATATGTTGGTTATCTCTTGGAGTAAGAAGTGTGAATAATAGACACAGAAGGTAAGCCCATCTTCGCTTTGAGGGAAGCCGTGGCTCTGATCCAAGAGGATTCAGCGGACCCCGCATAGGTGGTTGATTCGGTCATGTTGCCTATGGATCAAGGCACTTCGAAAGTTCACGTCCCATCTCTGGACACTCTACCTATTAAGGCCCAAACTTATATTTTTGAATGGGAGGCCAAAGNAGTGTGTGAGGATGTGAAGGGATCTTCTGAAGGAAATAATTCTGCATGGGATTTTTTATCACTTCTATTTCTCTTACTTTAGTCACATTTTTGTGCCTCCCGGAGCATTACCAGGGCAAGTCATGGAGGGAATATATTTGAATGGAACATATGTTGGTTATCTCTTGGAGTAAGACGTGTGAATAATAGACACAGAAGGTAAGCCCATCTTCGCTTTGAGGGAAGCCGTGGCTCTGATCCAAGAGGATTCAGCGGACCCCGCATAGGTGGTTGATTCGGTCATGTTGCCTATGGATCAAGGCACTTCGAAAGTTCACGTCCCATCTCTGGACACTCTACCTATTAAGGCCCAAACTTATATTTTTGAATGGGAGGCCAAAGTTACTAAGATAAGCAATAGAGAATTGTACTTTACTCTGCAGCTTCAAGAGCCCGAATTAGCTACCAAGCATCAATGGCATGCTTTCGAGAGGGGCATGGGCGCAGTGCACTGTACGCTAAATAAAGGATTTGACCTTAATCATTGATATAAGGAAGAGATAGAGGATTTGAAGGCTGAGATGGTGGTTATCCAATCATGTGTGGAGCTAGGAAACCCAAATAATCTCTTGATTGGCAGCACGATTGTTCTTTGTCGTCTTCTCAGAGTTGAGGTTATTAGCATAGAAGATATGTCAAATCATGGTCTTTCCGTCTTCTAATTATGAGTTTTTCTTGTGTTTTTCTATGTAATCTTTCTATTTGGATTAAATAAAGATTCATTGTTTTTTTCTTGATTCCTCTAATATCTGTCTTAAGGATTGTTGTTTCCTCTCCTTCATATTTCAATTTGAATTTTTCTTTGAGATCCATGTTTGTTGTATCTTTTATTGTTTCTTACTATAAAACAGGGTGCGTCTAAGTTCTTATTTTGTTTAATATCTTCTTGTGTCTTTGTTTTTATGATATTACACTTGTGAAAGACATTTTTGTTATTTGTGCATATTACAAGTCTTAAGATACTATGAAAAAATGAACGAATTTGGAGCAAAAAGGAAGAAAAATGGGGCTTAACACAAGTGGCCACCAGTTACGCACGCATGCCACTGCTTTGCACTACACGTCCATGCCATTGTTTTGCACCTGTGCGCTTCTATGCACCTCCGGTACATGCCCACACTTGAAGCCACTTTCCAAATCTAGACCAGTTGCTTGTCAAATCTACCTTATTGTTTACAAATCTAGTCTCACATGCGTGATTGTGTGCAATCACGTGCACACACAAGCAATGCACAACAATGCAATTGAAGCCAAAACTTGCCAAAGCTGGCCAACCCCTTTACAAAACAGGTTAGGAGCACAAGTGCGCACTCACATGTGTGCATGCGCTCTCCCATTAGCACACCCACACGTACCAACCAGCTAAAACTCAAAATTTCAGGATTTAACCAATTTGAAGAAATTTGGAACCTCTAAAGCATAACTTAAGTATAAAATAATATTTTGGTGATTATGACAGGACTTTTTGCCAAGGGGTTGGCCTCCAAGGTTAGGGAAAGTCTTATATAGCTTTTTGGAGATTTTTTCTACAGCTTCGCTCGAAAAAGTAAGTGTTTTTTTTATTTTGCCTTTTTCATGATTATTTGAGAGCTTTTCTGATATTGTCGGGTGAGATTGATGTCATTTTGTATGAGAGAGATCCATGAATGTTTGTATTGATAGGAAAGGACATTGAGGTATTGCAAGGGATTGTTTGGGTCATTCTTGAGTTTTATGTGATTCTTACATCCTCTACCGTTCTTATTCTTGCAATTATAAAGTTTATGTTTCTCTTAATCATACATTTTAACTAAATTTATTTCATATTCCTGTGATACAACTCTTGTGGATTTCTTATAACTTTCATTTTATGGATGTTGTGTTCCCTCGACGTCCTTTTTGAGCATACATGTTTTATGTTGATGTGTTAACCTCTGATTTGCATTCCGTTTTTCTCAAACGTAATAGTAAAGTTAAAATCTTTTGTGAAGCTACGACCTCTAACCATTGCGTAATGGAAACAAAGAGTTAACCTCAAAATCCTAAGAATGTAGCACATTTCAGAGAGATTTTACAACCTTTCCATTGGATTAAAATACTTCTGCAAAATGCATGGAGAGTGAGGAAGCCTCAAATCCATAGATTATAGTCTTCTTTTGACCTAGACATAGGCATAAAAATAAATTTCTATTTCTGGTTGTTAACTGTAACAAGGGACCCATATGAAACTACTAGAAATCATATGAACTATATCAAAAGAGTATGAACCTTGCATATCTGAAAATTTCAACTGTTTTTACCTGCTATTCTTGTTTACTGCTTTCTTTTAGAACTGTTAGATTCATCTGCTAATTTTGAACATTTAAAACTAGACTTAGTATTTTGGTAAACTAAAATTTCGTCCGTTAATTTTTTTTGGCATTATACTCATGGGATCAATGCGCAACACTATTTAACAACACTATTACTTGACATATATAAGTGTGTTATGCGGCGACTTACTTCATGGCAAGTTTCAACGCATCAGTAACTTTTGATCAGAGTAATAAACCAGTCTTTGCTTTTTTACATCTTTTTTTATTCGTAAGAATTATCTTTTCCTGTGCAAAACCTTCTGATTTTTTGTGATGGTCAATGTTATAATGAACAGGTTGCATGTTACCCCCATGTCTTTTTTATCCTCCCATAAAGGGAGGAAAGGGATGAAATTGACAAATTGTAAAATAATTATCTGAACATGTGTTTCTTAGATGGAAAGGAATACTAATGTCTTGTTCCTTCTCATGCGTGTCTTCGGGTGCCCATAGTTTAAAGCAACTTTGGATTCAAAGCTAAATTGTCCTTCTCCCAAGGAGTCTTTAACTCATCTAGAGATCTTACGCTCATGCTGGCTCTTGGCTACTTATCGCAAGGTTGCCTAGGGTTCTCCAACATCCTCTTGAGTGTAGTTCTCATTCTCTCCGTAATTGTTGAACTTAGGCTAAACTGGCGATTAAGGATGAAAGAAACGATTAATTATTTTCATAGCAAATACTAAATTAGTGAATATAGCTTATAGTCATTCCACTTATCTATAGTTGTCAAGGTATCTACATTGTGATGCATTGTGTGAGGAATAGAGGATTTTCATATCATATCTGCTCCATATTCTAGGAATCTCAGTTCCTGAGTACGCAAGGTATGACTTGTTACTTGATTATGTAAGGTCTGATCTAGAAGGGAACAAATTTTTTGAGGACCTAATCGCGAGTCGCTAGGTCTGCTTCATGAAGAACTAAATCCTCGTGTTTAAATCTTCATTCTTTAATTCTGGTGTTATAATACTTTGTCATTGTTCGCTTAACTTCCTTTTGTCGCAAAGAAGTCTACTTCCTGAGTTCTTCTATAAGAATTAGTGGGTTTTACAAGCCCTAATCATTGGACACTCTTCATTTGTTGAGTTTGGATTCTTTGAAATTGGAGGTGGAAAGGACTCTAAGACTATACACATTACATTCCACTAGAAAGACCACTTCGGTTCAATGTGAAAGGATGAAGGGTGTCTTTCCAGTGGTCGTCATAAGTGTTGTATGCAAATCCCATAAGATGATGGTAGTATCTTGGGCCAATTTCTCTTGGCTCCTTCTAGTTTTTTCTAGAGTAAGGTCAAGATAAGTTTATTAGCGACCTCTACTTGGACGTTGCAACAAGGATGATGGATAAGGGTAAACTTGAGCTTTATTCCCTACTCTCTACAGAACTGCTTCATCCTCTTATGTACAAATTGGGTTCTATTGTCGGTAATAATAACCATTGGTAACCCATACATGCATATAATATCGCTCCAAATAAAGATTTGAACTACCTCGATTGTGGTTTTGGCCAGAGATTTGGTTTCAATCTATTTAGAGAAGTAGTCTATCATGACCAATATGTATTTACATTATCTTGTTCCCTGTGGTAGTACATTGCCCTGTTCCCTATGGTAGAGGTCCAACATCGTCTATTCCTCAAACTTTTGACATTGTTCGTTTTTCCTTGATAACTCCTCAGCATCCTTCTAAAGAATGGGCTAAAAATAACCCTATCGCAACACTCCGTTAACTAATGTTTTTTTTTTCTAGAATGACTTCCACATTTCCCAGAAAAGACTTCTTGCAGAATGCCCTCTTTCTCTTCTTCTCTGACACATTTGTGCAAAATGAAGGAAAAAGATCTTTAAAATGGTTGTCCATCGATGATCACGTAATGAACAGTTTGAATCTGGAATTTTCGGAGATCCTTGATGCTTGAGGGCGCCACCCCTGTGGAGAGAAAATAGGGGGCAATCCAACTTTTCACATTTTGGATCTATAAGCTTCCCTCTTCGANGTCGTCTATTCCTCAAAGTTCTGACATTGCTCGTTTTTCCTTGATAACTCCTCAGCATCCTTCTAAAGAATGGGCTAAAAATAACCCTATCGCAACACTCCGTTAACTAATGTTTTTTTTTTTCTAGAATGACTTCCACATTTCCCAGAAAAGACTTCTTGCAGAATGCCCTCTTTCTCTTCTTCTCTGACACATTTGTGCAAAATGAAGGAAAAAGATCTTTAAAATGGTTGTCCATCAATGATCACGTAATGAACAGTTTGAATCTGGAATTTTCGGAGATCCTTGATGCTTGAGGGCTCCACCCCTGTGGAGAGAAAATAGGGGGCAATCCAACTTTTCACATTTTGGATCTATAAGCTTCCCTCTTCGACTCTGTCTATGGCTAGTCGATGGAGGACCATCATCCACTAGTTTTGGGTAGTATTTCCCCTGGAGAGGAATTCGGTGAACTGGTTTTCATCTCTTGAAATGTGTTTTATTTGGAAATATTTGAGTCTGCTTATCTCTGCCTTGGTTATAGTGAGATATTTCATCATAACAAGATCTCTTGTTTCAAAGAGTCTATTGACTTGATTGGTTGCCAGTTAGGAGTCGTATTTAAATATCTTAAGGGTGACTCTGATTCCCAAAGATAGCCTAAGGCCCACGATCAATGCTTCATACTCAGCTTGAATGTTTCCAGCACTGAAATTGAGTTCAATGGGTTGACTAGGAATAGATCCACCCAAGCTACACATAACCATGCTTATACCTCTTCATGTGGTTCTAAGAGCTCTGTCAACATAAAATTTTCATGTCAGGGTTCGTTTAGATTAACTTCCTCTGCTACCAAGTTTTCAGAGATGTCGGCTAAGAAATTAACTATGACCTGAGCTTTTATGATTATCATAAGTATNGTTCTTTGTCGTCTTCTCAGAGTTGAGGTTATTAGCATAGAAGATATGTCAAATCATGGTCTTTCCGTCTTCTAATTATGAGTTTTTCTTGTGTTTTTCTATGTAATCTTTCTATTTGGATTAAATAAAGATTCATTGTTTTTTTCTTGATTCCTCTAATATCTGTCTTAAGGATTGTTGTTTCCTCTCCTTCATATTTCAATTTGAATTTTTCTTTGAGATCCATGTTTGTTGTATCTTTTATTGTTTCTTACTATAAAACAGGGTGCGTCTAAGTTCTTATTTTGTTTAATATCTTCTTGTGTCTTTGTTTTTATGATATTACACTTGTGAAAGACATTTTTGTTATTTGTGCATATTACAAGTCTTAAGATACTATGAAAAAATGAACGAATTTGGAGCAAAAAGGAAGAAAAATGGGGCTTAACACAAGTGGCCACCAGTTACGCACGCATGCCACTGCTTTGCACTACACGTCCATGCCATTGTTTTGCACCTGTGCGCTTCTATGCACCTCCGGTACATGCCCACACTTGAAGCCACTTTCCAAATCTAGACCAGTTGCTTGTCAAATCTACCTTATTGTTTACAAATCTAGTCTCACATGCGTGATTGTGTGCAATCACGTGCACACACAAGCAATGCACAACAATGCAATTGAAGCCAAAACTTGCCAAAGCTGGCCAACCCCTTTACAAAACAGGTTAGGAGCACAAGTGCGCACTCACATGTGTGCATGCGCTCTCCCATTAGCACACCCACACGTACCAACCAGCTAAAACTCAAAATTTCAGGATTTAACCAATTTGAAGAAATTTGGAACCTCTAAAGCATAACTTAAGTATAAAATAATATTTTGGTGATTATGACAGGACTTTTTGCCAAGGGGTTGGCCTCCAAGGTTAGGGAAAGTCTTATATAGCTTTTTGGAGATTTTTTCTACAGCTTCGCTCGAAAAAGTAAGTGTTTTTTTTATTTTGCCTTTTTCATGATTATTTGAGAGCTTTTCTGATATTGTCGGGTGAGATTGATGGCATTTTGTATGAGAGAGATCCATGAATGTTTGTATTGATAGGAAAGGACATTGAGGTATTGCAAGGGATTGTTTGGGTCATTCTTGAGTTTTATGTGATTCTTACATCCTCTACCGTTCTTATTCTTGCAATTATAAAGTTTATGTTTCTCTTAATCATACATTTTAACTAAATTTATTTCATATTCCTGTGATACAACTCTTGTGGATTTCTTATAACTTTCATTTTATGGATGTTGTGTTCCCTCGACGTCCTTTTTGAGCATACATGTTTTATGTTGATGTGTTAACCTCTGATTTGCATTCCGTTTTTCTCAAACGTAATAGTAAAGTTAAAATCTTTTGTGAAGCTACGACCTCTAACCATTGCGTAATGGAAACAAAGAGTTAACCTCAAAATCCTAAGAATGTAGCACATTTCAGAGAGATTTTACAACCTTTCCATTGGATTAAAATACTTCTGCAAAATGCATGGAGAGTGAGGAAGCCTCAAATCCATAGATTATAGTCTTCTTTTGACCTAGACATAGGCATAAAAATAAATTTCTATTTCTGGTTGTTAACTGTAACAAGGGACCCATATGAAACTACTAGAAATCATATGAACTATATCAAAAGAGTATGAACCTTGCATATCTGAAAATTTCAATTGTTTTTACCTGCTATTCTTGTTTACTGCTTTCTTTTAGAACTGTTAGATTCATCTGCTAATTTTGAACATTTAAAACTAGACTTAGTATTTTGGTAAACTAAAATTTCGTCCGTTAATTTTTTTTGGCATTATACTCATGGGATCAATGCGCAACACTATTTAACAACACTATTACTTGACATATATAAGTGTGTTATGCAGCGACTTACTTCATGGCAAGTTTCAACGCATCAGTAACTTTTGATCAGAGTAATAAACCAGTCTTTGCTTTTTTACATCTTTTTTTATTCGTAAGAATTATCTTTTCCTGTGCAAAACCTTCTGATTTTTTGTGATGGTCAATGTTATAATGAACAGGTTGCATGTACCCCCATGTCTTTTTTATCCTCCCATAAAGGGAGGAAAGGGATGAAATTGACAAATTGTAAAATAATTATCTGAACATGTGTTTCTTAGATGGAAAGGAATACTAATGTCTTGTTCCTTCTCATGCGTGTCTTCGGGTGCCCATAGTTTAAAGCAACTTTGGATTCAAAGCTAAATTGTCCTTCTCCCAAGGAGTCTTTAACTCATCTAGAGATCTTACGCTCATGCTGGCTCTTGGCTACTTATCGCAAGGTTGCCTAGGGTTCTCCAACATCCTCTTGAGTGTAGTTCTCATTCTCTCCGTAATTGTTGAACTTAGGCTAAACTGGCGATTAAGGATGAAAGAAACGATTAATTATTTTCATAGCAAATACTAAATTAGTGAATATAGCTTATAGTCATTCCACTTATCTATAGTTGTCAAGGTATCTACATTGTGATGCATTGTGTGAGGAATAGAGGATTTTCATATCATATCTGCTCCATATTCTAGGAATCTCAGTTCCTGAGTACGCAAGGTATGACTTGTTACTTGATTATGTAAGGTCTGATCTAGAAGGGAACAAATTTTTTGAGGACCTAATCGCGAGTCGCTAGGTCTGCTTCATGAAGAACTAAATCCTCGTGTTTAAATCTTCATTCTTTAATTCTGGTGTTATAATACTTTGTCATTGTTCGCTTAACTTCCTTTTGTCGCAAAGAAGTCTACTTCCTGAGTTCTTCTATAAGAATTAGTGGGTTTTACAAGCCCTAATCATTGGACACTCTTCATTTGTTGAGTTTGGATTCTTTGAAATTGGAGGTGGAAAGGACTCTAAGACTATACACATTACATTCCACTAGAAAGACCACTTCGGTTCAATGTGAAAGGATGAAGGGTGTCTTTCCAGTGGTCGTCATAAGTGTTGTATGCAAATCCCATCAGACTGATGGTAGTATCTTGGACCAATTTCTCTTGGCTCCTTCTAGTTTTTTCTAGAGTAAGGTCAAGATAAGTTTATTAGCGACCTCTACTTGGACGTTGCAACAAGGATGATGGATAAGGGTAAACTTGAGCTTTATTCCCTACTCTCTACAGAACTGCTTCATCCTCTTATCTACAAATTGGGTTCTATTGTCGGTAATAATAACCATTGGTAACCCATACATGCATATAATATCGCTCCAAATAAAGATTTGAACTACCTCGATTGTGGTTTTGGCCAGAGATTTGGTTTCAATCTATTTAGAGAAGTAGTCTATCATGACCAATATGTATTTACATTATCTTGTTCCCTGTGGTAGTACATTGCCCTGTTCCCTATGGTAGAGGTCCAACGTCGTCTATTCCTCAAAGTTCTGACATTGCTCGTTTTTCCTTGATAACTCCTCAGCATCCTTCTAAAGAATGGGCTAAAAATAACCCTATCGCAACACTCCGTTAACTAATGTTTTTTTTTTTCTAGAATGACTTCCACATTTCCCAGAAAAGACTTCTTGCAGAATGCCCTCTTTCTCTTCTTCTCTGACACATTTGTGCAAAATGAAGGAAAAAGATCTTTAAAATGGTTGTCCATCAATGATCACGTAATGAACAGTTTGAATCTGGAATTTTCGGAGATCCTTGATGCTTGAGGGCTCCACCCCTGTGGAGAGAAAATAGGGGGCAATCCAACTTTTCACATTTTGGATCTATAAGCTTCCCTCTTCGACTCTGTCTATGGCTAGTCGATGGAGGACCATCATCCACTAGTTTTGGGTAGTATTTCCCCTGGAGAGGAATTCGGTGAACTGGTTTTCATCTCTTGAAATGTGTTTTATTTGGAAATATTTGAGTCTGCTTATCTCTGCCTTGGTTATAGTGAGATATTTCATCATAACAAGATCTCTTGTTTCAAAGAGTCTATTGACTTGATTGGTTGCCAGTTAGGAGTCGTATTTAAATATCTTAAGGGTGACTCTGATTCCCAAAGATAGCCTAAGGCCCACGATCAATGCTTCATACTCAGCTTGAATGTTTCCAGCACTGAAATTGAGTTCAATGGGTTGACTAGGAATAGATCCACCCAAGCTACACATAACCATGCTTATACCTCTTCATGTGGTTCTAAGAGCTCTGTCAACATAAAATTTTCATGTCAGGGTTCGTTTAGATTAACTTCCTCTGCTACCAAGTTTTCAGAGATGTCGGCTAAGAAATTAACTATGACCTGAGCTTTTATGATTATCATAAGTATGTATGTGATATCAAACTCACTCAGCTCCACTGCCGATTTAAATAATCTCCCAGAATGTTCAATCTTGGATAATACAAAGTTAAGGGGATGATCAATCACCACATGAATAGTGTGAGCTTGGAAGTATGGAAACCACTTTATTGCAAAGAACAGTAGTGCCAGAGTCAATTTTTTCATGATCATATACCTTTGTTCGACCCCTTACAAAACTTTAATGATGTAGCAAATTGGAAATTGTTTCTTGTTTTCTTTTTTGTTGAGCAGTGAGTTGATAACCTCCTCACTCCCAAGTAGATGTACAGTTCTTCACCAAGAATCAGACTTTGTAACAAAGAGAAAGCTCATAGCAGGCTCTGTAGTTGCGTCAAGGCCAGCTCGCACTCATCAATCCATATGAATCAGTTGACATTTCTAATGCTATTAAAAAATGGGAAACAACAGTCTCTGAACTTTGATATGAATTAACTAAGACCTGTTATTCATCCTGTAAGGACTTGCATCCCCTTTAAGTTTTTGGGAGTAGGCATTTGGAGTATAGCTTGCAATTTCACCGGGTTTGGTTTGATCCCTTAAGAAGTAAGCAAATATCTGAGAAATTTTCTAAAAGTTTCCCCGAAAATACATTTAAGGGGGTTGAGCTAAAGCTTGTATTTTCTTAAAGTGGTAAAGTTTTCTTCGAGATCCAATATATGTTGTTGCAGAGTTTTACTTTTCACAAACAAGTCATCAATATAGACTTCAACATTCCTTCTTTTTTTTTGTAAAATATGACATCCATCAACTTTTAATAAGTCGCCTCGGCATTCTTTAAACAAAAGAGTGTGATCTTATAACAAAATACTCCTTCTTGAGTAATGAAGGAAGTCTTCTCAACATCAGCCGGATGCATCATTATCTAGTGATAGCAGAAAAAGGCGTCTAAGAAGCTCATTATGAGCATTCACAGTGGAGTCGACCAGTATATACATCCTTGGTAGAGGATGGATGTCTTTTGGACAAGCAGTGTTTAGATNGCTTTTCACAAACAAGTCATCAATATAGAATTCAACATTCCTTCCTTTTTTGTAAAATATGACATCCATCAACTTTTAATAAGTCGCCTCGGCATTCTTTAAACAAAAGAGTGTGATCTTATAACAAAATACTCCTTCTTGAGTAATGAAGGAAGTCTTCTCACCATCAGCCGGATGCATCACAGTGGAGTCGACCAGTATATACATCCTTGGTAGAGGATGGATGTCTTTTGGACAAGCAGTGTTTAGATTGTTAAAATCTACACATATGTCATTTATTGTTGTCCTTTTTCATCATGATCATGTTGGCCAACCATTTAGGGTGTTGCGCCTCCCGTATAAAGTTGGCATCCAGTAGCTTTGATATTTCGTGCCAAATTGGGTCGGCAAGCTTGTTCGATGACATTGTGCATCTTCTGCTTGACTGGCTTGGCTCTTGAGTTGACATTCAAGTGATGATAAACTATGTCTATATCCACTTCTGAAATTTCGGTGAGGCTCCAGTCAAAGACATATGTGTGGCTTCAGAGGGCATCGATGAGGCGATCTCAGTTCTCCTTACCAAAATCCACAGTTACTAGAAAAGTTCGACTTGGCTCCACGGTGGAGACATGTATGGACTTGGGAATGTGAGCGGGTTCAAGTCTGCTACCTTACGTGCGATCTTGGATGAGAATGTCTTCCCGCACATTTTCCATCATTCGTAGATAGCAATTTTGTGATTGAACCATATCACCACAAACTGTGACCACTCGGCCCCTGTTGAGAATTAATCGTGACGTGGCACGTAGAAGCTATCGCTTTGTACTTGTTGAGGAGTGGTATGCCAAAAATGACATTGTATCTGTTATGTGATTCAACTATGATAAAATCTACAGTTGCCTCGAATTGGTTGTCATCCTCTCCCCATATAATAGTCTGTGGGCCGAATCCACATGTTTCTTATCTTTCTTCAGAGAATCCGCAAAAAATTCTAGTGGTGGGAGCCATTCTGCTAGTTGCTAGCCCAGAACAGGACGTTTGAGGAGCTTCCAGTGATGACCAGAATGCTTCCAATTTGGAAATCCTCTATAACAGCGGTGACCACGATGGTTTCATTGAATGGGTTACTCCTGACAGGTAGGTTTGTATCTNCATTTCGGTGAGGCTCCAGTCAAAGACATGTGTGGCTTCAGAGGGCATCGATGAGGCGATCTCAGTTCTCTTTACCAAAATCCACAATTACTAGAAAAGTTCGACTTGGCTCCACGGTGGAGACATGTATGGACTTGGGAATGTGAGCGGGTTCAAGTCTGCTACCTTACCTGCGATCTTGGATGAGAATGTCTTCCCGCACATTTTCCATCATTCGTAGATAGCAATTTGGTGATTGAACCATATCACCACAAACTGTGACCACTTGGCCTCTGTCAAGAATTAATCGCGACGTGGCACGTAGAAGCTATCGCTTTGTACTTGTTGAGGAGTGGTATGCCAAAAATGACATTGTATGTGTTATGTGATTCAACTATGATAAAATCTACAGTTGCCTCGGATTGGTTGTCATCCTCTCCCCATATAATAGTCTATGGGCCGAATCCACATGTTTCTTTTCTTTCTTCAGAGAATCCGCCAAAAATTCTAGAGGTGGGAGCCATTCTGCTAGTCGCTAGCCCAGAACAGGACGTTTGAGGAGCTTCCAATGATGACCAGAATGCTTCCAATTTGTAAATCCTCTATAACAGCGGTGACCACGATGGTTTCATTGAATGGGTTACTCCTGACAGGTAGGTTTGTGTCTAAAAAAATGATGGGAGGATGCGTTGATATGGCTGTCAAGTGGAGTCAACGAAGGAAAATTATTCACGTTTGACCTTTTTAGGCTAGATTTGTGTGTGGCTGCAGATTTGTCGCCCTCGAAATGGTGAGTACAAATCCCCAAATCTGAATGACTCTAGTGGAGTCGATTCGCCACCCCCACCTGTGGCAGAAGCTTTGCCTTATCTTTGGGTGTGTTATTCTAGGGCAACAGATTATTTAAGCTTTCCGACTTTGATGAGCTCCTTGATGATACTACAAAGGTGGCGACATTCTTCAATGTCAAGCCCGTGGTTCTGGTGGTATTTACAGTATTGATTGAGATCATGGGTTTGAGTGTTGGCTTCCAAAGGAAAAGACTTTCTGAAATACTCTTTTTATGTATGGCCTCCACAATTTCAGTCATTGACACTCAAAGGCGTTGTTTCAGTTAGCGATGGAGGGAGACAAAGTATTCCTCAAGTTATTGGCGGTTAGCATCGATATCCTATTATTGTGCTCTGATCGTGGGTAGTTTTCATGTGCATCTTGAGGGCTTTTCTTTCTAGGAGGGATTCTCAAATTTTATTGATCGTAACACACTTGTGTGCGATATTCTTTGTCGGCAGTCAAAGCTTGCAAAGGACTTGCATGTGACCTGGACTCTTCGACATGAATATGTCTGTTTTGCAAATTCAAAGAGTTTATCTAATGTCTTGGGCTTTTTGAGGCTGAGATTGCAACTGAATGGGCCCTCATGCAGCCCTTCTATCGATACAACTCAAGCCACTGCGGGATCTAAATNTTATGTGGCTGCAGATCTGTCGCCCTTAAAATGGTGAGTACAAATCCCCAAATCTGAATGACTCTAGTGGGGGTCGATTCGCCACCCCCACCTGTGGCAGAAGCTTTGCCTAATCTTTGGGTGTGTTATTCTAGGGCAACAGATTATTTAAGCTTTCCGACTTTGATGAGCTCCTTGATGATACTACAAAGGTGGCGACATTCTTCAGTGTCAAGCCCGTGGTCCTGGTGGTATTTACAGTATTGATTGGGATCATGGGTTTGAGTGTTGGCTTCCAAAGGAAAAGACTTTCTGAAATACTCTTTTTATGTATGGCCTCCACAATTTCAGTCATTGACACTCAAAGGCGTTGTTTCAGTTGGCGATGGAGGGAGACAAAGTATTCCTCAGTTTTCCTCAAGTTTTTGACGGTTAGCATCACTATCCTATTATTGTGCTCTGATCGTGGGTAGTTTTCATGTGCATCTTGAGGGCTTTTCTTTCTAGGAGGGATTCTCAAATTTTATTGATCGTAGCACACTTGTGTGCGATATTCTTTGTCGGCAGTCAAAGCTTGTAAAGGACTTGCATGTGACCTAGAGTCTTCGACATGAATATGTCTGTTTTGCAAATTCAAAGATTTTATCTAATGTCTTGGGCTTTTTGAGGTTGAGATTGCAACTGAATGGGCCCTCATGCAGCCCTTCTATCGATACAACTCAAGCCACTGCGGGATCTAAATCATGTATATCTAGCATTTCCCGCAGAAAGCGTGTGATAAAATTTATGAGACTCTCTGTAGTGTTTTGACATATCCTCAGAAAAGCTTGCGAGCTTTTCGATGGCTTTTGTGTGCTTGAGGATTGAGTGACAAACATTTGCTTGAACTCTTTCAAAAAGGTAATCACCCCCTATAAGTAAGTGGTTGAAGTAGCGTAAGGTTGATTCCTTCAACGTCATAAAAAACAGATGATAGTTCAGCGCGTCATTCATCTAGAGTAAGCAGATCGTTGACTTGAAGGATGACAGATGATATGCAGGATCAGATTTTCCTTTATAGGATTCCAAGGTCAGAAGCTTAATTTTCCTCAGTGCTTCNATGATTCCTTCAACGTCATAAAAAACAGATGATAGTTCAGCGCGTCATTCATCTAAAGTAAGCAAATCATTGACTTGAAGGATGACAGATGATATGCAGGATCAGATTTTCCTTTATAGGATTCTTGACTTGAAGGCTGACAAATGATATGCAGGATCAGATTTTCCTTTATAGGATTCCAAGGTCAGAAGCTTAATTTTCCTCAGTGCTTCAGCNGTGTGCTTGAGAATTGAGTGACAAACATTTGCTTGAACTCTTTCAAAAAGGTAATCACCCCCTATAAGTAAGTGGTTGAAGTAGCGTAAGGATGATTCCTTCAACGTCATAAAAAACAGATGATAGTTCAGCGCGTCATTCATCTAAAGTAAGCAAATCATTGACTTGAAGGATGACAGATGATATGCAGGATCAGATTTTCCTTTATAGGATTCTTGACTTGAAGGCTGACAAATGATATGCAGGATCAGATTTTCCTTTATAGGATTCCAAGGTCAGAAGCTTAATTTTCCTCAGTGCTTCAGCCTCTAAAATTTCTCTTGAGAAGGCTCCTTCTATGGCCACGTATCTTCTATTTCTTCTTCATTCTTCCTCCTAATAATTGAAGGGAAATCTCTGTCTTCTTCGGCGCCTCATTTAAGTTTCGTCAGTGAGTGGGTCTAATAGAGATCTCGTCCTTCTTCTTGGTTCCTCCATGGTGTCAGTTCTAGACCTTCCTAGTCTGATAAATTCTCCTAGTAATGGCGTGTACGTGCTTGTTCGAACATTAGGCCAAGGGCTCTTCCGACTCTTCCCCTTAGCAATTTTAGAGCTGGCAATTCNGCTAAAACTGATTAGAGTGCTGTGCTAGGATGAAGAGAAGCTGCGATTGTTTTATGATAGGAAGTACACTCGTCTCAAAGCTTTGGATGACAGGGGAGCTGAATCCAGTAAGATTGATTCAACACGGGCTGCAATAAACAAGCTCATCACAAAGATTAGTATGACAATCAAATCTATAGATGCCATTTCAAGAAGGATCCATAAGCTAAGAGATGAAGAGTTGCGGCCACAACTAGTTGAACTAATTCATGGGTATGTCAATGCCTTTTGTCAAGCTTTTGAGTAAATTCCATATTACATCTTAGTTCCTGAACTTTAGGAATGCTTGGGTATCTTTATGGTGCTTTAATTTAATAAAGGATAAGTTTTTATGCCCAAAATTTTTGTCTTCTCATAGAATTGATAGTTCAATGTAGGTCCTTTACCCAATTTTTGTTTTCTTTTCCGTTAATTGCATTCTGAAAATGGAGCAGACTAGAATCTCTTAACATCACCCATCTTTCTAGGTGTGCGCACGCATGTTGTGTGTGTGTGTCAGATGGGGTTGATTGCCCCTCTTCTTTCCATTGAGATAAACTGAGGCAGGCATAAGTGGTTTCTGGTCCTAACTATTTTTTTAGGTGATGAGGAAGAAAGTGATAAAAAAAATAAGAATGATCTACATTAAACTATTGTAAACAGAGAAGAATGCGTGTATGTGTGTGGGAGTGACATGGATGGGGTCGACAACCCTTGTACTCTTCTTTTGCTTTCTATTGTGATGATTAAGGCGGGGCATTTGGTGGTTGCTGGCTCCTATTATTTTTAAGAACGAGGAAGAAAGAGACAAGAAAGTAAGCATGATACACCAACATCAAATTATTGACGACAGCAAGGCATATCTCTCTTGCTGATTTGGCTAGGCATTGAGATAAGCGGAGACCGCTGGCCCTAACAGATTTTGTGGAGCGACAAAAAAGAAAGAAGAAAATAAGCATGAGAGACTCGTATCAAACTATTGACTATAGGTCTCTCTCTCTTTCTCTCTCTCTCTTTCTCTATATATATATATATCTTGGAGGGGTTGATAATCCTATACTCTTTCCTCTCTTTTCATTGAGTTGAGCAGAGTGAAGTTATGCACGAGGAGTTACATGAAACTACTGACAAGAAACGGATAATTATCTTGTTAAGTTAAAAAACATGAACATCAAGGAGTCAATAGTTTTTATATGAAAATGCATCTGCATAATATTAGCTATAAACTAAATTTTTATTTCCTCTTCGGTTAAATGCTTTAGTGACTTGTGAGTTTTGACTTTGCTAGCTTGTTACACTATGAACATTATACACATTTTATTTATATTTGTTTTTTCCTTTTGAAACTTTATACTAGAGAACAAGAAAGTGATTATAGAGATTTGCATATGACATTCATCATTTTTCTATTACTGAGAGATTTTATATACTTGATTTCATGTTATAAATCTTTGGTTCATTTGATATTTTACCTTTTTTTGTATCTTTCCGATTATTATTAGGATAATATGGATAAATTTGGTATTGTTAGCATAGGAAATTATCTNAGCAAGTTGAGTAAAATATCTAAATTGTATTGCAAAATTCCCTTATTATAAATTTCAATATTTATATTCAATGACAATGGTTAGAAATGCTAGGATTTTGTGGGTCCCGCTTATTGTCTAATTAAGAAATTATGAACACGCGGATTGAAGCTTTAAAAGAAAACTGTGAGCGCCGGATTGAGGCATTAGAAAGAAATCATGAGCAAGCGGATTGAAGGCTTCGACCGTTTGATCGATCTTATAATAGCGTTTAGATTGCAATCCATATATTATTGCTTTATTGACTTTTTTTAATTATTTCTTTTAAAAATGTATTGCTAAGACTATAAATATACTGATTTTGTTTTGTCCAAGGCACTCACTTTTCCCTACTTTGATTTATGTTGGTCAAAGCTCTCTATTTGTAATTTCAGATTTGATATAGGGAGTTTTCCTCCTCTGTCAGTAGTTTTTCCCATCTCGGATATTCCATGTGTTAGAGAATTTTAGGGCAAAGAAACACAAGAATCGACACAAATCTAGAAGAAAACACAGAGATTTAACGAGGTTCGGCAAAGATGCAGACGTCATCGGAAGTAGAGCGGCGGCTTTTCCTTTCAATTCAGAAAAAGAGTACAAGATCCCTAGGGTTACAAACAAGACATATATATATAGCACTGACGTAGAATATATAATTACAAAATTACTCAAGTACCGTACCGCGAGGGTGTTGCCCCCCGCACCCCCAACCCACATAACGAAACTCCCTTGATTGGAAAAATACTTCCGCTTCGCTCACTTGCTCGCTCTGCTTCACTGGCTCGCTCTGTTCCACACCAACATCTGTCCCTTATCTAGTATATGAGTCATATCTAACACCTGCAAAAATTGTGTTCTTTATATTGCTTATTTTATTGTTTAGTGCATCGATTCAATATCAAGTTATAAAACATTATATCATAAATTTCAAAATGTAATCCCATGTCTACCAGCAAGTTGAGTAGAGTAACTAAATTGTATTGAGGAATTCCCTTGTTATAAATTTCAATATTTATAGTCAATGAAAATGATTGGAAATGTTAAGATTTGTAATGAATTCTATAATCTTGATGATATTGAGCATTGAGTAGCAACACTGCCACTTTGTATTCTCAAAAAGATTAATTTATGGCATAAAAAAACTATGCCGCTTGAAGTTTTTCTTTCTCAAAAGTTAAATTTCTGCTCTTTATATAACTAATTTTTTTCTATCAATTTCCTGTTTAAAAGCATTTCTTAAGCTTAAGCATACCCCATATCATCAGAATTCCGCCCCATATTCATTTTGTTAACTCATACCTTGGCTGCCCTCGAAGGCACCAAATATTTGCAGTACTCAACTGTTCATCAAGTTTATTAAAAATCACTTAAGGACTGCTTCAGCTTCTCTTAGAAGGAAAAAATTTAAACAAATTCATTTAACCTAGTTTAGTACTTAATAAAAATTCTTCAAACTACTAATGATTGAGAACACCTCACCTAAATCCATAGAGCCTTTTTCTAAGCTATGGACAAGAACAAAAAAAAACAAAAACAAAAATTCAGGCTGGGGCAGGGTAGATGGACAAGCTTCGGACACATGGCAACAAGTTGCAGACTTGTAAGAGAAAATAATTTACTACGGCAAGCAACAACAAGCCGTGGACTTCTGGACAGATAGTAAGCTAGGGTGCGTGACAAGCAGCAACGACTATATTTCAGCAGCGACAACATTAAGCAAGTAGAGCAGCATGCAGCAACAAGTTTGCAATACCAAAAGGAANGGAGAATCCCGCACCAACCATTCTGTGCGCATAGGCGCCTGAACTTGGCGAATAAGCATCGTGATCTCTAGAGCAAACAGGAGTGTTGGGCGTTTGAGTGCCTAGGTGCCCAAAGGAAGGCGTTTGACTTCCCCCTCTTTGTCTGCTGCTTAAGTGCCCAAAACTAGGCATAAAAGTCGGACTCTCTGTCAAAGGTTTTTAGCATCAAATTAGACTCCACGTCTAAGAATCTCCCACTTGGAGACCGATAGCACCCAACACTGGGCCTTTGAACATGCACCTCTATTTGAATCACCTTCATAGTCAAATATTGTGGCGTGGCTCACCCTCGGTCTCAATCTTCGCGAAACCCAACTAAAGTCAAACATAGTTTTGGTTTCTCAACAGTCACCACCTTTGTTAAGATGTCTAGAGTGTTTTGAGCAACCTGTATCTTCTCTAGGAACAACTCCTCATCTTCTAGAAAAGAGCAAATTAAATGATAACTCAGTTGAAAGTGTTTTGTCTTAGCATGAAAAGCTACATTATTAGCAAGATGAATCACACACATACTATTACTGTGAAGCTTTTCGATCCACTGCTCCTTGCCCAATTTTGTCNTGTTATGGTATGGCTCATATACCATATCGGGACAGACGCTGGATCGAAGCGGAGCAGAGNCATAAATACTAGATTGCAAAATCGGATCCGTTTGTCGAAATGATCAAATTATCGATCACCTGAATAGGTCGAATCAGACCCCTCTTTTACGAAATGCATTTCGCCATACCTGCTTACCGAAGTGATCATATCGCTCGTGATCATTCAAACTGGTCCGATCCAACCATAAATACTGTCCAATCATTCAAACTGGTTCAACCTTGAAAATTATTTAAAAAATGGTCTGAAATGAAGGATGCCCAACACATTGCTGACATTGGTTTGTGCAACAAGGAGGGGTTATGTTCTCATCAAAAAGACAGGTAGAGGCTAGCTTATGTGGGGGAGAACACGTTCCATGAAAGAAAGAGAATAGTCTCTATGTGATACATGGGGGGCGGACATCCTGTCGAGGCCTCTCTATCTATCTCTCTCCCTACTTCTTTCTCTCGTTTTGTTCTTAAAAAACTTGGGCATTCTTCTAAGGAAAGGGAGGATCCATCGCGCTCCCTCTCAATTTTTCTCGTCTTTCTCCTAATACTGGAGGCATTCAAAATCTTATACCGGATTGTGTTGTATCACGAACAATATGGGACCCTACATCCCAAAAAAGAATTCAACATCCTGAAACGTGCGGTGAGTATGAATTTCACATTATAATTTTGGGCACATAATCCTCTCTTACACCACCTCTAGACAACGAAGGAGAACAATGGATGTTACTAGAAAATACGTGTGTTAACAGATAAAAGAAATGCGAGACCAAATGATAAAAGAGGTGCAAGACTTGCGCAAAGCATCCTGAACCCGTTCCGAAACAAGGACTCATACAGGATCTTCCAGAACAATG
>JXCR01025374.1:37116-51143 GCA_002079205.1 Phalaenopsis hybrid cultivar
ATTTTTCATAACTCTCCCCCTCAACTAAAATTTGTGTCAAACTACACTCTTCTGCTAAAAACTGAGCAAACTAAGCTCCAAAAGCCTAAAAGGGCAGATCAACAATACAATCTCAACAAGCTCAAGTGATGTATAGACTAAACAACGATCGCAGAAATATACTTGTTGAACCGTAAAATGGATCCATTGAATTTAGAAGTACACTGTCCACTGAGCTTCCACAAGCCAAAGTGACTGCTTTTTTGCTCTGAATCCTTAAATGATAAAATTGATCACTGAATCAAATATTGCAACATGAAATCAATCCAGCTGATCATCTCAAGTAACATCCCCCTTAAAATAAGCCTTCTTTTAAGATTCCAATTTATACAAAACTTCCTCGCGATCAAGTGGAGCTGATTCACAACTGTACTGGTAAAACCATTGCTGCCCTCTCTTATGAGGCTATGTTGGAAGATACCATTTTTAATTTCGGTTGGCTCAAAGTACTTAAAAGACACCCGCGGGAGCAATTTATTTGGTGGAGAATTATTCTGGAAGCCTTGCCAACTAATTGTTGCCTCTTCAGAAGAGGACTTGCGAGTGATATACTCTGCTCATGGGGATGTAATGCTCAAGAAGACATCAACCATTTAACTACTAGCTGCAACGTCTGCATCAAAGTGAAACGCAAGCTTCAGCAGTGGGGAATTTCTCTTCCAAATTTCTTTAACTTCCATGAAGTCACGCAGGATCTAAACAATTGTGGAATAAGAATTATGGGCATCTTGCTATATATTGTAAGGTGGTATATCAATGATGGCAAGCTAGAAACTCTAAAAAACATGGAAGGTCCTTTGGCACCCCTATTGTCCTTGCTTTTTCGACTCTTGAAGCTCGTCTCTACACATAAATTTCAGCTCAAGGAGCAATGGGACACTACTCAGTCAAACAGACTGATGCAAACTCCTTTTTGGCGTCCCCCCTTCACAGTTGGCTCAAATTTAATGTGGATGGGAACCTTATTTCTTTGCATCAAGGCAGTATTGGCGTTGTCATTATGAATGATATTGGGAATCTACTTGTAGCGGCCAGTAAATCAATTGAGCATGGGGATAGTGGTCGTGTAGAGCTTATGGCAATCCATACCATAAAGAATTTTGTGGAGTTGTGGATGCATGAAGTGAAAGGTGTCATTATTGAAAATGACAGCTGAAATATTATTAACTTTTTGCAACAAGCCAAGTCGCCCAGCACTTGGAGACAAAGACCACAGGATGCTGAGGATCTCTCTTTTTTGAACTCTTTTAAAGAAGTCCTCTTTCAAACTATAGATAAAAAGCAAAATAATGTTGCTCATACTTGTGCTCAAAAGACTATTCATGATAGTTTTTTTTGTTAGGAATGGATAGCTCACATATCCTTTTTCCTTTTGTTCTTTTTATCAGGCCCATATTTTGTCGGGCTAGGTTCTCCTTTTGTATCTTTTTGTATTTTTCTTTTAGATAAATGCAAAAAGCATATTTTCAAATAAATAAGCCTTCTTTTGATTTTTATAGCCAAAAAATCAATAATGTTCTTCCACAAATCATCATCGCCAAAATAAATAATGAAATCAAAGCAACTCTGCTAGAAGTAGCAGCTTACGGCACAGTTCACCAACTCTTATATTCAAGAAAATCAAAGCATATTACAAACTTCGGCATCTCTAGAAAACCTCTATCCTGCATCATTTAGCACACAAAGATATCGATGTTTTCTTAGTATTTACATGCCTAACTCCTACAAATATCATAAAATTACTCACGAAGAAACAATATAATATGGAGAAGTTGAATCTAGAATTCATTCATGATTGCATCTACTGCTATCAGTCATAAAAGAGCATCACTTATAATTGAACCAAACCTATATATAACAACATTAGTATAAGATAATTTATCCTTCTTATAGTTTTCATTTATATCTAGCTCCTTCCTCTTCAAAGCCTGGCAATCCCTATTGATGTATGTTTTGAAATAAGAGCAAGTCAATCCATGCACCTATCAAGAAACTTCTAACATGATTAGAAAAAGATTCCTTCTCAAAAAAAATACCTCAACCAATAAGCCCTTAGTTGGCATATCATTGTTGACCTCAATTTTCGTGAGGCCTAGTTTTTCTCGTAGGAGTTAGGATCTAGCCTTAGGGGTCTTCCTGCGATTATCTTAGAACCTTAGAGGTGGTGCCCGCCTCGTTTTAGTTCGACCTGTTTCCGTCCTCTTTTGGAGTTTCGCGTGTGTGGTATCGACTTCTAACACTTAGAAGGATGAAACCGACATGAGGAAACCCAAAATGGATTCCTATAGGACCTTTCCGAGCCTTAGGTTGGCCTTCTGCACAATTCGCACTCCTGCGCGCACCAGCTTCGCAATTCGGAGAGTCGACGCGTCCGATTGCTGCAATTCGCATCGCCTGCACTGTTGTTTGCCGAGTGCTCGAGTGAACCACTTGCGACGATCGATCGCGGGTCGAAATTTTGTGAAATTTGAGTTTCGACGCGTTTTTGACCCGACTGTCGACGACGTCGTCCGAGCGACCTCTGACGGCAAAACGGACTGCGCCGGCACGTCCGGAACGTCGATTTTGCCCACGGAGGACACCCATATTGCCATATTTTCGACACGAGAAAATTGACGCGCAAATCGATGAATTCGTCGAAGCGACCTCTGACGGCGAAACGGACTGCGCCGGCACGTCCGGAACGTCGATTTTGCTTAGGGAGGACACCTATTTTGTCGCGTCGTCGGGCGCGGGTAAAATGTGTTTTAATATATATATATATATATATATATATATTTATATGTATATATATATTTATATATATGTTAGGTTAAGCCTTTTACCTGATTTCCCCTTTCCTCTTTCGGCCCTAACTCCTCTAACACACGCACCCGAGCTCTTCTCCTTTCCCTCTTCCTCTCGCGTGCCTAGCTCTCTCCCTTTCTCGTTCTCGAGCCGACCGAGCTTGTCCTCCTCCGTGCGAGGAGGGTTGACCCCGTTCGTCCTTGCCTGACATACTGTTGCCCGCGGTCTTCCTTCCCGAAGCGAGGCCAGTCTTTATACACTGTGACTTTCCTCTTCTTGGTAGTTTTGACTCTGTGAGGCTGGTTCCCTGGTACACTTGAATGACATTTCTTCTCCTCTTTCCGATGTTTCCCTCGCTGCCACTAGGTTGGCCGCTCGGTCTGAGATGCTTCGGTGGCTTCGNCCTTCTCCTCCTCTGCCCGATACTTCTCTCTTTGCCACTGGTCTCGGCCGCTCGGTCCGAGAAGCGCCGTTGGCTTCGTCTTCTGTANATAGAATGGCATTCTTCTCCTCCTCTTCTCGAGACTTCTTTCTTTGCCACTGCTCTCGGCCGCTCGGTCCGAGNCAGAATGGCATTCTTCTCCTCCTCTTCTCGAGACTTCTTTCTTTGCCACTGCTCTCGGCCGCTCGGTCCGAGGNTTTGGCCACGAGCCTTGGCCGTTCGGTTCGAGGGACGCTGTTGGCTTCGTCTTCTGTAGCCAGGGAAGACCTTTTTTTTTTTGGCTGGAATCCCGATTCGAGTGCGGGGGGACATTGTGGTGGCTCTCTTTTCTCTTCTTCTCTTTNTGTTGACCTCAATTTTTGTGAGGTCTAGTTTTTTTCTCGTAGGAGTTAGGATCTAGCCTTAGGGGTCTTCCTGCGACTATCTTAGAACCTTAGAGGTGGTGCCCGCCTCGTTTTAGTTCGACCTGTTTCCGTCCTCTTTTGGAGTTTCGCGTGTGTGGTATCGACTTCTAACTCTTAGAAGGATGAAACCGACATGAGGAAACCCAAAATGGATTCCTATAGGAGCTTTCCGAGCCTTAGGTTGGCCTTCTGCACGATTCACACTCCTGCGCGCACCAGCTTCGCGATTCGGAGAGTNTCTGTGCTGCTTTGCTTTAGCATTCTTGAGGTACTCTTCTTCCCCCCCCCCTCTTGTGGTGCCTCATTGCTCTTCGGTTTTCTCTTTGCCGAGCCTTGAGCTTGCCTCTGATGGATAATACAACATGTTNAAGAGTGTCCAATGATTAGGGCTTGTAAAACCCACTAATTCTTATAGAAGAACTCAGGAAGTAGACTTCTTTGCGACAAAAGGAAGTTAAGCGAACAATGACAAAGTATTATAACACCAGAATTAAAGAATGAAGATTTAAACACGAGGATTTAGTTCTTCATGAAGCAGACCTAGCGACTCGCGATTAGGTCCTCAAAAAATTTGTTCCCTTCTANGATGAGTAAGGTCGAAAACATGGCCAGCCTGAAAAGAATTTTTATTTTTATGCAACTTATAGCAGCAAAAATATAATGTCATATTCAATGCTGGCACATAAGTGACCAATGAAGCCATAGTGATTGCCCAAAGAAAAAACACTAGTACATTCTACACGACCACAAAGATCAACATAATAGGGGCTACAATATGTTTATGAAGAATATATTTGGCATTATTTAGCTTTTGTGAATTTTCAAATTTAAATCTGTTGAACCTAGCTTTTGTGAAGATTGCATAAAAAAGATTAGTTTCTCAAAGACTGAAAGAGAACTTAAAACTAGGATGCTAGGATCAGTTCACAAAGATTAATGGAAGAAATCCCAAGACCATCTCTGGACAGCTTAATATATCATGCCACATTCATAGATGAAATCATTTCCCAAAAGCAAGTAGAGAAATTACTACATATTCTTTCATTAAAGGAAAAAAAACTGTCATCATTATAGGCAAGTGCACCTCTTTAAACCAAATGTTTGTAAACAAAGAAAGTTTTTTTATAGTATTGCAACATTTGGGTGGTGAAGTAGTTATGGCCAATAACTATAAATACATATTACATCAACAAGTGATGATAATTAGGCAATGACTGTCGAGCTATGTAAGAAAGATATGAGTTTATTTTATCAAACAAATTCTAAGGCGTTTGGTAACTTTGTAAGATGGAAAATTTTAGTTAAAAATGAGACTGGAGCAAAATTCAATACCTGCAATTCGATAATTAAGGAAAGTATGATTACATAGAATTCAAAATTATTGTATTGCTAATGGATTCATATGGAGAGAATGGTCTTAGAAACTCTGAAAGAGAATGGTAAAAAAAGAACACTTCTTTGGATGAGAGGGTTAAGAGCATGCGACTTCTTGTAGAATTAACTAAAATATTTCGGACAGATGCAATAAATATAGGCTCAACCATAGCTTGTGATTTTGGGTTTCCTAAAGAAGCTTCAAATGGAAAGAAGATGTTTTTCTCATTTGAAAAAATTTAAATGCATTTTTATCTACAAATAAATAATAATGGAAGAAACAAAGTTGACCCTAAATCTAAAAACAATTGATTGGTTATAGTACTAATGACTTTGGCTATAAATTATGTCATGAGAAAAACCAGAAAATAACAAAAAATGGGAATCTTATTTTCAACTAATGTGTATAAAGACAGGCCCAACAAGTTTGAAAAAGAAATCTTCACAAAAAGTAGGTTGAATTAAAAGAGCTACTTAATTTTGATAAAAGAAAGGAGAAATTTCTTGTGATAGAAGTAGGAGATCACAAAAAAATTTCAATATCTATTAATCAATAGTTTCCTTCTCTATAGTACGTGCTACTAATTGGTGCAAGTGAATCTGAATGATATGAAAAAGTTATGCAATTAAAAAGAGATGGATTTTCTCTGCAAAACGAATACTTCGATATTGACTAAGTTACCGAAAGAAAGTGTTTGTGTTTGTGCAACATGAAGGACCTAAAAGAAGTCAAGAATACTTTCAGATGAGAATAGATTGAGATAAAGCTACAAATATTTTGAGCTTATCAATATCTCAATACATTTTTCAATATGATAAAATAAAAGATTATGAGCACATCACTTACAAGTTACTTCAAGCTCCCAAAAGAATAGCTATTAAAGATGAATGAAAAAAAAGAGTATATGATAAAATCCTGTTGACCTCATTTTAAGTGAGGTCTAGTCTTCTTCTTAGGGTTTAGGATCTAGCCTTAGGGATCTCCCCTTCAACTATCTTAGAACCTTAGAAATGGGACCCGCCTTGTTCTAGAAATTCAACCCGCTTCTGTACTCCTTTGTGGTTCCAAGTGTGTGGTATCGACTTCTAGCACTTAAAAGGATGAAACCAACATGAGGAAACCCAAATGGGATTCCTATAGGATCTTTTGAGCCTTAGGGTGATATTCTGCACAATTCGCACTCCCGCGCGCACAAACTTTGTAATTCGGAGAGTCGACACGTCCGATCGCCATGATTCACATCGCTTTGAAGCGATCGATCGCAGGTCGAAATTTTGTAAAATTTGAATTTTGGGGCGTTTTTGACCCGATTGTCGACGACGTCGTCCGAGCGACCCCGGATGACAAAACGGACTGCACCGGCGCGTNATAGCACAAAAAAAGGCATTTACATACATGCAACATAATTCCTACGCATTTACATATCAACACCTAAACTTTGCTTTTTTAATTTTATGCCCCACAAATATACATATTTTTTTCAAAAAGAAATGGCCGGAGGCCATTATACAAGCCCCGACCATCCCTCGTGCACCTAAGAATTCGAATATAACACTACATTCGGTGAGGTCTAACCAATTGATCTGAGTACGCGGCGCGCGCGCGCGCGCACACACACACACATTCCTACGCATTTACATATCAACACCTAAACTTTGCCTTTTTAATTTTATGCCCCACAAATATACATATTTTTTTCAAAAAGAAATGGCCGGAGGCCATTATACAAGCCCCGACCATCCCTCAAGCACCTAAGAACTCGAATATAGCACTACATTCGGTGAGAATCGAACCCCTGACTAGAGGAGACTTACAACTAACAAGCCGAGGTCTAACCAATTGATCTGAGTACGCGGCGCGCGCGCACACACACACACACACGCGCACGCACGCACACACGCCCGCGCACACACACACACGAGCGCGGCGCGCGCGCGCACACGCACACACACCCGCACACACCCGCACACACACACAAGCGCGCGCGCGCGTGCACACACACACACACACCTAAGAATTCGAATATGACACTACATTCGGTGAGAATCGAACCCCAGACTAGAGGAGACTTACAACTAACAAGCCGAGGTCTAACCAATTGATCTGAGTACGCGGCGCGCGCGCGCGCACACACAGAGACAGATATGTAAATACATCAGAATTGGGTGGCATATATGTAGCTAAATGCCAGTAATTATACATCCCTATTAATGCATCGAAATTCACCCTATCAAAACCCACTAAAAAGTTTATATTAAGTCTTTAAGATATCAAAATGTATTAGATTTATTTTGTAATATACCTTTATATATATTTTTCATCGATTATTTAATTCAATGGCAGAATAAGTTTAATATTCATCTAAAAAATTCAATCAATATATTCCAAGACACTTTTTTCTTTCTCCAAATTGAATGTCAAGCCCAGAATCATTTCTCAAACCTGGAACAAACAAAAGCGAGCAGAAGATCCACAACAGAAAGCATAATAATAGTAAATTTATAATTTAGTAAATAAATGCCCATTTCATAAATGAATTGGAGTTTCTACAATTAATAAAAATGATATTTTACCTTTCTAACCTAATCACACCCAGGAATTAATTTAGCTTTCTACCAATATACTGATCATTCCCTAACGTTGTACATAGACTAACATTTATCCCTTCTAAGGCTGTAGAGTAGATTCTCTATGTTTTCTATCTTTTTCTTATCTGCTGATTATCNTCATTCTAAATGCCAGAATCATTTCTCAAACCTGAAACAAACAAAATTGAGCAGAAGATCCACAACAGAAAGCATAATAATAGTAAATTTATAATTTAGTAAATAAATACCCATTTCATAAACGAATTGGAGTTTCTACAATTAATGAAAATGATATTTTACCTTTCTAACCTAATCACCCAGGAATTAAATTAGCTTTCTACCACTATACTGATCATTNCTGTATAAATTATACAATTGGCGGACACCTTTGTCTTCTCTTCCTCCATTACTCTGTATTAGTGGTATTTTCGTTTGGTCATCCTCTACCAAAATGACTTGAGATTTTGTTATTATCTCTTCTCCATATTTATTTAAATGCAACAATTATGTTTAAAATCATTCAGTGTTTTTTTATCATGCTCCATGTCAAGTTCTAATAGTGTCCGATTTGATTTGTACATTCTTATTTTTAAGGTCCAAGCCTTGTCCGATTTAAGGTCCAAGCCTTGTTCTTATCCTTTTAGAATTAAAGTACTTTATTACTTTAATCTACAAGCACTCTAAAACTATATGGGTGTATTTATTAAAGTGTGTGTCTAAAGTTCTGATATTCTTTACTTTGGATTATCTTGTTTTTCGTTGCCTTTTTCTTCATTTTGAATTCGAAGGACATACCTAGAGGCACTATAGTATTTTGTCTGAAACGGGCCATAGATTGAAAGGACTATCTTGCTTAATCGACATAAATAGGATTTGATTACCCCTTTTGGCAGTAAACCATTCCAATATGAATGGGTTGAAATGTAAATATTGTTATCCAAATGCCTTCATTAATAGTGGTAGCTGTTGACCTCATTTTTAGCGAGGTCTAGTCTTCCTCTTAGGGTTTAGGATCTAGCCTTAGGGATCTCCCTTTGACTATCTTAGAACCTTAGAAATGGGACCCGCCTCATTCTAGAAATTCAACCCGCTTCTGTACTCTTTTGTGTTCCGCGTGTGTTGTATCGACTTCTAGCATTTAGAAGGGTGAAACCAACATGAGGAAACCCAAAAGGGATCCCTATAGGACCTTCCTGAGCCTTAGGGTGACCTTTTGCACAATTCGCACTCCCGCGCGCACAAACTTTGCAATTCGGAGAGTCGACACTTCCGATCGCCACGACTTATTTTGTTTGCACTGTTACTTGTCGAATGTTCGAATTAACCTTTTGAAACGATCGATCGCGGGTCGAAATTTTGTGAAATTTGAATTTTGACGCGTTTTTGACCCGATTGTCGACGATGTCGTCCGAACGACCCCGGATGACAAAACGGACTGCGCCGGCGCGTCCAGATTGCAATTTTTCCTAGGGAGGACACCCATTTTGTTACGTTGCCGCGCGCGAATAAATCAGATATAATTTAATGTATATATATATATATGTATATATATATATTAATTTATATTAAAACTTTTTTTACCCCTTTCCTCTTTAGCCTTAACTCCCCATTCTCCGCGTCCGAGCTCTGCCTCCCTTCCTTCTCCCGTTCGCGTGCCTGGCCCTTTCCCTTTCTCGTTCTCGAGCCGACCGAACTCTTCTTCCTCCGCGCGAGAGAGGGTTGACCTCGTTCGTCCTTGCCTGACATGCTACTGCTCGCGGCCCTCCTCGAAGTCGTGCCAGTCTCTTTGAGCTGTGGTTTTCCGTTTTTTGGTAGCTTGACTCTGGGAGGCTTGTTCCCTGGTACACTTGAACGACAATATTTTCTCTTCTCCCTAATGCNTTAACTCCCCATTCTCCGCGTCCGAGCTCTGACTCTCTTCCTTCTCTCGTTCGCGTGTCTGACCCTTTCCCTTTCTCGTTCTCGAGCCGACCGAACTATTCTTCCTCCGCGCGAGAGAGGGTTGACCTTGCTCGTCCTTGCCTGACATGCTACTGCCCGCGACCCTCCTTCCCGAAGTCGTGTCAGTCTCTCTGAGCTGTGGTTTTCCTTCTTGGTAGCTTGACTCTGGGAGGCTTGTTCCCTGGTACACTTGAACGGCAATATTTTCTCTTCTCCCTAATGCTTCCCTCGCTGCCACTACTCTCGCCGCTCTGTCCGAGAGACTTTGGTGGCTTCGCCTTCTGTAAGTAGAGAGCGTGTCCTTTTCTTCTTTGGCCCGATTCGAGTGCCGTGGACTGTTGGGGGTGGTCTCTTTTCTCTTCTCCTTTACTCTCTGTCTATAAAGATAGTTCCTTTTGAAATTTTAGGGGTTGTTGAGAAAAGTTTTTTTTTAGAGGAGTGGAAATTTTGGCTGTGAGGGGAATTGGCAAGGGAGTTTCTGGGAGAGCATTTCTTTGAGGTGGTTTCTTGTGTTGCTGTGCTTTACGTTTGCATTGAGGAAGTACCTCTTCTTCCCTTTCTTTCCTATGCCCTGGTTTCCTGGGGATTTCTCCCTGTCGAGCCTCCTCTTGCTCGGTTAAATGGAGGATCCAGCATGCTAGTTTACTTTACTTTCATATATTTTTGAGATATTCACATGTGAAAAATGGAAATGTGGGCATGTCCTAAGAGCTAAACTTGGTTACTTGCTTAAACTAGGGGGGGGGGGCTATGGCCTCTTTATGATTATTGTGACATGTTTATCTTGGAAACACTTAGGGAGTTAAGACATGCCTTTGAAATGATTTTTGCTCCTCTTGCAAGCATGTTGGGATGAGTATTATGAAGCTTTTCACTTATTTTCGTTTGGTATGAAATATTGAAGAGATTATTTGGCCTTTCATGCATGCTAGGGAGTGCATTTTACTATTTTATGCATGTTTGGGGGCTCGGTTTTGGCTTCTCGTGGCGTTCCCTGGCTTGAAATATATGTTATAAGAGAACTTATTTAATTTGGGAAAGTCTTGTATCTTGCTTTGAGAAGTTTGACTTAACTCTTCATGAGGCATCTCCCATGTTCATATATTTGTTGGAATAATTTCATGTTTAGAATGTTTAGACATGCAGGTTGTTCCTTGGGCTTAAAATGGCTAGATCTTTAATTTTGTATGGCTCGGTTTTAGCCCCTGCTGGGCTCGATTTTGTCTTTTGGCTTGATTGGAACCACGACTTTGGGTTTGAAATGGTTGAATCTTTAATGCTTTATGGGAGTTTGGATTTTAATTTTGTTGGACTCAGTTTTGGGCTGTGAATGACTCGGTTTTGGGCTTTTGGTGGTGCTCGTTTTTTTTCATTTCAAAAGTACGGGATGTCGACTTTTGTGGAGACTTGAACCTTGACTTTTATTAAGATGTTAAAGCTCTTTTCCTAGCTTTAAGAGCTCTCGTGTTTGGCCTCTGCTGGGCTCGGTTTGGCTTTGGTTGAAGGCTGTGTTTGCTTCTTTTTTTTTCTTTTTTTTTTGGCCTCTATTGGACTCGGTTTGGCTCTAAAGTGGGGGTTGTGTTTTAGCCTTGCTGGGCTCGGTTTGGTCCCTACCCGATAGATGGTTTTGCTGATTTTAACCCCTACCCGTGAGGCCTATCGTAGGTCATTGGGTGTGATTTGGTCCTTCTTGCTAGGCTTGATTGGCTTGGATGTCGTGGATAAAACAAGTTTGTCATTCCAAAAATTACAATTATTTCAGTTATCCTTTCATGTTTGTCAGGGAGGCATAGTTGTCTTTGGTGGTCCTTTTGTTTGCTTTAGCCGTGAGCCCCTTTGTGCTCTGGGTGGCTGTAATCGTGGGCCTTGCTTGTGCTTTGGATGACCTCTGGTCGTGGGCTTTTGTAGCAACTCTTTGCTGCCTTAAACCGTGAGCTTTATTAGTTCTTTTTGGGCCCCTTTGTTGCCTTAACTGTAAGCCTTACCTGTTGTCTTTTAGGCTGCCTTTGGTTATAAGCCTTGTTGGCTGTTTCCTCTTCTTTGTTGACTCTGGTCGTAGGCCCTTTTGTCCCCGTTCCTAGCTTTGGGCCGAGAGCCTTGTTAGTTGTTTCCTCTTCTCTGCCGACCCTGGCCGTAATTCCTACTGCTGTTCAGCTCTTTGAGGTGATCCCGATCGTGAGCATTTATATGATTTTACGGGAAGATTTTTATAATTGTTTGATATGTAAAGTTATGGATTAAGTTGGAAGTCAGAGGATTTTGATATTAACTTTGGGATCTGGGGGGGATTTGCAAGCTTTATTTGGGAGAGTAATGGGCCGATTTGATTAATCCTGCGTTCTTGGGGTTTGGAGAATCAGCGCAAAGGGATATTTTATGTTTGTTAGGAAAGNCTTTGCTTGTTTTAGCCTTGTTGAGCTCGATTTTTGGCTTTGTTTCTTGTTGGGCCGGTTTGGCTTTGATTGAGGGCTGTGTTGCTTTGTTCAACCTTTACCCGAGGAGCAATTGGGATGTGGCTTTGCGGGCTTTGGTTCTTACTCCTTACCCATGAGGTCCATTGTTGATCTTTGGGTGTGACTTGGCTTTCCCTGCTAAGCTTGGGTTGACTTGGGAATTGTGGATGAATCAGGTTTGCCATCCAAAAAGAAAATCATATTTATTTCAGTTATCCCTTCATTTAGTCAGGGAAGCATAGTTGCCTTTGGTGGTCCTCTTGTTGGCTTTGGCATGACCCCTTTTGTGCTTTGGACAGCCTCTGGTCGTGGGCTTTTGCAGCTGTCCTTTGCTGCCTTAAACCGTGAGTCTTATTAGTTCTTTTGGGCCCTCTTTGTTGCCTCAACTATAAGTTTTACCTGTTGTCTTTTAAGTTGCCCTTGGTTATGGGCCTTGTGAGTTGTTTCTCCTCCTCTGCCGACCCTGGGCGTGAGTCCTGTCTGTTGTTCACCTCTTTGTGATGAGCCCGATCATGAGCATTTATGTGATTCGATGAGAAGATTTTGTGCTTATTTGGTGTATGAGGCTATCTATTAATCTGAAAGNGCGTGAGTCCTGTCTGTTGTTCACCTCTTTGTGATGAGCCCGATCGTGAGCATTTATGTGATTCGATGAGAAGATTTTGTGCTTATTTGGTGTATGAGGCTATCTATTAATCTGAAAGTTGGAAGAATTTCGATTTAGTATGAGTTTGGAAATATTGACAATGGTTTCCCCGCGATCATTTTCCTTCGAAGTTTAGAAAATTTTAAATCTCATTTTGGAAGAACATTTGATCGATTTGATTAATCCTGCGTCTTTGGGGTTTGGAGAATCAGCGCGAAGGGATATTTTTGTGTTTGTCAGGAAATACCCCGGGCCCTACTTTTCCAGGTCTTTTCGATAGGAGTTTTTTTTTTTAGAACTGATCCAGTCTCCTTCTTCGGTGTTTTAGATGGATCAGTGTCTCCTCTCTCTCATTTTTGTTCTTTTCTTTCCTTCATTCTTGGTTCGGGTTTTCGATGCTTATGTCCGATGCATAAGTGTCCACGTATAGCCTTTTGCCACGTGAAACCATCAAGCAAGGTCGCAAGTAGTCGTTTTGGGGCGTACGGTGTTGATGATAAAGACACACCAAAGATAGAGCAGAAAGATATCATATCCTATAACATCAAGATCCAGGCATTTGATGAACAATAAGATATGGTATCCTTTACCGACATAAGTCTAGCGGTAGTCGGCTCGAACCTCCTCAGGATGTGGGCAGTCATATGCCTGGTAGCGTAATCGACTCGTGGACAACAAAAATTTCTNATTTTTCTTTCCTTGCTTCTTGGTTCGAGTTTTTCGATGCTTATGTCTGATGCATAAGTGTCCACGTATAGCCTTTTGCTATACGTGAAACCATCAAGCAAGGTCGCAAGTAGTCGTTTTGGGGCGTACGGTGTTGATGATANGTCCATGTATAGCCTTTTGCTATACGTGAAAACCATCAAACAAGGTCGCAAGTAGTCGTTTTGGGGCGGACGGTGTTGATAATAAAGGCACACCGAAGTTAGAGCAAAAAATGTCATATCCTATAACATCAAGATCCAGGCATTTGATGAATAATAGGATATGATAGCCTTTACCGACATAAGTCTAGCGGGAGTTGGCTCGAGCCTCCTGAGTGGGTCGGCGATCTTATGCCTGACAGTGTAATCGTCTCGTGGATAATAAAAATTGCCAAAATCATTTCAAAATAGTCAAAATAGCATTCTTTTTTATAAAACAAAATTTGATAATCTTTTTCGAGATTTGTGTATGTCAAAAACATAAATTTTAATTCTTCCTTCCATAAATAAAATTTGATAATCTTTTTTTCAAGATTTATGTATGTCAAAAATATGAATTTTAAAATATGTTTTTAAAATACATTGTCCACCTGATGAATACCTGTTTAGACTGGGAAATAGCCCCCTAAGTGAGGTTCAAGACAC
>JXCR01025374.1:55035-77479 GCA_002079205.1 Phalaenopsis hybrid cultivar
TTGTGCATTGGGTTGCCTTTGGCTGTGGGTCTTGGCAGTTGTCCCCTGCTTTAGTTGGGAGCCTCTTTTGTCCCTGTTCCTTGCCTTGGCCGAGAGCCTTGTGGACTGTTTTCCTCCTCTCTGTTGACCCTGGGCGTGAGCATTTATGTGGCTTGATAGGGAGATCTTTATGCCTATCTAATATATGGAATTATGAATCAAGTTGGAAGAATTTTCTAATTTAATACGGATTTGGGAGTATTGACGATGTTTTTCCCGCGTTTATTTTCTTTCGAGATTTGGAAAATTTTGAATCTANCCGCTGCCGACAGCTTCTTACGGGCGACCCCCCAAACGTAACTTCCCCTTTTAAACGACGACAATCATCTCCAACAGCCTCAAATTAGTATTAACACTTTAAACTAAAAAAACTCAAAAGTTCCTATAAATTAATTATACCACTTACATATGATGATGTGATGTCATAAAAATATTGGTAAGAAAATAAAAAAGTACTGTAGCAGTAAAATTTGATCTTCAATTTGTAATAACAGAAAAATAATAATAATAATAATAATAAATATATAAATAAATATAAAGTGTGTCACGGTTGGATGAGTCACAACCCCTTAGAGAATCATAACATATGATCTTTCACAGTTACCCTCATTATACGAACGAGCGAGCGAGAGATAGCGGGAGGGATCGAGAGAGGAAACAATCATGCCCTAGCCGATAGAAATTAAAAAGAAAGAAGGAAGATGCAGCTATTGTGTTGTGTCGAACTATGCGAAGGAGAGGAAGGAAGTCTGTTCACCTCTTACCTGGTACGACAACCTACCCTTGTTGAATGAAAGCAGCATTGTCGAGGGCTTACAATGCCGAGCGAACCACAATCAAAGCCATGAAGAAGAAGAATAATAGGGAAGATGCAATCTGCGGTGTAACTGTTCTGTTTAAAAAAATTGGAAGAGAAGATGAAGATACAAATAAAAGGAAGTGAGTCGGATAGCCGAAGAATTGGGAAAAGAAGCAGATGGATCGGGAAGCCGAATAGGTGAAGTTCACCTATAAAATCGCAGACCGACTTATCTAGGAGTCGAGCAGCGTACAAAGGAAAGGAGGACGACGCGAAGTTTAGGGCAGAGGGAGTGTGAGAGACAGAAGAAATTGCAGAAGGAGAATGAGACAAGTGGCTCACCTGGTGCATTGTTTCCCTCCACATTGTGCTTGATAGAGATACAAAGAAACTGAAGGCATTGTACCCTGGCCGAAGGAAGTAGAAGAAAAGATCGGTCAATCTAAGCCTTAGCAAGCAGGCGAGGAAGGCGACAACATCACTGTTGAACGAGAAACTTCCCTTTGAGTTTTTTTTTGTGAGATACAAAGAAACTGAAGACATTGTACCCTGGCCAAAGGAAGGAGAAGAAAAGGTCGGTCAATCTAAGCCCGAGCAAGCAGACAAGGAAGGCGGCGACATCACTGTAGAACGGGAAACTTCCCTTTGAGTTAGAGCTTGGAGCGTCTTTGTTTTGCGTGAAGAAGAAAGAGAAGTATCATGCCAAGATAGAGGAGGCAGGAGACCTCCTCCGTGTGCGGTGCTCGCATGCAGAGACAGAGGAAGAAAGAGACCTTTCCATGTGGGTGCTAAGCCAAGCAGTGTTTTTGGAATAGGGGTTTTTTTTTTTATTTTAGTGATATAATAATAATAATAATAATAATAATAATATGTTTATTTTAGGCATTCAATTTTAGAGGAGTCGACATTAAAGCAAAACAATCGACATCGAGGTAAGTACTTTTACTTCTAAATTATAGTAATAACGTTATATTTCTTATAAATCACTCGGATTAGAATGTCATTAGTCAACATATTTTGTTACTGCAACTATATTATAATTATTATGTCTTATTATTCAATTTGATCCTCTACAAATGAATGTAAATGATTTCAACAGATTTTGTTACTGCAACTATAACATAATTATTATGTCTTATTATTCAATGTGATCCTCTACAAATGAATGTGAATGATTTGCATAGTTAAACTAATTTATTACACATGCATGTAATAAATGAAAAATAATGTATAATATTTAAAATGTAAATAAAATGATTTATAGTATGATTGCATGAGCATGTCTGACTGTGATAAGAGTAACTCCTTGATGGTACTAGCGATGGGACACTAAGGCACTCGTGCACTTATATGGAAAATGATATTGATATTAATGTGTCTTAATTGGCATAATTTTTAGACGGTGCTCCTGTAGCGGATATACATATATAGAACGATATTGGTACGTTATTGATATAGTATAATTCATTGATAGCATGTTAATAATTTATATGAACATATTAAAAGGTTTAATTTGCATGCATCTTGCTTCTTTTTTCATTGAAATATTGTAGCTTAGGAGTATTAAGTATTCACTAGTTTGTTTAGCTCATTATTATTATAAACTAACTTTTTCGATTAATTAAGTGAATAAAAGATGAGCGATATAAGAGAAACAATTTATAGAAGACACGGACAACCGTCAATATGATAAATTAAAATATATTGTTTTAATTAAATTGTGTAGTGGTTCTTTCACCTGTTAATAGTAAGTTATGGAAAATGAATAACGAAATTTTTTTTATTCACATTGTCGAACCATCTATACATTTGTTGGTTAATTTCAAGGTCGGTCAAGTCGTGAAAAAAGTGTTATTAGAGCCAAAGGTTTAAGATTAACTAATTAAATATTGATAAAAAGATCCAATAGGATAATTATAATAAAATTTTAATAATTGTAAAATTAAAGTTAACTCAAAGTAATAATTACTATCCAATCAGGTATGCGATACACCCAAAATCATAAAAGAAGATTCTATAGAAAACGAAAAAATACAACCTAATATTTTTGTGAACACGAATGTCCTCACCCAAATGACAACGAGAATGACTCAGCTGATTCAGGAGTACACATTGCAACGTAACTATACAATTGATGTGGATAAGTAACTTGAAAATATTTCAAGGTCTGCGTCCAGCTCTACTCAAGGGAACTGAAGACCCAATTAAAGCGGATAATTGGCTAATGAGGATAGAGAATATACTAGATTACATCATTTGTCCGGATGAAAGAAGATTATCATTGGTGACATCTGTGCTGGATAGAGAAACCAAAAGGTGGTGTCGTGGGTAGCGTCAAGATAGGTTATGGGACGTACCCAATATGATGATAAGTTGGGAGGAGTTCGTAAACCATTTTAGAGTGGTTCTGTTTAAAAGATCTGTGTCCACCTCCCCTTATCATATTAATGAATGACCTTAGTTTCATGGATAGCCAATGTTGTTTTGCTTGAAGTCTGTTTATAAAATTTTGAGGATGAAATTTTTATAAGTGAGGAAAATTGCAACGGTTATGTTTAAAAAAAATGAAGGAGGAAATGAAGAAATAAAGAAGAGAAGTGAGGAGTCGGTTAGCCGAAGAATTGGGAATTGAAGCAGATGGATCGGGAATCCGAATAGGTGAAGTTCACCTATAAAATGCAAGACCAACTTACCTAGGAGTCGAGCGGTGCACGAAGGAGAGGAGGACGACGTCAGGGTTAGAGCAGAGATAACGTGAGAGACAAAGAAGAAAACATTGCAGGAGAAGGAGATGCGCATTCCACCTGGTGCATCGTTTCCCTCCACATCGTGCTTAACAGAGACCTAAAGAATGACGACCCTGTGCCCTGATCGAAGGAAGGAGAAGAAGAGGTTGATTGATCTGAGCCGTAGCAAGCGGGCGAGGAAGGCAATGACGTCACTGTTGAAGCAGAAACTTCCCTTTGAGCTTTTCGGGTTCGTCAAACAAGGAGTTTGGCGTGACTTTGTCATGCACAAAGAAGAAAGAGAAACATCGTGTTAAGATAGATGATTAAAACCTTAGTGTGTGGAGCTCACATGCAGACAAAGGAAAGAGACCTTTCCTTGCGGGTGCTAAGCCAAGTCGAGTGCTTGGAAATGGTAGGGGAAGTTCTTATTATTATTATTGATTAGATAAAATAAAAATAAGAAAATTTTGTCATAACATAAAAAATATGAATACCACGTTTATTTTAGACATTCAAATTTAGAAGAGTCGACGTCAAGGCAAAACAACGACATCGATGTGAGTACTTTTACTTCTAAATCATGGTAATAATTTTGTATTTCTTCTAAATCACTCGCATTAGAATGTCATTAGTCAATATATTTTGTTACTGCAACAAGAACATGATTATTTTGTCTTATTATACAATTCGATTATCTAGAAATAAATATGAATGATTTGTATGGTATACTTATTACACATGCATATAATAAAAAAAAGATATTGAATAATATTTAGAACGTAAATAAAATGATTTATAGTATGTTTGCATGTGCATGTCTAATTGTGATGGAGTTACCCCTTAATGGTACTAGTGGGGGCGCTAAGATACTTGTGCATGTATATGAAAAAGGCTATTGATATTGATGTCTTAATTGACATAATTTTTAGACGATACTCCTGTGATAGTTGTACAAATATAGAAGGTGTGTTATTGATATAGTATAATTCATAGATAGCATGCTAAATATTTATATGGATTTATTAAAAAGTTTAACTTGCATGCATTTTGCTTCCTTATTTTTGAAATGTTGTAACTTATGAGTATTGAGTATTCACTAGTTTATCTAGCACATTATTTTTTAAAATAATTTTTTTATATTAATTAAGTGATTAAAATATGAGTGATAGAAGAGAAAACGTTTATAAAAGACACACACAACCGTCAACGAGATAAATCGAAACGTATTATTTTAATTAAATTAATTAGTGACTCTTTCGTTGTTAATAGAAAATGAATAACAATTTTTTTTTATTCATATCGTCTGATCGCCTATACTCATATTGGTTAATTCTAAGCCTCTGGTCGAGTCATGACATGTGGCTCTATCGAGAAGAGGAGAGCGTCGGGTCCGGACATGACATGGAGGAAAGAGTCGAAGTCTCGTGTACTCTGTTAAGATGAGACAAGACCTAAAGAGAGAAAAGGGAGGAGAACGAGGTATGCGGTGCTCGCATGAACTTCCTTCGGTCAAACAGCGACAGGAGGAGGGACTCGAGCTCGCGCTGTTGAGTAGAGGCCGAAGGCAAGAAGAACAGAGAGGACCTTTGTGCGTGAGGCAGGACAGTCAACCAAGAGAATTAAAAGGTGAGTTAAGGTTAATAAAGTAATATATATATATATGTATGTATACATCATATATGTATGTATGTATGTATACATACATACATATATGTATGTATCTCTGTGTGTGTGTTAAAATGTGTGAGGGTGTTTAATAATATTATTAATAAAAAGTTTTATTAAAATCAAGACTAACAAATAGTGATTTCATATTCGAAGGAGAAGTTGGAGAAGCGTGCGAGTTAGGGAAAGGATCGATCAGAATAACTTATAAGGAAAATATTAATGTCGTATTGTTATTATAACAAATAATATAATTATTTAAATTAATGTTATTAATTTTTATGTAATCAAAAGGTATAGAAGACTGATAAATTCTTAGATTTTGAGGAAGGCAAAGAATCTTAAGGCCAACCAAAAGTTAGTGTTTTTAATCATTCTTACATATTTAAATAAGTTAACAACATTTAAGTTTCTCTATTAGAATGAAGGTCTTACAATTATATGCACATTTAATTGGTTTACGTGCTATGAAGTGAAGTGAAAGGCTGAACTTTTTCAAAATTCTTTTATGCATTAAATTAATATTATTTAAAATGAATAATTGTTTTACTAAATAGTTTAAAACATGTATTTTCATTCGCATATTGCATTTTGATAGTCTGCAATGGTAGTACAAATGGGAAAAAATAATTGACATATAAAGATGCATTATAAATGATTTAAATTTTATAAAATGAATTGTAAAGATTTAATTCATACAGAATTACCATCATATAGCACTGACAAGGGATGTTTGTACCTTCGGGTACAATTTGAAGCTACCTTTACGTACAGTTTTAAGAGTGTCTTCGGCCACATTTTTTAATACGTTTTCGGGTATGACAGAAATCTTGTGAGGACTCTTTAAAGAGGCTAAATTGGCAAATACTTAAAATGAAATGGAAATGTATAAAATTAATGTGAAAGTTCCAATTTTATAAAGAAATGAGCTGCAATTTTTTATCATTCATGCATAGCATAAGCTTCGTAATTTAACACATATTAGACTATAATTACTCAATAAGTCATACTTACAGTTGCAATTAATATTTTCTTTTAGGATGAGAGGAATTTTAGGTTGATATGTCTGATAAGAAAGATTTGATTTACAAAAGAATGACTGCAACTGATAGGTACTAATATAACATGTTTGTAATTTCTTTTTTTACGGCTTCTTTTGGGTAGAAATATATTGTTATGAGGATTGAGATTTTACTTGAAGATTTTTTATTACTATTGGATAATTTAAATTTTCTAATTGTATCAATGGATTATTAGATGCTCTTTTATATATATTGGAAGCTCTAAAAATGTGGATAGTTAATTAGATAATAATACCTTCCGACCGCAATACCCATTCAAAGCAACGGATCGAGTCGTGACATAATGTTTCCAATCCCTAACTATTTTTTGAAAAGGCTTTTGATCATATAAAAAACTCTAGCTTGAATCATAACCCTCTACGATTGTTTCATCTAAAATCTTCATCAAACCACATCCACCAAGCACAATAGGAGAGCTTTTACATCAAAATTTTATTTAATCTTCATCACTAATAACTCTTAACATATTTCAGAGTCCTCAGTGCCTTCAGAAGTCACTAAGCATATTTGATTAAAACACCACATCTTAGTTCTTCAATATATAAAATTCTTTAAACCATTAAATTTCATAATCTCATAGTTCATGATGTTTGTAATCGATAACACTCATGAAAAATGCCTATTTTTTCAAGGAAACGATAATTAACTGTGAATTTGAAGAATGCACAAAATAACATCCAAAGATCAAGCATTATACAAAGACGCCATGAGTAACATGACTCAACTAAAAGAAGCTCATGTTACTAGGAGAAGAGAAAAGACATGACCCAAAAAAGAGAAACCACATTAATGTAAAAATTAAAAGAAGGCATGAAAAAACTTCTTACCAAAACCCAAGTACACCTAATCTCAAGAGATAAAAGAAGCCTAGAATCTCTCAAAAAAATAAAATAATACAAGTGAAAATAATGAAGAAAACCAAGACCACACATTAAGATCATCCAAAAGGCTCCTCAAATAACACCATAAAATTCATGCAAGTTCAAAGAAAATCTCAGCCTCAAACTAGTGTCCCACATTAAAATCAATTGTATGCAACCCTTCAATTTGCATCCAATAACTAAAGCCCGCACCTTAATCAATTTAAAATGCTGGTCTTTAAGNAGCGACCGACAGCTTCTTACGGGATACCCCCCAAACTTTCTTTTAGTGCCGACAAATCCCTAATGCATTAACAAGTGGCTTTTTAATGTATTCAGTGGTTCAAAAGAATAGCTATTAAAGATAGATGAAGAGAGAGATTATATGATAAATTCCGTTATACATTAGGTGGTTGCTCTTTAATGTATGTAATGGCTTGCACAAAGCCAAAAATTACACATGTAGTGAGAGTTGTTAGTAGATGTATGTTAAATCTATGGAAGGAACACTAGAGGGTTGTTTGATCTCACCTTTTACGAGAATTTATCATCGGATTTACTAAATCCACCCAAACGGTAAAATGTAGAAATTCTGTGGATTTACGAACTTTTGGATTTAGTAGCCTTAATGCTGCTTTAGGTTAGGCTTAAATATGGATTGTTCTATAATGTATGTAATGGCTTGCACAAAGCCAAACATTACAAATGCAGTGAGAGTTGTTAGTAGATGTATGTTAAATCTATGGAAGGAACACTAGAGGATTGTTTGATCTCACCTTTTAAAAGAATTCATCATTGGATTTACTAAATCCACCCAAACGGTAAAATGCAGCAATTCTGTGGATTTACGAACCTTTGGATTTAGTAGCCCTAATGCTGCTTTAGGTTAGGCTTAAATCTGGATTTACTAAATCCAGAGATTGGATTAATTTATGGATTTACAAACTTACGAAATCCTAGTAATGCTAAATATTAGTTGCAGCCAAACAGCCCCTAAAAGGTAGCAAAGTGATTTCTACACTATATGAAATGTATAATTAAACTCTCATTAAAGAAGGTCAACTGGAATTATAGAGATATGATGTCGAACTGTGAGAAAATCTAAATACATGAAGTTCCAGCGGATACATCTAGCCTTCAGGTGACATTCGCATCAGTTTGACATCACAAAATTGCTGCATTAGCAAAAACAAAAGTTGAATACACAGTTGTAACAAAAGCTAACAAAAAAATGATTTGACTAAAACGGTTAACAAAGAATTGAATCAATTAAAAGATCACTATTCTCGAAATTGAAGTGTCATTCACTTAGCAAAGAATGTCTCTTTTCACTTTTTGACAAAGCATATACAACTCAAGTATGACTTCATACTCAACCCGGTTGAAGATGATGTTTTAAAGCTTCTCTACAACAAGCAAGTAAAATATCTAAGCATGTGCTGACAAATGTAGTATCCACTGAAAAAATAACGCTTTGCAAAGCCATGGTGAAAATCCATAAATGATGATATGGAGGTGTCATATATAATTCAAGCATTGTCCAATAGATGTAAGGAAAAAAGTATAAACTTGGTTCAGCAAGGACAATGCTGGCCAATTAATTGGATTCAATGAGAAAAGTAATTCATTAGTTGGTATGAACCGATATGTCTTAAAGTCAAGTTTATACTTTTCTCCTTGCACCGAATTAATTTTTCAGAATAACGAGTAAACTTAGTTTAATGAATAGCGTACCATTAGGGTTCCCTTGTTCATAAAAACTACGTAGAAGAGCTACAGCTTCCGCTGAAAGAATCCCTCCAGTGCATTTAAAGGACCGTGTTCCAGAAGAGGTGCTGCTAAATCAAGAGACTATGATTAGTTAACAAGAAAAGATCACGATGACTTGCAATTTTTAAAGTCACAAGAAGGGTGATACCGCAACAAATCGGGATTTAGCATAACACAAAGCAAAATTTTATTAAGCTAGAAATAAGGTTACAATGCGACACATGAAAAGGGCAAAACAATGCAGACCAATCTCCTGCTAGGGCCAGAAAGAAGAGATTCAAGAGAAGAGGGGGTGGGACGGGAAGGGGTTTGGAGGTCTGGTAGATGGGCTGGAGTGCAGGTTGGAGGGCTGGACAGCAAGAAGAAGCTGCAGAGAAGGGGGGCAAGGGGTTAGGGTGTGGGTACTGGATAGCGAAGGTAGGTTACAGGTAAGGGGCGGCAGGGTGTTAGGGTGCAATTCGGGTGAGTGAACAGTACATGTAGGTGGTAGGGAAGGGCGGTCGGGTGTTAGGTTGAAGAATGGGGAGGCCGGAGGTGGGGCAGGAGGATGAGAAGGGTTAGATAAGGGTAAAAGAAACGATTCAACGCCACCTCGGAGTAGGATACAACCGGAGCACCGCCACCTCCTCAGATACAACCCTAGAATAGCGAGAACACTCCACACAAGAATCTAAAATCTACAAAACCAAGACTGCCCTGACACTTCGAAACAACAACAATATATAGATTCTAATTGGAGGAAAGAAAAAAGAAAAAAGCAGAAAATGAGACTCCGAGGGGGGGCTGTCCGATGGGACGGGAAGGGGTATGGAGGTCTGGTAGATGCGCTGGAGTGCAGGTTGGAGGGCTGGACAGCAAGAGCAAGCTGTAGAGAAGGGGGGCAGGGGGTTAGGGTGTGGGTCGGGCAACTGGATAGCGAAGGTAGGTTGCAGGTAAGAGGCGGCAGGGTGTTAGGGTGCAATTCGGGTGAGTGAACAGTAAGTGTAGGTGGTAGGGATGGGCGGTCGGGTGTTAGGTTGAAGAATGGGGAAGCCGGAGGTGGGGCAGAGAGGATGATAAGGGTTAGATAAGTGTAAAAGAAACGATACAACGCCACCTCGGAGTAGGATACAACCGGAGCACCGCCACCTCCTCAGATACAACCCTAGAATAGCGAGAACACTCCACACAAGAATCTACAATCTACAAAACCAAGACTGCCCTGACACTTCGAAACAACAACAATATATAGACTCTAATTGGAGGAAAGAAAAAAGAAAAAAGCAGAAAATGAGACTCTGACACAAGAGGAAGGAGTGGGAATACACCAGAAAGTAGTCATAGGTTTTCCATACGTAGAGAAACAAATAAGAGAGGTGGTAGTCTCACCCCTTCTACCTGTCTTCTGATCCTTTTGCCTCCCCCCTTCTACAAGTCTCGCGACCTGTGCTCTGAATCGGTCCCTGGACCGACAAGGAAATTGGTCGGTTCAATCGGCTTAACAGGTCCAGCCGGTTGGCATTTTTGGCGCCCGCATTAGTAGCATTGTTAGCGTCCTACGTCAATCTCCCAGGGTTGAAGAAGCTTCGACCATATTTGTCGAAGCTCCTAGTTCTTCAAAGTGTCAGGTCGGCGAAGTTGAATATGGTTTAAACATTGTAATCTTCGGGTAGGTCGATCTTGTAAGTGTTGTCATTCAACTTTTGAAGTACTCTGAAAGATACATCTGCTCCCGGCTTAAGCTTTCGGAATGATCATAAGAAAATTTTTTCTTTATCAACCTAATCCACACAATGTCTCCTTTAAGAAACGTTACTTTCCTCCTAGATTTATTTGTTTGTGCCTGATATTTGTAGTTCTGCTTAGCAATCTCCTTGCCAACTTCTTCATGGAGCTTTTAAATCTCGTGAACTAGTTCTGTAGCATCCTCACTAATTTTTCAAAGATGGAAGAAGGCACCAATTCAGGTGGTGTGAGCAGATTGCGTCCGTACACAATCTCGAAGGGAGTGCGTCTAGTAGTTGGGTTGATGAATCGGTTATAGGCGAACTCAACTTGGACTAGAATAATATCCCAGTACTTTATATTTTTTCCTACGTAGCACCTCAAAAGATTACCAAGGCTCTGGTTTACCACATATGTCTGCCCATTCGTCTGCGAATGAGCTACCGAGCTGAATTGAAGCTTGGTGTCAAGCTTTCCCCATAGTTTCCTCAAAAAGTAGCTCAAAAATTTCACATCTCGGTCAGAGATGACGGTCCTGGGAATTGGTGCAACCTTACAATCTCCCTGAAATAGAAATTGGGGATGTGAACGGTGGCTAGTTTCCGGAGATAGGGCACGAATTGGGCCATCTTGGAAATCTGTCTACCACAATCATTACGAAGTCATTGTTCATTTGGGTCCTTGGGAGTTCCACTACGAAATCCAAGCTGACATCTACCCACAGTGCCTCTGATACTGAAAGTGGTGTGTACAATCCTCTGTTTTGAGTCCTTATCTTTGTTAGGTGGCAAATCCTACACTGTCTGACATGTTGCTCCACATCTCTCATTAGTTTGGGACAAAAATAAATCCTCCCTCACAAGGGCAAGAGTCTTGTCCTTGCCGAAGTAACCTGCCAATCCTATGTTGTGGCCCTCCTGAATAATGGTCTCTCTTAGTGAACACCTGGGAATGCATAACTGACAGCAACGGAATAAGTATCCATCTATCATGCAATAATGTCATGATGGCTTCTCCTGACATTGCGCCCAGATGTCTTTGAAATCCTCGTCTACTTCATATAGATCCCTTATGACTTCGTAGCCCACAACTTGGGTCTGTATGGATGTGATCAATATATGTTGACAACTCAGTACATCTGCTACACGATTCTGGCTTCCCGCCTTGTGCTTAAGAACAAACTGAGTGAGGCTAGAAAATCCACCCAGATAGCATGTCGACCTTTCAGTTTGCTCTAGCTGTTGAGGAATTTTAAGGTCTTGTGATCCGTAAACAATGTAAACTCGTTTGTCAGTCAGTAATGACTTCAGTGTTGCAAGGCCCTAACAATAGGATAGAATTCTTTAGTATATGTCAAGTATTTCCTCCTGAACTCATTCAGCTTCTCACTGAAGAAAATGATGGGGTGTCCTCCCTGACTCAATACTGCTCTGATCCCTACTCGGAGGCATCAAACTCTACCTCGAAAAGTTTGTTGAAGTCTGGTAGTGCTAGCACGGGCGCCTGAGTCACATTTTCCCTCAGTTTGTTAAATTGTCCTGGGCTACTACTGTCCGAGCAAACTTCATTTTCAAAGTTTTGGTCAGAGGGAGGGTGATAGTGCATAGAATGATGCTGGCGCCAAAATTTGGTTCAGCTCGGTGCACGATTGTGGTGCGGTCCAGCTGATAATGACCTCTATCTTTGTGAGATCCATCTGAATGACTGCACTAGGTACGATGTGACAAAAAAAACATACATGGCTTGTCATGAAGTGAAATTTCTCCAGATGGGCATATAGTTGCTTGACAGTACCTCAAATACTGCTCTCATGTGATGCATGTGATCCTCCTCTGAATGGTTGTATATTAGAATGTCATCAAAGTAGACCACGACAAACTTTCTAACGTGAGGTCGAAAGACCTAGTTCATCAACCTCATGAATATGATGTGTGCATTTGACACGCTGAAAGGCATAACAGTCCACTCAAAAAGTCCATCCTGGATCTTGAAGGCGGTCTTCCATTTGTCTCCTGGCCTTATCCGTATCTTAGAGAAGAAAGTGGCTCCGTGTAGCTGATCTAAGAGATCATCCAAGCAGGTTATGGGAAATCGATACTTGATAGCAATCTTGTTAATGGCTCGACTGTCGATGGCTCCGCTGTCGATGCACATCTGCCCCGATCCATCCTTTTTTGGCACCAACAAGGAAGAAACCACACATGGGTTGGTACTTTCTCTAACTAACGCCCTTGCGATGAGATCTTACACTTGTCCTTGTAGCTCGTCGTACTCCGCAGGTTTCAATTTGTAGGCTGGTCAGTTTGGTAATACTGACCCTGATATAAGGTTTATAGCATGTTGGATGTCCCTTAATAGTGGTAACCCCTCTGGCAGAATATCGGCCATAACATCACTAAAGTTCTGTAGTAGTGGTTGCAGTAGGGCGGGTACCTCCTTTTCCTCGCTTCCTTCCAAAAGGATTAATGCTAGTGCTATGGGAGCATCTCTAACTGGCTGCAGAAAAGTGGTCTAGGAAACTAATGCTATTTATGCATCGCTCCCATCTTTCGCATCCTTACTTGGTAGCAAAATGATATGTTTCCCATCCTTCCTGAAAGAATAAGTATTCTTGAAACCGTCGTGTCGAGTCTTGAGGTCGAGCTAACAAGGCCTACTTGAGAGAATGTGGCAAGCGTCCATTGGAAATGCGTCGCACCATACTTGTTCCTGTAGCTGGTCTCCGATGGAGAAGTCAATTAAGCACTACTGATCTACACTTAGTATCTCATTTCCCTTTTTCAACCAGGTAAGAGAACATGACTAGGGATGCTTCTGAGTGTCCAATCCCAACTTTTTCACCATGAGAGTTGACACCATGTTCTCGCAGCTCCCACTGTCGATGATCAGGCTGCAGACCTTACCCTTGACAGTGCACTTGGTGCGAAAAATACTATACCTTAACCAAAATTGGTTCCATTCTGGCTCGGATTGCGGTACTAGTTAAATGACTAATGCTTCTCCCTCGTCTCCATAAAGTTAAAGCTCTTATTTTGGACTATCCTCGGACTCCTCCCCGACCTCCTTGATGGCGCGCTGATCTGTGAGTGTGATGACTAAGCTCGTTGGGTAGCTAGAGGCATGTGCCTGTAGTCTTGGCACCTAAAACACTTCCTGGTCGGCACTATATTGGAGGAGTTGTCTTTCTCTGGCTTCTTTCCACTGTTCTGCCTTATCAGTTCTCTGTCCAGTTTTGTTTTTTCCTCCCGAGATATCCTTATTGGCTGCAGAAGTTGTTGGCGACTGCTTATTTGAAGAATGTGGTCTGAAGGATGGCTGTTATCTACTTCGCTTCTGCTGACTTTCCACTTTCAAGGCTAGTGTCTGGACGTCCCCCAAGTCCAGTATGGTTGTAACTATACAACATTGCTAATGGTGGGTTTCAGACCCCCAAGATATCTGTCAATCCTATGTTTTTCTGGCTCCCTCAACTCACACTTCAACTGTAAGTGGCCGAACTGGGCTGTGAACTCCTCAACTGAAAGATCTTGTTACTGTGTAATAATATTAATTTAAATAATTATATTATTTGTTTTAATAATAATATACCATTAATATTTACCTTATAAGTTGCACAGATCGATCCTCCTAACTCCCACGCTCCAACTTCTCCTTCGAATATGAAATCATTATATTAAGGTCCTGATTATATTTTTATCTTGCATTTAAACACACACACACATAAAACTATATATATATATATATAATAACTGATTAATTAACTTATAAAAAGTATTAAACATTCCTTACATAACTTGCCTCTACCCTAGGTCACGCACGAAGCTTAGCCCTTCCTACTTTTCTTGGCTTGATTGTGTGAGTTCCTTTGGTCCCGTCTCACCCCAGCAAAGCACAAGTGCAACCCCTTCCTTCCCATGCACACGACGTAGCAAGGAGGGCCTCGCCAACTTCGACTCACCTTTTCTTCTTCTTCCTGTACGCGAACAAAGCCGCTAGAAGTTCGACTCGTCTTCCTCTTCACCTTTGGTCTTAACTCACAGCAAACTCAACTTCCTATGCTACATGAGCGCAGTGTCGAAGGTCATCTCCTCTCCTCCTCAACAGCCGTAACAGTGGCACGCAAGTTTTGCAATTTGATGGCACCTTAAGTTATATGTTTGAGAATGAAGAAAAGTAATAATTTTTTTCAGAAGCCTTCTAAGTCAATGTGAGTAATTATTTTCTTATATGCATTAAATTTAAAGTTTATTAGATAAAGAATTTCATTAATGCTTTAAAAAATTACATTTGTAAGCATGTTGTAGCTTAAGAATAAAAAGAAATAAAAAAGAAAAGGGAAAAATAATGCTTAATATCTTTAAAAGAATGTATTTTAAATGAAATAAAATGAAAGATAAATGCTTAAGTCATTCAAAATTACCCCCAAATGGTACTGGCGGGAGATGCAATGTACCCGTGCACGTTAAAGAAAATGGTAAACGTGCATCTTCAGGTACATTCTTGTACATTTTTAAGGTGTCTTTGGACACATTTTGAGAATGCTTTCAGACACATTTTAAGGATACCTTCGGATATAACATTAATTTTATAATGACTATTAAAAAGGTTAAAAATAATAAATACTTAAAGTGGAACGAGAAAGAATAAATTTAAAATTTTAATAAAATTAACAGTATTTTCTGTTGGTCATTCATGCATAACATACAAATTTAATGCATATTCGATTATAATTATTCACTAAGTTTTATTTATAGTTGAAGTTAATGTTTTCTTTCAGAAGAAAGAAAATTTTTGGTTGATATGTCTGATAAGAGAAACTATGCTTACCAGAGGATGACCACTGCTACTGAGTATATTTGTTATGATGATAGTTTCTTATTGTTATTTCTTTCAGATATTAATATACTGTTTTGTACTGACTTGAAATATTATTTTTTGATGTTTTAGAATTTATTGCACATTGCGGATTAATGGCTCCTTTATATATTGGAAGTTGTTGAAATATTTTGTGGATAGTCAGTTAGATGTCAATACTATCCAACTGCAGTACCAGCCTTAGTTAATTCTAAGCATCGGGTCGGGTCGTCAAAAATAAAAAGGGGTAATTATTTGTGCGTGAACTAGGGCAGAGGCAAGTTATATAAGGTATGTTCAATATTTGTTTATAAGTTAATTAATCTTTTATTATAGATATAAGTTTTATGTGTGTGTGTGTGTTTCAATGCAACATAAAAATTTAATCAAAACCTAAAATTAATGATTTCAGATTCGAAGGAGTTGGAGGAGCATGAGAGTTAGGAAGAGTATCGATCTGAACAACTTATAAAGTAAATATTAATGACATATTTTTATTAGAACAAATAGTATAATTATTTAAATTAATGTTATTAAATTTTTTTTGTAATTAAAAGGGTTTAAAAACTGATAAATTCTCAAATTTTGAGGAAAACTATGAACTTTAATGTCGATAAAGGTTAGAGTTTTTAATCATTCTTACATCTTTAAATAAGCTAGCACGTTTTAGTCTTTCCATTAAAACGAAATTTTTATAAGTATATGCACATTTTATTCTTTTAGGTGTTAGAAAGTGAGGAAAAGTAATAAATCTTTCAGAAGTCTTTTATGTTAAAGTGGGTAATTATTTTCTTCTGCGTATTAAATTTAAAGTTTATTAAATAAAGATTTTCTTTAATGTTTTAGGCAATTATTTTATATTTGTATGCATGTTGTAGCTTAAGAATGAAAGGAATGAAAGTGGAAAAACAAAAAAAATGATTAATGTCTTTAAAATAATGTAATTTAAATGAAATTAAATTAAATTAAAATGTTTAAAGAAGATGGTAAAAGTGCGCCTTCAAGTGCAATTTAAGGGTACCTTCGGGTACATTTTTTAGGATGTCTTCAGACATATTTTGAGGGTACTTTCAAACAGATTTTGAGAATACATTCGATTACGATGATAATCCTGTGATGACTCTTAAAGTGGTTAAAAATGGTGAATACTCAAAGTGAAACGGGAATGAATAAATTTAAAATTTTAATGAAATTAACTATATTTTGTGTTGGTCATTCATATATAGCATAGTATCACAAATAGATTTAATGCATATTACATTATAATTACTAAGTTTTACTTATAGTTGAAGTTACTGTTTCCTTTCAGGAAAAGAAAAGTTTTAGGTTGATGTCTCTGATAATAGAGACTTTGTTTACCAGAGAAGGACCACTGTTGTTGTGTATATTTGTTATGATGATAGTTTCTCTTTACTATTTCTTTTAGATATTGTCATATTGTATTGTACTAGCTTGATATGTTATTTTTGGATTCTTTAAAATTTATTAAATTTTGTGGATTAGTGGCCCTGTTATTTTTAAAAATGATAGTTTCATTTTTATCGTCGCATTAGTAAAAAAAAAATTGAGGAGGCTTTAAAGAAAACCAAGGGTGGAAAGTCTGTAGGACCTGATGATATCCCAATTTGTGTGGAAATATTTGGGAGATTTGGGAGTTTCTGGGCTTACTAAACTCTTTAATATTATTTTAATGAAATATTTGCCAGATTTGGGAGTTTCTTGGCTTACTAAACTCTTTAATATTATTTTAAAAACTAAAAAGATGTTAGGTGATTTGGGAGTTTCTTGGCTTACTAAACTCTTTAATATTATTTTAAAAAATAAAAAGATATACCAAGGGTGGAAAGTCTGTAGGACCTGATGATATCCCAATTGAAGTGTGGAAATATTTGGGAAAGGGTGGAAAGTCTGTAGGACCTGATGATATCCCAATTGAAGTGTGAAAATATTTGGGAGATCTGCAGGACCTGATGATATCCCAATTGAAGTGTGGAAATATTTGGGAGATTTGAGTTTCTTATACTAAACTCTTTAATATTATTTTAAAAACTAAAACGATGCCTGAGGAGTGGAGGAAGAGTATTTTGGTCAATTAAACTCTTTAATATTATTTAAAAAAACTAAGAAGATTCCTAAGGAGTGGAAAAAGAGTATTTTGGTCCCCATTTTTAAGAATAAAGAGGATGCACAAGAGTGTGCGAATTATAGAGGAATTAAGTTGATGTGTCATACTTTAAAGTTATGGGAGAGGGTAATTGAACAAGTTAAGACGTATTACAAAGATTTCTCATAATCAATTTGGAATTATGTCGGGCAGGTCTACTATGAAAGCTATACATTTATTGAGTGGTTTGATGGAGAAGTTCAAAGATAATAAAGAAAATTTACATTTAATTTTTATTGATTTAGAAAAAGTTTACGATAACGTTCCAAGAGATATCCTTTGGAGAGTTCTTGAGAAGAAATGTGTTGATATGACTTATATTCAAGTCATTAAAGATATGTATACTAGAGTTGTTACTTGTGGTCGAATTGAAGGAGGATTGACCAAATATTTTCCTATTTCTGTTGGATTACATCAGGGATCGACTTTAAGCCCATATCTTTTTGCTTTAGTTATGGATGGGCTTACTCGACATCTACAGGAGGATGTACCTTGGTGTATGATTTTTGTTGATGATATCCTTCTCGTGGATAAGACGAGAGAAAAAGCCTAGGAAAAACTTGAATTATGGAGGTCTACATTGGAGTCTAAATGCCTTCATTTAAGTAGAACTAAAACTGAATACATGGAATGTAATAGCTCTAGTGACAGAAGTGTGAGTTTGGGTGATCAAATTATTAAAAGGTGTGAACAATTTAGATATCTTGGGTCTGTTGTTCAAAAAGCGATGGTGATATAGATGGGGATGTTAATCGTAGAATTCAAGTTGGTTGGTTGAAATGGAGGAATGCTTCGGGTTTTTTGTATGATAGAAAAGTACCCCTTAGACTGAAAGGAAAATTTTATAAGACGGTGGTGAGACCTGCAATGCTCTATGGCGCTGAATGTTGACCTTTAAAAGAGAAGCATAATAATAAGTTAAGTGTCGCCAAGATGAGAATGATTAGGTGGATGAGTGGCTTTACACTTAGAGACAAAATGCGAAATGAATATATCTGTGATAGGGTTGTTGTAGCTCCTGTGACGGACAAATTTAGAGAAAGTCATCTTAGATGGTTTGGTCACATTAAACGTCAATCATCTGATGATCCGATTAGGAGAGTAGATGTTTTAGATTCGACTTATGTTAAGAAAGGCAGAGGTAGACCTAGGAAAACTTAGTTTTATTGTGTAAAAAATGATCTTAATTTACTAGAACTAGATGAAAATATGACACTAAATAGGCGCAATGGAGAAAAAGGATTCATATAGCCGACCCCACGTAGTGGGATTAAGGCTTTGTTGTTGTTGTTGTTGTTGTAGTAGCCCTTTTATATATTGGAAGTTGCTAAAATATTTTGTGAGTAGTTACTTAGAAGTCAATACTGTCCGACTGCAGTACCTGCCGTAGTTAATTCCAAGCACCGGGTCAGGTTGTGACATGCTATAAGTTAACTTTTAGAAACATGTCATGGTGATTCTGCAATGGGAGGTATTTCTTTTGTATGCCTTATTCATCTTCTCTCACTTAGTTATCTTATTAATACATTCTCTTCTCCCTGCCTATGTAGATTTTCCCACCATAAGAAGGCATTCTTCTTTAATTTAATGGCATCTAGTTAGATTTGTTTATCCTCTGATATGTCTTTATAGTTCCGTTTGGCTGATCGCAGCAAGTAGATAAACTCATCGGGGTCCATACCTCCCTCAAATGCTGGAAGGTCCATCTTGATGCAAAGTCCCGCTGACTCCCATAAATAGTCTATTCTCACCTTTTTTTTTTCAAAGCCCAAGGGCTAAAATATTAAAATAGAAAAGATACAGATATATTGTATGAGTGAACCCAAAAAATGCACCCTACTCACACGGCACAACACACAAAAATCCCAGAAAAAAAAAAGAAAAGATACATGTAAGGCCAAAAACCAAACCGTCAAAACACAGAAACAAGCAGTTAGGGACGACCCAATTTAATCTTGTCTCTACCTCTAGTTCTAAAAAGGGAGCCAACTAACAAATTGTTGAGCTCAATTAGGCCTCCATTCTTCTTCTTCTTCCTCCTAGATGTGTAAACATGTAATTCCTCATCCGAAGACTGGCTCATCTGATCAATGTGTTGGTCAACAGATTGTTAGGCATGTATAAGCTGATGAGTTCCTTGTGTCTGACTAACAATAACGACTTGTTCATTCTGTGAGGTGGTGAAACCGCAGTAAAAATATTATCAACCATTGTAACAACAATAGGTTATCGTGTATGTGAAGTATGAATTATCTCTTCCGCACCAGATACTTCCTGAAGATGAGGAGCTGCAAAGCTCTCCTGATCATCGGTCTGAACATTGTCCTTTATAGATAAGGATCCTTCAGTATTATTTTCAAGAAGGTTTGAAGCTATAGGTTGCCCAGCAGAACCATCCGACAACACATCAATCGCAGAAACAGAAACAATATTGTCAGGGGGGTCCTCAGGGGCAATTAAATCAGACACAAACTCCTGTCTTTTGGTAATTTCCTCCACAGGTGGAGCAGATGTGTCCAGAGCAGTGGGGACACATCCTTATGCATTTAAGCTTTAGATTTCAAGTTAGGGTGGAGCCTGTTGACATTTGTCAAGGGTATGCCCAAACATCTCATAATTGGTACAATAAAAGGGTCTATGTTCCATGATAATTTGTTGTCAATATCCATTATGTGATGTGCCCAGCCAGACTTATGTATTATCAGGTAAAGTTATATCTCTTTCCACAAGTATTCTAGCAACAAAAAGCCTGGTTAGATTAAAGGTGGGTAGATCTAGCTTCATAGGATCCCCAAGTATTACCCCAATAGAGTAGAGAACCTGATGATTAAATAGATGCAGCTTGAGACCAGGTAAACTAAATCATACTGGTACAGTGGGAGGTTCATGATTTGGGTCAAAATCAGGAAGTCACTTGAGTAACTTCATTGATTTTACTGCAATGTTAACACATGACTCCCATCAAGATGTCCTGCTTTACACTTTCCTACTAATTTGAGATATTCAAAACTCTTTCTGATAACTTCCATAAATGGGTGCCCCCACCGAAATTTTCTGATAAGAACGAACTTGCATTTCTCAGCCAACGTTGAATTTATAAATCAGTTCATTAGTATTGGATACCAAGATAATGTGGTCGATAATCCTAATCACTATGATTTTCCCTGTGAAACAGATTCAAATCCTTCTCCCTGTCTTCCCCTTAACTCTTTCGATCATGATTGAAAATAATCTCTTACTAGTTCTCATCATCCAACTCAACTAGTCTCCATTGCAGACGAAGGATTTCTCATTGGATCCCTTCCCGAAAAGAGCCTAATGTATCTCTCCATAGTAGCATGGTTGGGTTTGGGAATTAAAAGGAAAAAATTGGGTGGATGTGGCTTGGGTGAGGCAGATGCTAAAAACTCTAGGATGGGATTAGGGTCGAGCTAACACTGATACCAATTGATACTGAAACCAATTGGGATTTAGCGGAACACAGAAAACTTTTATTAATATAGAAACAGGGTTACAACATGACACAATGAAAAAGGACAAACAACAACAAAACAATCTCCTGCTAGGGCCCGAAAGATGAAATTCGAGGGTGGGTGGTGTCGCCAGCATAGTGTGGGTATCGAAAAGGGTTAGTGGCGGTGAGATGGGTTAGGTAGAGGTTTGGGGGTTCGGTAGGCGGACAGAAGTGGCTGTCAAGAAGGGTGGCAGAGGGTTAGAGTAAGGGTCAGGCAACTGGGTAGCGAAGGTAGGCAGCAGGGAAGGTGCAGTTCGGGTAAGTGGACAGCAAGGGTAGGCGATAGGGAATGGCGACTGGGTGTTAGGTTGAAGTATGAGGAGGCCGGAGTTGGAGAAGAGAGGAGGAGAAGGGTAAGATAACGGTAAAAAAAAAGATACAACACCACCTCGAAGTAGGATACAGCCGGAATACGAACACCTCCTCGAATACAACCCTAGAATAAGGATAACACTCCACACAAAAATCTGAAATCTGCAAAACCAAGGCTGCCCTAATTCTCTAAAACAACAACAATATATAGATTCCAATTTGAGGAAGAAAAAGGAAAGAAGTAGGCAATGAAACTCGCACACAAGAGGATAGGGTGTGAATACTCCAAAAAATAGCCGTTAAAGGCTTTCCATATGTAGTGAAATGCATAAGAGAGGCTTCAGTCTCGCCCCTTCTACCTATCACGTGGTCCTTCTGCCTCTCCCCTTCTACAAGTCTCGCGACCTGTGCTTTGGACCGGCGAGGAAATTGGCCAGTCAGTTCAACCCACTGGCATTTTAACGCCCCACGTTAGCGGCGATGTTAGCGTCCTACTACAGGGGTGCATTTTAGCGCCCCAGATCAATGGAGCCATTAGGTTACATAGAAAATTCTTTTTAATTGAGGTTGAGGCAAAACTGGCTAAACTATTGCATTATTTTTCAAGAGAAGTAAATATATAAGTCAACAATTAGCTGGCTGCACTTACAATTTTGCAAAATATATTGCACAAATATGAGCTACAAAAGATTCAACGAAAAAAAAAAACTAATTATACCAATCAAGGAAAACAGAGCATAACCCAGATTCTTTTGTTATGCACAAATAAACTAATTATTAGTGAAGATATCATGACCCAATTTTTCTCTTTTAAAATCATAACCTCATTCCCAGGAATCAACAATACATGACTAATTATTCAACAACTGAATCATAAGTCTACAAGTAAACCATGGCTCATAGCCACAAAAAAAAAAAAAAAAACAAATAAAAATTTAAATTTGGCAAATAA
>JXCR01025374.1:77537-95983 GCA_002079205.1 Phalaenopsis hybrid cultivar
CCTTCATGCAAAGACAAGATAGAACCACACCCTCCAAATTTGTCATTAGCACAACCATAATAAACTTCCCTAATACCTGCTCTTTGGAAGAGTTATTTAATCTAGTAATGCTTAATTAGAACAGGTTAATAATTAGGTGCACTGAACTAACCAAGAATGGACAATGCTGCTGCGCACATTATACACGGCTCACATGTCACATAAAGATCACATGAAGAAAATCTTTGTGCGACTTGTAAGCAGTTCAGTCCAGCCTTTTGCCATTGTTCCATAAGTATGTCAATGGCTTCCATTTCTGCATGTCTGGTTGCCTAATATGTAAAGCAGCAAGAGAAAAAGGTTATGAATAAAAAAGTAAAAAGATTAAAGAAGAAAAAATCCTGTGTTGTTCAACAAACAACTATCCTGATACATTTCATTTTTCTACATTACTAATTCATTAAAAAAAAAAACCGTTCTTAAATCTACAGAAAAAATCATGGCAAAATTACATAAACTCATGCATGAGTCAATGTTCACAACAACAAGCATGACTGAAACACATGCACAAATCAAAGTTCACAGCAAAAAGGATGAAAAAAATATTTTTGATGTACTATTACTGCTGCTTTTACCATCTTTTTGGTTATTCTATAAGCTCAAATTAAAGAAGCCCACAAATAAATCTTCTTTGCAAGTTAGAAAGAAAATAGTGTATCGAAGTATTATTTTGTTAAGACGTACGTATAAAATTTATGCCTAGAAGCGAGATTAGAGTCCCTCAAATCTAAATTGCACCCTTTATAGAAGAGGAATTGTGGCAACCAACAATATTTCCTTCAGCTGATGATATTCCACTATTGTGTCTTGTAGTATATTCCCATTGCTTTTATTGTATAGTGTCCCATTGTTTCATATTGCTGACTATTAAAGAGATTGTAGCATACATGCAACAAAATTTCCAGTATGTCAGGTTCCCTATTACGGTCGCTTTCCTGCAATGACCGCTTCCCAACATTGGCAATTTCCTGCAGCAGCTTTCCTTCTTTGGTTCCTTCCTCAGGCACTGCATAACTTGTAAATCTATTGGACTGTAATGGGAAAAACTAGAGTAGATGTGACCATGGATTAAAATGCAGTCCAGGCATATATCTTGAGGTATGTTTCACTATAAGGCGCATAAAAACACCTTGAAACTCACACTGTTTGCTCAGAGACCTGAGGAGTATGGCTAAGGCTTCGAGGCAAATGCTCAAATTAATAAGCACAAATATTGTATTACAATTTACTTAAGATACTTATAATATACTTAAATATTTTTAGATTAGTTGAGCAATAGAGAATGTGTCTAGGGTCAAACCAGAGAGGACAGCTAGGAGTTAAGTGAGAGAGGATTGACTGTTGTGGGTGAGAGCAAGGAAGGGAATGATAGAAAAATAAAATTAATTATTACATATAATGATTTATCAGAAGATGCTCCTAATCCTCATAACATATTTAAATTTTATGTTATGAGATTTCATGCTTATGGAATCAAATTTCATGCTTATACCTTAGATTAACATTAAAAATATGAGATTTTCTTTTTATTTCTTATTATGTGATTTGGTACTATATGTTGATAAACTAAAATTAAATTGTCAATGATTTACAGCATATTTATAAATTATTTTAGTTTTATGAAAAAAAAATTTTTTTTTTTTTTGTGGATCAAAGCTTATACCTAAATCTACCTCAAGGCTTATGCCTCACCTCATTAAAACAAAGCCCCTCAGTTTCGAATTTGGGCTTCTTAAATTTGGATCTTACTATATTTCTATGAAAAATATCAAAGATTTACTGAGTTAAGGAAATCCAAGTCGAGTAGATCAACATGGAATACCCTAATTCCCATCTACGACTACCCTCATCATGAGCTTGCAATAGTTAGTAATTTTTCCTTCAATCGTTGTCATTTCTCGCTACTATGTCCTACTATTTCTTATTGAATAGCTCTGTTTTCCAAGACTGTAGCATAAAACTAGAAGGTTACTTATTAAGATTGCTTTCCTACTTTGACTTCTTATTTGGTTAGTACATGCCTTTCTTTACTATTTTGGGTAAAGTGAGAATTAATTTGTCTAAAAAAATTTGAAAACGTCCAATAATTCATAGTGGATTTATTGAAACATGCTGTATTTGATTAACTTTTAATGAATTCTAGAAGGCTATTGTATTATGATCATTTTGAGTTATAAAACGTAATAAATTCATCAAATACCAAGTAGTCTAACAAAATTCAAAATTTCTCAATTTCCTGTACGTGCATTATTGGATGTACATCCATCAAATGCTCCATATCGTGACAATCATCCCTAAGGGTGAATCTCCTTATGCCAGTGTGTAGTTGGATCTTCTATTAATAATTTTTATCTTTGTTCTCTGTCAAATTGTTTGGTGATATGCATGTACATAATAAAATGTCGTCAAGTGTGATACATATCAAATTCATTTTTGTAATGTGAACCAGAAACATTGCAGAAATTTTATATTATTCTCAAATTTCTTCTTGAGATTTTAGATCTTGACAAATATTGCATTCTTGTTAGAACGAAATAAAGATGCTTATTATTTTTTAATTAAAGGTGGTTATTTTTATCTAAAATTCAGAATTTTAAACAAACCGTGACCTTTTGTACGCTACCATTTTATATCTCATCCTAGGTTGTATTACTAATCTATAAACCCAAATCTTTCTATTTCAAAGAGAAAGCAATTTATTTAAGTGGTATGCATGTAAATCATCCAATAATGAAACATGCACACATCGCCAAAAACATGGTCATTGCTAAAATGATGCAGAAAAATTATAATTTTGTCATCACACTCACCTCACTCATAATCCTTAGCCCCAGCAACCTCAAGCATGGTGGAGATTTTATTAAATATGATCACATGTCTTGGGTTACAAGTGATGAAAAAATCAAAAAACATAAGAATATTGCAATAAATCAATAATGCAAAATAACACAAAATAGGAGTAAATTATTTTCATGATAGGAATGAGGAATTATGTTCCCAATCATGTCAGGAACGGCAATTGCTGGAGCACAGAGAATGGGAGTTGATCATCCGCAGTGCAAACCATATGGAAGAATGTTTCCAATAATTTTAGGAATTGTAGTTATTGTAAATATCTTCAAGTGAACAGAAACATAGGAAAAGTAGAATAGCTCAATTCTAATGTCCTTAGAATGAGGATAACCAATACTTCTCAAAAAAAAAAAAAAGGTATAGCTTGAAATTAATGGTTTAACATCACTTGTGCAGAAGAATTGATGCAAGAAACTAAGAATGCATATGCCAGCAACAAATATAATTGTGAATAAGTTGATTCTTTCAGCATTAATTTAAAGCCATACATTCCTTGTCTCAGATGTTCGGTTGCTCCCAGAGGCAATCACCAAGCCATTCTCCACAATAACACAACTAACAGTCAATAAAAAACATTAGGAAAACAAAGACATATTGTGCATGCAATTATGATAGTATACACAACTAATTAGACTGAAATTTTGTGATGTGTAAGTACCATCTTGAAATGTCAAATAACTATCAAACTACTTCTTTGAAAATTTATCTGATAGTATACATCTCCCTTATATTACCTTTTACATTTAATTTTTATTTATTCAATATCAAAATAACCATCGACCCTTAAAACAGATATTTGAAATTTCATCTGATAAAATCCATGTAAGAACCTAGAAACAGAGTAAAAGAAACATTCAATGCGAGTGAGATAAGCAAATAACAAATCAAAAACACTAACATCAAGCAAAAAAACATGAAAAATATAGATGTAAATAATTTTTATGTGTGTGTGCATGCACACGTGTGTGAACACAAACATCAAGCAAGAAAACAAGAAAAATATGGATATAAATAATGTGTGTGTGGTGTGTGGGTATTTGTGGGTGTGGGGTATATCACTCTCATATATCTTAGATAAGTTTCTTTAAAGTTGTTTAAATTTTTTAGTGACCCGTATTTAATAAAATATGATAAAAAATTTCTTATATTATATAGGGCTAAGGAGTCATTTAATTATTAGATTGATCAAAATTGTACCCAAAAAAATATAAAGGAGGCATTTGATAGTTTTTCAAACCGCAGTGAACCATATAGCGTGTTGCAAAACTTCAGGAGGAAAATGATAATTACCAACCTAAAAGAGGGACGTTTTACTCTAAGCCCGTCATCAAATAGACGAATAAAATCAGAAAAGACATTTAACACTGACTGTATATACTTATATCAATAGTTCGTTAGCAACATACCAACAGACACACAGGGTTATGGATTAGTGCAGGAAAATACATGCATTCCAAAGCCTGGGGTTAATAAATAATAAGTCATAGCAATATTAAATGTATTCATCCATAACTCGTATGGAAGCGCATTTGAAACCAAGCATAGCTTTTTAACTTCTAAGGAAAACACTTCAAAAGGCAGGATGTTATAGACCTTTTATAACTGCAAGCTTTTAGCAATTATACCCCAGAACAAACTTCTCATAATTGAATCCTATTTTTATTTGTCAACTTATGAATTTCAAATAAATTCAGATAATTTATTATCATATCATTAATCAAAAAATTTAACAGCCTCGTAACCAATTATTTAATTAGAACACTGTCGTGCATGTCAATGTTGCTCCTAGCTTTACTTCCCTGTATCATGAAAGATAAAGGATAAATATAATTCATAAGAGAATGAAGAATCCATCGTACCCAACAGGAACTTCTAGTCTGTCAAAAGCCAGTTTAGCCTGTTAAGATAATTATTTCTTTCAGAAAATATACAGCAAGATGCCTACAATTGCATAATAATCATGTATTTTGGCAACATTCTACATAATCTAATAATATCCCCTCAAAAATAGGTGATCCTCCAAAAGTATATAAAATGCTTCAGAAACGGACTTTGCCATGCTACTTAACTGTATGATCTAAGCACATGTAAATCAAAATCTAAAGAATCTGCAGCTCCCATTATATTTTACAATTCAAAATGTTGACAGCTTAGTTTATCACGGTTAAGAGAAAAATAATGGAAGACAATTAGTAACAAATAGGTGTGTTTGACACCTCATTAAAATTTCCATGGTTTATTGGAATGAAATATAACAGGGTATTTACATTATTTCAGCACTCACTAAATTCTAAAGTGGCCATTATCATTGTTAATGAGAAGTGAAATCTCCCTAGTTCCTCAAACACATCGAGCAACAATGGTACAAATGCCATTGCAACTATTCCTACTAATGCTAATAGATTATCATTGATTTGGTTTGGTAAACCAGGACTTAATCCAAAAAGTTAAATTTTTAATTTTATGCAATAACATGAATGATGTGAATTGGAATAAACTTATTTGGTTTAAAGGTTACGGTGTTAGTTTGCCATTTTCAGCTGAAAGGTGATTCATCATGGACCCAATACTAAAGACAAACTTAAGACCAAAGGTATGGAGGTGCATATCATGTCTCCTCTCTGTAATAACATGGAGGAATCTCACTTGCACCTTTTCTTTGAATTCCCTATATCAATGATCATTTTTAGATCTACTGTGCGGAATGGACCTTCCCTCATGCATGTTGTACTTTCCTCAGAGCTGTGACTCATGCATATCACATTATCGATAGAATCCTGTATACTTTTCTTTTCTCCTTGCCATCCTGTGTGTTGCTTATTACATTTGGTTGGAGAGAAATGAAATCATTTGAAATAAAAATAGATCCTTTATGCAAAAAATATGTGGAGACTTAATCAATGCCAAAAAGCTGAGAAGCAAAAAATGGAATTTGAAAGTGGTATGCCTCATATGATCTCTATGACTTCAGGTTGCAGCATTTATTTAATAAAGAAATTTTGGATATTACTGATCCTGGTCGCTTCTCTCTGACTGTTACAGTATTTTTTGCACCAGTTTTGTTGTTTGTTAACTACTATTATGTTATGGGCAATGATGATATAATTCACAGATGTTCAACACGATCCCTTATTGTTGACATATACTATGAATACTATATTACTCAATAAGGAATATGAGGATTCCAATGCTTGGTTATTTTTTATTTTTGAGCCCGTCTACCTTCATAGATGTTGGCATTCATGAGATTATATCATTGCGGTTTTCTTTCAGATTAATTGAATTTTTATCATTATGGTTTTCTTGCAGCATAATTGAAATTTCCGACAAGTGTCACTTCAATTCCTATTCTTTCTGGTGCTGAGATTTTTTGGATTGCCTCAGGACATGTTATGGATACTAAAGAAACTAAGTGGTCTGTGTGCATTAACGTCTTATGCTCTATATGAGAATTTTGATATTTTGCAATCAACTTCTTACTCAAGTTTGTAATATCTTTTAGAGTATTTCAGAAGTCTCATTTTCTTCCACTATTTGTTCAACCTTATTTTAGCAAGAAAATCTTGTTGGGAATGGCCGATAAGCAGCCATGATGCGTAATGGTACAATGGAAACTTCAATATTCCAGTAACTGTAGGAGACAGCAATAAGCCATGGCAGATCCAACAAAGAATGATCAATTTTACGATCACCAGTTCTTTATGCTAGCAGCTGCATTTCAGTTCATTTCCACTCGTCGCCTACTTGCCTGCTCTCCATGTGCTGCAATACCCAAGTCTAGCCACTCTCGCAGTTTGAAAGATACCAGNTGTGCCCAGCCAAACTTCAGTAACATCAGATAACATCCATTTCCACAAGTATTCTGGTCACCGAGGGTCTGGCTAGGTTGAAAGTAGGCAGATCTAACTTCAAATGATCCCCAAGGATGGCCCCAATTTAGTAGAAAACTTGATGGTGAAAAAAATACAGCTTGAGACCAGCTAAACTAAACCATATCGGTACAGTAGGAGTTTCATGATTTGGGTCGAAATCAGGAGACCACTTGAGTATCTTCATTGATTTGACTGTGATATTAAGATATTTATTGGAGAAAATTTTGGTGTAGTCTTCAGCCACTGTTAGTTGGATCAACACATATCTCTCATCCATGAATCTCGCTTTTCACTTGTCTATTAGCTTAAGATCATCAACACTCTTTCTGATAACATCCATAGGAGGGTGCCCCCGCTGAAATTTTTCAATAAAAGTAAACTTGAATTTTTCCGTCAATGTAGAAATTTCTGATTCAAAGAAAAATATTGTTATTTTTTCACCTTTCTTACTTCCCTTCTTAATAAAAGAGCAATCATCTGCACCCTCGCGACATTCCTTATAGCTTAAGGGGCATACCACCGCGGACTCTATCTGAGGGTTACCCACCACGTGGGCAAAGGAGACTTTGTTCAGCTCAACCAAAAGAAGAAGGAAGCGACATCAGAGCAAGAAGAGCTGTCAGCATTAAGCTACAGCGAGGTTGCTGACAGTCAGAAAATTGTCGGCAGAGAGAGGATCGAGCGTAGTCGCAGCAGAAGAAGGAATCAGAAACCTAACTGTCGGACACAAACACAGAAGCAGGTGGCGCAGCGTCGAAACAAAGACGCAGACACACCACGCGACGGAGGCGCGAGAGAGGGAACTGCGACAAAAACTCGAGACGGTGACGCCGACGCAGACGAGCGAGAGTCGACGATGTGAGGTCCTCTCCTTCGAGCGACAGAATCAATTGCGACCGAAATCGGCATCGGAAGCCATGGAGCACAGACCCCCCATATTGTACTCACTGTAAGATATTTAGTCGTGTCCTTGATAAATGCCACAAGTTTCATCCAATTTTGAAATCTAAGGTTAAAGTGAATAAGGATGGATCTAACCACACTACTCTGGACATTTTAGTTCCAACTAGAGAGGATACTACCAGACATGAGGTGTTTGTTGCCCCTGAAGACCCCCCATGACACTGTTGTACTGTTACTGTGAGTGATGTGATGCTGACACCGTCAAACCCCATAGAAAACAAAACTGATAGACTATTACCTATAAATGATATTGTTCAGGCTGATAATCAGGAGAGCCTCGTAGCTCCACTTTTTCAGGAAGTATATGGTGTAGAAACAACTCATAGTTCACATATACTAGAACTTATTATGGGTACTACGGTCGGTACTCCTGCTTCAGCTCTACCACCCCATCAGACTGATTCTTCAGATGAGGAATGACGGGTCTATTCCAGGAGGAAGAAGAAGAATGGAGGCTAACTCCAGCTTGGGAACATATTGGATGATACATTGGTTACTACTGATAATGGCGATCATCTTACCAGCTTATTAGCTTACTCCTTCCCTAGAACTAGAGACAGAGGTAAGACCAAATTGGGTCTCTCTCTAGCCACCTGATTCTATGTATTTCGACACTGTTAAGCTTTTTATTTAAATATCTAATGTGTTTTTCTGTTTATTTTTTAAGTTTTGAAACCATTTGTGATTTTTTGTGTCGGCAGAGTGCAGTGTTTGGGCCCTCCCACACATTGTATCTGTATCTTTCTTTCTATTTAATATATTAGCCTTTTTGGGTTTTCANTAAATGATAGTGTTCAGACTGATAATCAGTAGAGCCTCGTAGCTCCACTTTTTCATGAAGTATCCGATGTAGAGGCAACTCATACTTCACATATACTATAACCTATTGTGGGTACTACGGTCGGTATTCCTTCTGCTTCAATTCTACCACCCCATCAGACTGATTCTTCAGATGAGGAATGGCAGGTATATTCCAGGAGTAAGAAGAAGAATGGAGGCTGACTCCAGCTCGAGAACATATTGGATGATACATTGGTTACTAATGACAATGACGATCATCTTACCAGCTTATTGGCTTGCTCCTTCCCTAGAATTAGAGGCAAAGGCAAGGCCAAATTGGGTCTCTCTCTAGCCACCTGATTCTATGTATTTCGGCTCTGTTAGGCTTTTTATTCAAGTATCTAGTGTATTCTTCTGTTTTTTTTTTTTTTTTTAAACCATTTGTGATTTTTGTGTGGGCAGGGTGCCACACTTGGGCCCTCCCACACATTGTATATGTATCTTTCTTTCTATTTAATACATNATATATATATATATATATATATATATATATATATATATATATATATATATATATATATATATATAAAAAAAAAATCAAATAAATTAAAAGAAGAGAGGTTTATGTATCCATCACCTTGCCAATTTGTTTCAAAGTAGGATTCTTAAGTACTCGTTCAGGTTTTTTCAACTCAACGAGGAATTTTCTAAATATATATTTGTCCAAATTGTTTCTATGTGGAGAGAAAAATAATTAAATAAGTACTTGTTCAGATTGTTCCTACTGGCACCACTTTCCATAGTCTCATAGAAAAACTAGGCGCACTCTATGAGCAGGTGGGCAAGCATAGTGTTCTCTATCAATGTCAGATGCCGCGAGACTACCAAATATTTTTTTGTAACTTGAACTTACAAAAAATTTTAATTTGAACAATTTTGACATTAATATGATATAAAATAAAATAAATCAAGATATAAATCATAACTGAATAAAATTTCTAATTGATTCTCTTTAAAATTCAATATCTTGAAGGCCTAGATGAATAAAATATCACATTGAATACATATCAAATATTGAAAGTTATATCACCACTAAATCCACAACAGGCAAATGAGAGAACAAAAGGTGAGGTTTTTTTAAAATTCAAAGTGAAAATGTGGAAGTATCAAGATGTTTACTCGGATAAATCAGACATGTATAATTTTAAGTCTTTCGAGTGTTTTTGAAGTAATTTTCAAGTTCATGGTCATGTTTTAAAAACCATGCACGTCAATTTGAAAATGTGCAAAGTTTTATAATGCATCCAAATATATGAAATTGATCACCCGCATGTGCTCCAGCCAAAATCATAATGTTTTAAAAAAGGTAAGCTAATATTGTGCGGTATAAAGATAAATTTGCACTAAAATTATTCTTGATTTGAGATATACGCAATGCTAGTTTGAAAATACTTATGTTTATTTTAAAATTATAAATTCTTACATCTTGAAATTAAAGTTAAAAAATCAAGTTAAACAAAATCAAGTAGGACCCACAATCGACAGAACAATGTCATAAGCCTAATCTGATTCTCTTCCTCAGAAGAACTAGACTTGACAAATAATATTTTTTAATAAAATTCAAGTAATATGAATAATTTGAAATATATAAAAATTTTGAAAATTAAACATCTATAATGGCTATGTTGACTAAAAATCTCAACCGGATGAGTTAATTTTTAAATCAAACTTTAAAGTCAAGTTTCCAAACAAGATAAAAATACTCAAGTAAATTCAATCACCTAAAACATAAAGTAAAATTCATCCACCATCCACAATAATTTATCGAGAATGACAGATTTTTCATTAACCTCACTTCACAATTAGCAAATATCAAATCAAATCTATTTTTAAGCTCACACTCAAATAGACTCACACCAATAAAAATGTTGCCCAAGTCTTCTATCCACCTGATTTGGTATAACATCTTTATAAAAAATAGCGATTATGACCAGAGCCCCCTGAACTAAAGGTTAGTCGTCAAATAATGTTATTAAATTACGATCACAATTGTAACTCGTGTGTTCCCCAACGACTTTCTATCATTTGAATTGTAAGAGTATATTTTATTGACATCGAACCCTCTGTCAGGTAAGACAACCTAAATGTATAGTCTTAGAAAAAACAATTCACCTTATATCTACAATATCACCTTGGATGATGCAACCAATAATTGCTAGCAAGGATTCCTCGGTCAGGCTAGGTCGACTATATCATGTGACTAAGTAGATTAGGGACCATGATGACTTGGAACAACAAATTCATGAGATCTTAATCAAGTTCATAATCATTCCCTCATCATGTGCTTTAAGCTCAAGATAATAAATCTTGTAATTCAAAAATCTGATTATATTACTATTATATGTTGAATAATCAGTATTTAATCACCAACCTTAACTGAAGTTCTCTCTTGTTGTTTGTCTAATAATAATAAATTTTTAACAAGTGTCACTTCGAATAAAAATTGCCTTAATGATTCGTTACTAGGAGAGCTCCATTCAAACCAGGAGAGGCAAGAAAAACAAAGGTGCATATTTGATGAGCTCTAACACATGTGACATTATGGTCATCCATCTCCATCCACCACGACCCGTAATTGCTACCACTGATCTTCATCAGCAAAAGAGACAAGTCGTCCGCCGCCACTGTTGTAGTCATTGGCCATTGTCGCCAGCCATGTCCCACCCTGTCTTTGCTAACTGCCACCTTTACCACTGCTTTGCCAAAATAATGTGACCATTTGGTTATTCCCTTAGCATCAAACATTTTCATCTTTTCCAATGATTCAATTCATTATATCATTCTGACTAGGACTATCAAAAAAGCTCGTTGTTCGCAAATAGCTCGTGTTCAGCTCATAAAGTAGATTTTGTTCGAATCATTCATTAAGTAAGTCGAACACAAACAAATTTGTTGAGCTCAAATTATAAATGAGTTGAACATGAAAAACCCTTTCATTAATCGTGTTCAACTCGTTTAGCTCAAAATTAAAAAAATTATACATATTATTTATATAATAGTATATTATATATATTTATATCTAAGTTTAAATCACCACAACTCATGTGGTCATGTAGCTATGTGCCTTTATTGCATAGGAATGGTGTCGGTTTGTATTCAGCACCCTACATCTATTTTTCTAATTAATTTAAACGAGTCAATTCGAGTCGAACCGAGCTGAAAACACACACGAACATTTTTTCGAGTCGAACAAGAACAAACTTTTCATCAGCCATTTTGAACATAAGCTAATTTCAAACAAAAAAATATAAATGAGTCGAAAACAAATACATGTTCATCTCGCTCAAGCTCGTCTTATTTATACCCTTAATTTTAACAGAATTAATTTAGATTTCATCTTATGTTTCACATAAAAAAAATTGTAATCAATAACAACCATTATGATTGTCATATTAAGTAGCGCAAAACGGGTAAGATTGTCAGTGTCAAATCAAGTTGTAAGGGCTAACTTCTATAGGCAAATGTCAAACAAGCAACTGACTTGCAGCTAATACTAGACAAAAAGGAGTCTATATTTTGAATCATGTAAATATTGCTAAAGCAGCTGAGGGAAGCATAAAGAAACAAAAGAAGGACAACTAAACAATTTTAGTAGACCATAATTGGAGGTGCAATTATGTCCATAAAAACGACCACAATCTACCTGTTTTAAAGCAAGTTCCATGAACGAAAGCTTGGATGTCGTATCTAACATGATCTTTAATGGTACCTGAAATCAGAGAGCCACTAAAAATAAGGAAAATGTGTACATTTTACAAACTTGGCAAGAAAATAAAAAAAAAAATAATGCTGGAAAAAAGATCGTGACAAAACTAAGTTATGGTCATGTATTAAGACAGTATTTACTACTTCATGGTAGGAAAAGCAACCAACAAAAATGAGTACCAAATTAGATGAAAAAATATATATTATTTCCTAATTTTCCAAAATTTTATTATAGAAAACATAGTTTGAAAAAAATATAATAGAATTTATGATTAAGATAAATGCTTTCAAAAAGTTCTGAAAACAAAAAGTTGAAAAAAACAAAAAATGTCATAAATGAAGAAAAGATTGTCATTTAAGATGATATGAATGATTTTAAATAGATAATATTTTTGGAAGCACCTTTAGCAGTATTGTATCCTCATTATAGTACATGTTGCCAACTCTAGCACAGCGACCACTTTTCGAAGGGACTTTGGGTACTTATAGTTGAACTAGCTACTTTAAGATCATGTTTCAATAGAAAATCAATAAATCAAATTTTTTTAATAAACAGTACATATTTAATGAATAAAAATATTTTTACATTTTAAGATCAGTGTATAATAATAGCTACAGCATTATGGTTTGAGATTAGAAAATGAAAAGAGATTTACACAAACAAACATATGTACATATAGCAGTAAATTCTTACATATTTATATACCTAACATCTAAACATTTAGATTTAACTATATAATACTCTAATCTCTACATCAAATTAAAAAAGCTACTAACATCAACTTATTTGAACTAAAACATAATTTATAATGCATATGATATGATATAATTTTAGCATTAGGGTGTTATAAAAACTATAAAAAATTTTAGAAATTAGATATGTAAAAAAATTAAAATTTTGTTGTATGCATGTAAATACCCTTGAAAGAAACTCTAAGATCTAATCCTCAATGTTATCCTTCTGCTTTCTATCTCTCTCTTCCCTTCCTTGAATAGTTTCAACCATGGCAACAAAAAGCAATATTCAAAAGAGAAAATTAAGGAAAAAAAATCAATTTCATGGATTATATTAATATTTTAGTCTAAATTACATGATGCAACAGAAAGTAGATCTCACGTAGTCTATGGTAGTAGCTATAGATAGACTTAGAGGTGATGCAAAATGGGAATTATAAATGAGTTGGTTGTAGAATAGTGGTTGTGATCAGAGTGGTTATTGATCAACGGTATGGGTGGTTTCTATTGCAGACTGGGAAAGGTAGGCGTTCCTTGGTTGGTACGACATAGGTGTTGTGATATCCCCTCGCAAGCTGGAGGTTTCTAGTAGGAGTATAAGCTTGGGTTTGAGTTGTTGAAGCCAGAAGTTGGGAAGAGCTTTGGTGAAGAGGCCTGCCAACTGATCTTTTGCTATGAGGCGACGTACTAAGGTATTGTTGTTTTATGCAATCCCAAATGAAGTGGCAATCTACTTCAATATATTTGGTCTTGTCATGGAAGACCAGATTGTTTGTTAAAGCGATGGTTGATGTGTAGTAGTAGTACAAAGTGGTGGGTAGTGGTTGAGAGATGTGAAAATCTTGCAGTAAGCATTGGAGTCAAATGATGTTTGTTGCGGTAGAGGCAAGAGCATGGTATTCTGCTTCGGTAGAGGATAACATAAGCATCGTTTGGATAGCAAGGCAATTTTTTGTTGAGAGTAAGGTTTAAGCCAAGGATAACATAGGCATGAAGGTTTTGAGGTGATTATAGGATGGTGTGCGGTTGTAGAAGAGTTCATAGGGAGACTTAGAAGTTGTTGTGGTTGAGGGCAGACGGTTTAGGAGATAATAGTTTGTGAGTAATGCTTCAACCCAGAATAGGGTTGGTAGTGATACGGCAGTCAATATGGTACAGACTGTTTTAATTAAGTGATGGTGCATGTGCTTGGCAATATTGTTTTGTTCGGGTGTATGGGGATAGGTGTATCGGTGTTGTATGCCACATTTTTTTAGGATGTTTTGGAGATTATGGTTCACATATTCACCTCCACCATTGGTACAGAGAGTTTTAATGTGGTGATTAAATTAACTTTCAATCTTTGGTGTGAACAAGATATATCCATCTACAGTGAGAATATTCATCAACAAACACTAAGAAATATTTATAAGATTGTAAGGAAGGAGGGGGAAAAGGATCTCATACATCAGAGTGAATTAGTTCTAACATTGAAGTAGATGTAGTAGATGAGAGTTTGTGACTATTAGCAAGACTGCAGAAATTACATTGTAAGTATGTGTGGCGTAGTTGTACAACAACAACAACAACTTTATCCCACTAAGTGATGTTCGCTACATGAATCTTTTTCTCTAATGTGCCCTACTGAGTGTCATATTTTCATTTAATTCTAATAGATTAAGATTTTTAAAAAAAAAATATGCCCAAATCTTTTTAGGTCTACCTCTGCCTTTCTTAAGATCAGGTGAATCTAAAACATCTACTCTTCTAGTCGGATCCTATGATCGACGTTTAATGTGACCAAAAAATCTAAGACGACTCTTTCTAATCTTGTTTGCCACTGGAGCTACACTAATCATACTACAGATATATTAATTTTGCATTTTGTATGTAAGTGTCAAGCCACTCATTCAATTAAGCATTGTCATCTCAGCAACACTTAAGTTTGTTTTATGCTTCTCATTTAAAAGCCAACATTTTGTGTCAAAAATCATTGCAGGTCCCACCACCATCTTATAAAAGTTTCCTCTCAATTTATAGGTATTTTTTTGTCACACAATAGGCCTGATGCATTCCTCCACTTCAACCAACCAACTTGAATTCTACTAATAACATCTTCAACTATATAACCATCACTTTAAATAATAGACCCGAGATATCTGAAACGTTCACACCTTTTAATAATTTAATCGCCCACAATTATAACTCTGTCATTAGAGCTACTACCACTAAAATTAGATTCCATGTAAGGGGCACTTGTAAATGAGAAAATTTGAAAGCAATTGTTGATTGCATCTGAGCTGATAGGTGACCAAGCCAATAGTGCCAAAGATACAGGAAATGTTGAACCGATATGAGAGCTAGAGAGGATTCAAGTAATGTGTGGTTTGTCTTTAAGCAAGTGATGCAGTAACCATTAGCAGTGAAGGTGATGGAGCAGGAATTTGCTTTGGTTAGTTTGCGAACAGAGATAACAACACTCTATTACGAACATAGTGTAAATTGGATAAGTGCAGCTTATTGAAAAGTGTGGGTAGGATCCTTGCCCGATATGGGTAATGGGAAGCTTTTGGCCATTCCCGAGTATGATTGTGTTGTCTCATTGGAATTCTTGAGCGTTATTTAGGTGGTTTGTTTCTGCTATAAGGTGCTTTGAAGCTTTGTTATTTAGGTACCATTTGTTGTTCGTTGAATTAGGTGGTTTGGTTCTGCTATAAGGTGCTTGGAAGCTCTGTTATTTAAGTACCATTTGTTGTTCGTTGAATTAGCGGTTGTTGTAATAAGGGAAGTGAGAGTTTGATAGGATTTTTAATGTCTATACCAGCATTTGAATTCAACAAGCCCTAGTTTCTTGCAGATTTGACATACTATGAGGAGTTTGATGCTATGTTTAGCATTGTAGATGGTCTGAGGCTAAGTTATTTCGGTTGGTATAGTGTGAGTATGAGTTGTTTCAATTTTAACCTCTACCATGTAAAGACATGAGAGCTGCAGATAGGTACGATTCTTTGGCTATTTCACTAACAAGATTGAGTTCTTGGCTTTCTTTGTTGCATAAAAAAGTGTAGAGATCATCTAGGGAGATTGTTGAAGACTTGAACGGATTGCGGTTTTGAAAGCATGATAGTTGGAAAAAATGTCATTCAAGGAGTATTGGATAATATTCTTGGGTTTACTAGAGCATTGACTGAGGCGATGATATCAACCTTTGTTCTGATTTTGGATAGGTACCGATTCATAGATTTCACTTCCATGGTGAGATTGTGAAGCTCGTTTTTTTAGTTTGATGATTCTGGATCGCTTGGATGATTGTAATATGCACTCCACTATTGTCCAAATTTCATGGCAAGCGTCAAGTGCTAAGACATAAGGAAGAATCGGCAGAGAAATGAATAAGAAAAGCGTTGTCGCACGGTTTTGGTTGATCAATGTCCATTTGGTGAAATCTGGGTTGGGAATCAAATTGCCATTGAGATTTATTGTGTGTCATGTTGGGCAGGTGCACTATTTATCTAAGAAGTCGTTGTATCTTTTGCTCAACGGGAACGAACGGTCAGACGCTGGAAATCAATGTTCTGTTATTTTATTTCTATCACGAGCAATTTAATATTCAAATAATATATGAAAGAGCCCAAAAAAAAAATTAAAATTATCGAATAGAAATTTGTACATTTTCGTTTGTTGTTCTCGTCTTCTATACACATTTGCTCATCTTTTATTCTTCTTGTTCAAATAACTAAAACCTAAAAAAATTTAAAACAATATAATGAGTTATTTAAAGATAACTCATGAGTAATCACTCTTAAACTACAGTAACCTAAAAAAAATGTATCCTGATCTTTCATATTTATATAAGCAATCTGATATATACTAATGCATGTATCGATAACATTTTTTTAAATAAACATACACTAGTCTTCTATATAGATTATCGTAAATTTACTTTTATTCTATACTCTTTACAAACATTTATGTTTCTGTGAAGATCATCCCCTCTCAACTCTCGTCGGCTCCTGTAGGCACAACGATTAGCGATTTACACATCGCAATTGTCTAGGGCAAAAAGATCATTCCCTAATTCTAACCGATATTATTCAGTCGGCAAGACGATTAGTAATGTAAAGATCGCAATTGTCTGGGGAGTGAAGTTCTGGTCTACTCATTCCTGACTGATATTATCTCGTTGGCACATCGTTCAGTGAACTAACTATCACAATTGCTTGTGATGGTATAAAAACTCTACACTTGCAGGTACACTGACATCCCCTAATTGTACCATGAGAATATGAAATCCTTCTCTGAACATGCACATACAAGCATTCATATACAAATTATTTTATTCTTCATAGCATGCATTATTCTGATATATTTCTATGCATTTACTAACATGCATATTTACTCTGTTATACAAATATTCATCATGTATATCTTTTATATCATTCATATATCTATCTTATGCATAGATATTACATATATCATGAATATTTTTTTATATGTTTATCTTACATATTTATCTTACATATAATGATCATCTAAATATCATTCATTTCATGCATATCTTTTATAACTTTTCAGTCATACATAACTTTTCTTTCTAATAATATGAAGAATATACTGCAATATAAATCTAACTAAACTAATGTATATATATAAATCAGCATACATTTTGAAATAAAGACGAGTACTCAAATTTAAAAAAGTAATTACTCATCTCATTTGCCACACTAGATTATTGATCTTCGGTAACTGATTGAATGTTGCAATAACTTTTATATTGAGCTTAATAACCCACTAAAAATAATATTAAACCTTAAGATTTAAACAATTTTTATGTTAGCTTATAATTAATTTACCTTAATTTTAACGAAGTCAACTTACGAAGATTTTCTGCATGCTTGACTCGAACTCGTCTCCTCAAGTAAACAACATGAAACTCGCAATTAACTTTGGATATAAAGATATCTTGGCTCACAAAGTAATTAAACCTAAGAAGTAACATTCTTACCTCAAATAGTCTTCTCGGCACAAATCTATATTTCCGAAACCGCCAACATTTTAAAACTAGTTTCCCCTCCACGGCTACCTAAAATGAACAATGCATAAAAAATGAGTAAAATCACAAAACGGAAGTGAGAGGAAGTAAATGAAAGCCTAGAAAGGGGAAGAAGAGGAATTTGTACCGTTTAGTTTCATTCCCGAATCGGTAGATGGGGAAGAAGCGCGGTTGTCTGCGTCTTCACGGGTGCCGCTCGCCCCTTATACAGTAAGGGTCGCACGATACTTCGCTGTCGAGCCGCTGCAGCCGCGTGAGGGAGAAGCCGGGACAGGGAAGGAAAGCGTGCGAGCAAGAACCGAGAGGGAAGGGAGAGGAGTCCGATGATCCTGAATATTCGGAAGCCCTATTCGATGGAAAAATTTTGAACTGTAATTGCGTAGTTCTTTTTTTTTTTTTTTTTTTTT